>JAYKKI010000027.1:8472500-9080000 GCA_039881145.1 Druceiella hillmani | reverse complement strand
TTATATACATAGTTTTTATTTTAAACTATTTATAAAGTTAATATTATTTTTTATTATTTAAATATATTACTTACTATATTTTAGGCATAAAAATATAATGAAATTCTCATAACTATGACATTTAGAATAATTGCTTTAGATAGTTATTCGGTAAAGGCAAATTTTTAGTAACGCTGTTTATATAAATTGTTTTTATAAATATGACGCTGTTTTTTTTTTTACAAATTTGTCTTTATGATACCATGATTACAAAAAACGACTATAGGTACATTTTTGTAACCATGGTATCATAAAGACAGAATCATAATGTACCATATAGTAAATTTCTATTTTAAATGTTAGCTTAATTTTCATCCAAATATAATTTAAAAAATTATATTAGCTTACTTTTTTATTGTTTTCTTATTCTAATATAGTTTTTGTCATCCCAAAATGTTAACTGCTTATTTTTTATGTACCTTGTAAAACTTCACTAAATTTTATAGTTAATAGGGAACGGTTCCCAGATATTAACATTTAAACTGAACAGGATCTGAAAGTTAATGTACAGTTAGAGCCTAGACATGTCCAGTTGCCATAATCCCGCGCACTTGCTTTAAGTTGCCAGAAGTTTGAATTTGTATAGTAAGTTGTTCGTTTTTTCGTTTGTTGTTTGAATTTTTATAGTAAGTTGTTCGTTTGTTCTTTCGTTTATGAACATTTGGAGAACAGAAAGAACTGAGGAAAGTCTTTACCCCCCTGATAATAATTTTTATTTTATAGATATACTTTTGTTTTATAGGTTTATATACTAATATGAAAATAATAACGGTTTCAGAGATCTGATAACATACTTTTTGATACAAATTAAATAAATTGAAATGTTGTTGGTCTGTTGTACCATAAGTATGTTTTTTTCCTAGTGGGTACATGATACTAACTTGAAAAAAATCTTGAACATTTAGAAGAATTCTAATATTTACATTCATTCAGTAATAGATGTCATGGAAGCGCTCTTTGGGCCATCTTGACGGTAATTATAGTTTTATAACGCAAGGCTACTGGCCAAACATATTGGAAAAAGGCACGGCTCGCTCTACCCGTACATCTTCCAATATCTTTGACACAGGCATATTTCAAAGTTTGTACAACTTCTTATTAAAAGTGTACATACACGACAAGCATGTCGAAATTTAATATCTAACAGACGCTGTGATCACATATCTTGCTATCTAGTGAATATGCAGATATACGAATCTCGTTCAGGCTACAATTACCTGGTTCGTGTATTAAGAATTGGCAGTGCCAATAGCAGTTAGACAACAATGTGTTATCATTTTAAAATTTATGCTGTACCGATGTTATCGCAGCAAACACTCTTCTTTTATCAGTGAACTGTTTTCATTTGTATATTTGTTTATGGGCTTGCGATATACTTTTATGTCTCTGCTTTTTAAGTATGTATTGCTTATAAACGGCTTGTATAGATGATGTGAAAAGAACCAGTAATTCCTATTTAAATTTTTCTTGTATATTACATCCTTCCGTCTGTCCCAAAGAAAGGGTATACCGAAATCATTTAAAAGTTAGCAAAGCTAGCAGAAATATGACAATTGAGTTGAATAGAGGAAAATTCAGAGAATATATTAATTTTAAGTTTGATCCCAAAATGAGGTAAAGGTTTGCCATTTTGTGATGAAATTAATGTAACTCGAGGTTGTAATCTGGCATCAGATACCGTGGGGTTTTATTCATTTTATCTCTCTGATATTTATCTATATCTGTATTGTTCCTGAGGAAATTTTATTGAATCATCGACCCATCATCAACAAGACTATTCTAAATCTAGAATTAGTGAGTTGTTCGATTAAAACTACTTTTTGATCAAAATCTTTGTAAATAACAAAAAAATAAATAAATCTTTTCAAATTTGAATCCTGTGCATTCACTTATTTGTAACTGCACTTGATATCTTATAACCACATGAGATATTCTATGTAAAACACCAGCAGCCGTAGCTGTAACATGTAAACCTTTAAATCATAAATTTGTCAGCCTGTATCAGCTGAAATATGACAAATTTGGATAATTTTTTTGCAATTCTATAATTTGAGGGATCTGGATTTTAACATAAAAAGTGGTAGAAACCGATGTCTGTCGTTGGGTAGATACAGATTTTGTATGTTACCTTTTCATTCATATATCATATGAAATGAGGTCTATAGTACTTTTTCATCTTAATTTATTTTGTGTTTTATAAAGGTTCTGTACATCAAGAAAAAAATGAAACCCTTATAAGATTACTCTCTCGACCCATTTTCTGTCACACCCAGTTTTCTTTGAACCGTTTAAGATAGAAACTTAAAATTTGGTATTGTTATATGTGGATTTGACCATTCGACATTAAATGAATCGTCTTATACTAGATGATGTTTCTCAACTCTGCGCCAAAAATCAATTAATAAAATTCAGTAGTTTGGTCACAAGAATTGTTCTAAGTTGCTTTCTAATTTCAAACACGATGTATTATCACCAAGAATTTGCTAGGCCAATTGTACATTGCACATTGCCACATCGACACCCACCCTCTTCGCATAAAGTTATTTTATTTCTTAACTACAGGCCAATAGTAAAATAATTTTTATGCCGGTGTCATAAGATACTAGTCCCCCGTGAAAGTGAAAAATGTGTTTCGATTTATTTATTTGAATATAGTTTGAACTGTGAATGTGTAATTTTAACTATTTTTATATTAAAATGCTATTTAATTTGTTTGAAAATTTTTTTTAATTTTTAGTATAATTGTTTATTTCACTATTTAAAGGTATTTATGACAGTACTGACTGGGTTTTCATTTAATGTCGAACGATCAAATCCATATGTTATGGTATATTCGTGTAATTCAATAGTTAATATTCGAAAATATTTATACGAAAATATTTTAGAGTGAAATAAAGTTTAAAAAAAATATCTTTTTTCATTTTATTTGTCGTATGAGGTTTCAATCAAAAGGGTAAGTTATAAGGATTCCAGTCAGGTAGTTTCAGAGATATTTTTGAAGATATCCACAAAAACACACACATCCACCCCCTCATCTATTAAACTGCTATTCGTATGTAATCAATTGTTTATTTACCGGTTTCCATACACATGAAATAAATATATCCATATGTAAATTTTAGGAAACTCATACATGAAAGTTTAGCTTCACTTTATTAAAGTTTTACGTATTTGTGTTAGACTAAAGGATAAATAAAACAAACTTATGTGATAAAGTTTTATTTTTAACATAATATGATATAAATAACAGAGGTAGGAACATAAAGTAAAAGAACATTTGAAACGTTTTATTTTATGGGATACAAAAATATTCTTGCAATTTTTTGTAATTGCATATTTAAAGATATTCTAAAAAACATGCAAAATAGATCATGCTCTCCCTCCACTCCTTATTTCCGAAACTACTGAGCTAGAAATCCTGAAAACTACCGGTTTATTAAAATCTGACTAGAAAATTACGGGAAAACTATCGCGATTATCCTAGATTATATAATATCTGAAATACGCACCATATTTTTATGCCAGTGAAAGGTACGGTAGGCGATATATGTACGTTGTGAATAATGAAAATTTGTAAATCATTTAATAGAAATGTTTATAAGTGCCTAAATGTGTACAGATCTCTGGTAATGCAAGTTCTGCTCCTACTTCACTGGTTTTTTTTTAAACATATTCACAATTTTTAAATTGTGAATCAAAAAAATAAAAAAAATAAATCAAATTTATTCAATAATATTGAATAAATTTGACTTGGGGGATTCACAATTTAAAAAATGTGTATTTTATCATCATCAAAAACAACAGCCCTCTGCAGGCCTAGGCTGACTCGCTGATCCTCCTCCACCTGACCCTGTCTGACGTGATGGCCCTCTACCGGTTGACTGCCATTAGTTGGAGATCCTTTTCAATGACGTCTAGCCAACGTGTTGGTGGTCGTCCTTTTCGCCTAGTCCCCTCAATCTTCAAAAAGTTACTTTTTTGGCAGGAAAAATATCAGCATATCTGGTAAAGATGGATGTATATTTAGAATGTGTAATTCTTTCATTAATATAACTTGTTCCACTTTTTCTTCCATAGCTCAGATCCTTAACTTAGCAGTGGGATGATTATTATCCTGGAGATTAGGATACTTCACAGTGTAAATTATATTTCAGTTTATTCCGTCATTTTACGAAATAAAATTTGAATACATAGAAAAAATACATGAATTTAATTATGGTATTCTTTCATTATCCATAGTACTTATTACAAAAATCGTTGATATATTAACATAGTCTTACTATGATTTTATTATAAGTATTAGTAGATAATAGTTTTTTGACTTAAAAGTGTGGTACTTATGAGTCTAAAACTATAATTATAGGAATATATTAGTACATTTTATCCCTTGTTTCGATATTTCATCATTTTGTCTAACATTAAGGGATATAGCTCATTCAGTTTCATTTATTTCCTATGTCTGATTGGCTACTGACTATAGACTGTATAATAACTACAGGTGACAAGTAGTTATTGAAGTTGTACTTCTTTCAGCGTGTTATGAAAAAATGATTAGAGTGAAATTTAAAAAATGCAGGATGAAGTTGGCACGATGCAACAAAAAATAGACACCCTGAAGTTGCTCACTCAACATATGTTTACATAGTTTTTTTTGACAGATAAGTAGTTCACCATTTTATTTTTCTGTTGGCTTTCTATTTTAAGCGAATCTGCCAGACCGTTTCAAATTCAGTATGTATTTATTTGCATTATAAATTTAAATTATTAAATATTTAAAATTAATAAATTAAAGTAAATTTTCAGCGTATCCATTTCTTTCAATATTATTTAAACTTTATTTAGATTGTTTTAGTAAATTTAACGATTAATTATATACACATATTTATATTAAATTGAGTGATTAATATTCATTTAAATTTTTTAAATAATCACATTTCATTTTAAAATTAATTTTAAAATAGGATCAAATTTTTGCAGAGCGAGGAACTATTTAGGTTTACTTGATGATTTCGCTATCAGTCTAACTATAATATAATAACGTCGTTTTTGTTGACTCCTAATTAATAGGACACCATTTTGTACAAATGATAATTGAAAGACATAAAAAAAAACAAATGGCTTGTATTTTATTAGGAAACAACAATTGATAGATATAAAAATTTAAAGAATATCATTTTGAAGTTTATTGTGCACAATGGTTGGTAGTGTAAATATTAATTTGCTAGCACATTACACAACACTGTGTTAGAACTGGAAATTAGTGCTCCTTAATTTCATTAATTTTTCTGAGGGTACTTTATTAATGGTTGTCACATGACATTAATTTACTATGTGTACCCATCAATAACACTATTGTATGCCCTGGTACCCTTTACCTTCTCTTGTGATTGTTTTAATATATCTGTTTATGGCCCTAATCACTATGTTATGACACTAGAGTTAGTATTTGGTATAACATTTAGTTAGCACCCAAATCACATATGATAGCTCAATGAGAAAATTATAAATTAACAAAGACATCAATATGCGATATTTAGAAAGAAACAATTTAACATGTCCGTTGCAGAAGCACAATGGCTTCTTTTTTTTTTTGTGTGTTTCAATTTCTAATGTTTTTCTAATGTGTTTCAATTTCGTCATAAATATATTTTAGCAGTTTATTTCTATACTTTATAATAACTAATAAAAGTGGTAAATATGAACAAAACATTTTATAAAATCAATGGAGGACACTTGCTTGATCAAACAACTCCACCTCAAATGTGTTAACAATTCAATACACCAAAAATGGTAAAGATATCGATGTGAATCAAGATAGTCTAAAATTTTAAAAAGGCAAACTTATACTCACTTCGCCTATATGTCCTTCTGCATGCTTTTGCTTACCTCATCTCTCTTCTCATAATGTCATTAATATATTTATTTCTATACACAGACCAGAATAAGCTACTCTGTGGCCTCTTTAATCAGCTTTGACATACTAGGATAGACACTGACAACAACTAGATTCACTGTTGTTTATTAAATCGCTTCATCGACTTTCTAATATCTGAACAAAGTATCCAACCTCTGACATCCAACTTAACCTTTGTGTATAAATAATAAAGATTATGTGTACTGGAGTAACACTGAAGTTTATTAATTAATTATGGAGCAGGTAATAGAAAACAATGCTTCTATAAATATTTAACTTAACTTTAATTTGTCCATTGACTTATGACCCTAAATAAAAGCTTATTTGAATATTATTTGAATATTAAATCACACTTATTAATAACAAGATTGCATGTTCTACATCTAAACAATATCAGTTCCTACCATAAAGTTATTCGTATTAGACCGTTTCAATAGCGCATGGCGGGCTTACTGGAGACGCAATTGATAATAATATGTATAGGTACACGTTGGCAGCTCAGGGGGAGGTGAATTTATGGGGAGCAGAAAAGATAATCTGTTTCGCCTTCGATAGTTCTATTTGTACGTGTGAATAAGAGAAAAAAGTGGTACAAAAACTTGGTTCGTTTGTTACTTAATAATTCTGGAATCAAACAACAAATCACTATCAAACATGGCAAACATATAGTAGAGTGGCAAACTATAGTGAGGGAATATTAATGCCACAAAAATATTGTTTGGATGTTTGTTACAAAATAATGCCTAAATGGTTTAACAGATTTTTATTAAATTTGGTGTCAGTTCAATTCAAATTTATTTATAGGTTAATTAGTACCTGAAACAAGTGATGAAATTTTTTGGACGATGTCATCAAAAGGTACACATAGTAAAATGGATGGATGAACTTTATTCAGTAATAAAATACCAATAGATGACGTAACTTGTATATTCAGCATGGGTTATGTGTTTCGAAAGCCCAAAACCTATATGTGTTTGCTCAACAGAGAACAAATATTGCCTAACATTATTTATATTCTCATTGGGTCAAAGATGCGTCCCACTGTATTAACCATAAGCTGTGGACAAAAGTTAGTATTAACATATTGCTACAGAAATTTGCGAGAATTTTTTATATAAAATCATATGTATAATAATTGGATACTGCATTTACGCATACTGAAATTTTAATTCCACTTGGTACTATGATCTCCCTAGAGTAAAGAAAGATGTCAAACCCATAATGATTTATAAAGAAATTGGTCTAGTTTTATTGTAAATTCGATTAAAGCACGATCTTATTAAGTAGTTTGAATTAAAAAAACATTTGGAAAATATGTGTTCTTTTTAAATTAGTATTAGCGATTTGCGTCATTATAACTGAATATATAAATATATAATCTATACGGTGTCATGAACTATTTTGCGGTTGTAATCTCTCGCTATATTGCGGTTGTAATGAAGTTTTTAGTACATTGACACTTGGCGATTTTCTGCTTTTAAAATTGAAGGAATTACCAATAAATTTTGTGTTATCTAGAGTTTATGGTGTAAGCTTTAGAAGGGACTTCTCCTTTACATTTATATTTTTTACAAACAAGTTATTCCATAGCAGGTGTGACCCACACAAACATACACATGTGTATATACATATATATATATATATATATATATATATATATATATATATATATTTATATGTACTATATGTAAAGAATATATATAGTGCATGTAATAATAAGTATATATGTTTGCACCATTTATTAAGATATGAATCAGCCTCATGTTAGCTCCTAGAGGGCAGAATCTTTTTTCCAAATTGAATATCCTTGGAAATTTATTGCAAGGTGCTAATTTGTGTTAGCGAACAACTACACGTTGAATCTCCGAAATGGTTCCAACGTTAGTATTTGTACGTATTGTTAGTACGTTCTGTAGTGCTATTTGTTGCTACTTAAGTTATAGTCTCCAAATGGGCAGCCAGTTGAAAGTTTGTTGCAAACAGGCCATAGTATAAAATTATTTGTAATATGAGGTAAATGTTAATTGATTAATGTAGTATTAATGTTTTTTATTCGAATTCAGTTAATGCCAGTATGATGTGAAATTTTTATTGCGACAAAATATAACAAATTGGTTTCTTCGCTTATGTTATCAGTTATTTAAGTGTTATTGTAGTGCATTTGGAGGTATCAGAAAACAGATTTAATCTTAAACATGAGTGGGAAAAAACATAGTAACACATGCTCAGTTTATTGCGTAAAGTAAAATGATGATTTAACTTTTTTTTTATTCTTAAAGCTGTTTGTTTTTTTATACTTGTTATAATATCAAGCTCTTTTTATAGGTTGTAAATCTGTATATCCATTTTGCTTTGTAAAAGTTTATCTTGTTGTCAAAACCTAAAAAGATTTTTGGTGGTTTTTCATTTTAGGTTTTTAAAATCTGATTATCGTGTTGTTTGTTCAATATCTTCAGATATCTTAATTTTTTTAATATTAAGGGTTTGTTTGTATTTTTGCTGACTCATATTGAAATAGGAATTTTTTCATACACAATTTGTGTAGAGTTTTCAGATATTTTTTTTATTGTATTTAATGGAAGAGATAGTTTGTTAATATAAATGCATTTTTTCCATGGTATTTGGTGTGCAATAAATCATACTTTGAAGTAGTTTGTATCTGTCTAATTACATTTTGAATTTGATAGTAAAGGAGGCGCAGAAAACTGGATTTTTACTTTATTTAATTTCATCACTCATCCTCATGTAATTAGTTATTCATCGATTGAATTTTAATTATAACATTTTCAATTAATTTAAAACTTCTTAGAAATTTTAATTATACATTCTATAGAAATTAGTATTTTTCTTATTTATTATTTGTGGATGATTTTTATTTTTATATTGTGCAATCTCTTGATCTATATATATAATTCACTAATACTTTTGTCAGTTTTGATACATTAGCTTGTTCTTAAAGTTGTTGAATTTTATTGCGTTTAATATTATTGCCTTTCATCTATATTTTTATTACTAATAATAAAACTATGACATTAAAATTGTTAGTTTAGCCAATCCCGAACTAGTGTCACTGTTGCGAAAACACGTGGGATCAAGTTGATGTAAATTATGTGTCCCAGCAAAAGTGGAACAGTTTGCAATCTTTTATGCCATGACACATGAAAGCATATCTTATGAGATGATACGAGTCTTGAAAGAACATACAATATAACACTCTAACAAGTACAATATAACAGTATACAATTGCCTGATATATATGACGTGACGAAATTGAATGTAATTTTTGTGTTATGTTCTTTTAGGCTGATTACGTTTGTTACTTTTATTGTTGAGTCAGATAAAATTAAGCAAGTAATGAATTTCTAAATTTTAATGGTAGGGATAATAGACGGGGGTATCTCCCTGTCTCATTCGCTCTTGTAGAATATGATAGAAATTAAGCGAGTAGTGAACTTCTAAATTTAATGGTAGGGATTAAATTATCAAATTGTATGATTTTTGAGTTCTCTAACCAAATATAATTAATGGATGCAAAATACTTACCTTTAGGTAATTTATAAATTATGTTGTGCTTTTCAGCTTTGTGGTGAAGTCAGGCTAAGTAACATTTTAATAATGAAAACAGAACTTAGGGAATTAATACAATATCTATCTGTCAGATATAAGCTGTTTGACCTGGAAAAGTAAATTTCAACATAATTTTGAGACAAATCAAACAATTGTGGTGTTTTTTTATTATTTTTGTTTAAAAGCTGTTAGAGTGGTTCATCATCTTAAACAGTCCTAACATATCAAGGATAACTGTGGCTGCGTAGCTGGCGTCATACCTCCAGCTAAACTCGGGATTTTAGCTTTCGAAGTGCAATGTTGCTAATGAGCGTATCCGAGAGGTAAAACAAAATTTCCTTTTAGAATATAACATTTCTTTTTTGTAGCAGGGTAATGACACTGAATGTGCTGGAAAAAATTTCACTGGATGTTTCCAGTGTTTATTCACAATAATGAATTATTGTCCTGTTGTGAATTATTGAACTAACCAACCGACCAACTTACAGAAAAAATATTCCCCTATTGTGAATTATTGCACTAACCAACCAACCAACCAACTTACAGAAAAAATATTGCCCTATTGTGAATTATTACACTAACCAACCAACCAACTTACAGAAAAATACAAGTTTACCATGAATTAATTTTTTAGAGTTCTGTACTTGAAAATGAAAAAAACCGTACCCTTATAAAATCACTCACGTGTCTGTCTGTTCGTTTGTCACAGTTGATTTTCTCAGAAAGCTTGCGGCTTAGAAATTTGAAATTTCGTACATAAGTACATCATATTAAGCCATATATTTTGTACTATTTAACTTTTTATAAATATTCATATAAGTTTTAAAGAGGAGATAGTGCTTAATTTATATAGATAGTGCTAAATATATAGATAGTGCTAAATATAGTGCTTTATATAGATAGTGCTAAATATAGTGCTTAATTTTTTTTAATTTTATGTATCATATGGGGTACTTTTATGTATCATTACATTTTACGTATCATATGGGGTACTAACTACTGATCAAACATGAAAGAATCAGGGTTGGTGAAATCTGGCTAGAAGATTACAGGAAAACTGTAGCGAATATCCTAGATCGTTTTATTTTTTAAATATGCGCCATGAAAGATGTGGTAGGCAATATTTGTGTCTCGTCACGCTAGTTCTACTTGCAGGTTTTTTATAATACTAACAATGTTATCCAAAAAAAAAACAATTCTTAAAAGTATTTCGAAAATGTTGTGATGTGAAAAAAGTTTTAAGTCTGCATATAATTTTGTAAGAACTACTATTTTAGGATAATTTAAATATTATGTGATTATTTATTAAACTAGAAAAAATTTGTTTGAACTTTAACTAGGGGAATTTTTCAAATGAAAAGTGAATTTTCTTCAAATGAAAAGTGAGCTTCAGAGTTAGAGAGAGCTTCAGGATATATATTTTATTAAATCTTGGCTGTATACTTTTATATCTTGAAATATTGATATGGGGAATTTTTTCTATTTTGACTCAATCAAATTCTTCAATTAATATCATCTTTAGAGCCTTCTTTTCTGCTAAATATATTGTATATGTATTTAATATGTACTAATATCCCAGATTTTCATAATAGGTGGAAACGGAAACATAACGAGGTACCAACAGGTTCACATACAAATTACGTTAATTGTAAATGTTTATATTAGATTCTTAACTGGCTATTTGTTATTAAAGAAACAATAAAATAAAGGTCTAATGGAGCATATCTACAATAAAAGTATATTCTATCTAATCTATCTTCTTGATTTTATGATACCATCATGGCGACGCGTAATTATATTTATTTTTTAATTTTTTTTGTCTAATGTATATTATATATAGTTTTCTGTATATTATATATAGTTTATTATATATATAGTTAGTAGAGTAAATACTCTTACAGTCTACCAACTAAATTTCAATACCAATTGTCATGGTTGACTGGAAGAGATTGCTCATGTAGCAATAAGTCCATCATATGTAATATGCATAAAAGTTGATAAATAAATATATCTGTTAAAGATGACTTATTCCCTCACTTTAGTATCCGTACGTTCGACGAATCCGTATTTTGGAAAGCAGAATCTAAATATATAACACTAAAATCTTAATATATAACAATATAAAAAGGCAACAAGGCTCGATGAACGGTCGGGAATTGAACCTATGTCCCTACCATCAAACACCGTATACCTTATGATCAACACAACACATCATGGGACGACATGTGATGTATGAAATATGATATATGAATGACATGAATATGGCATTACGATATATGAAATACAAAAAAGTCTCCAACATTTTTTGTTGTTCTTTCAGTTCAGGCATCAAATTTAAGCTTTTATAAAGCAATTCTAAGAGCTCATTGACATCTTCTTAGTCGACCTCCAAATTTATAATAAAATGCAGATTATTTAAGAAAATATAAAACATATTGTATGTTTTTTTATAATACTCGTAGAAATAGACTTGTGTGACATGTTTTTATATGAATCACTTTTGAATTCGTGGTGCGTCGTGGGAATATGGGTGGGATGAAAAGTTCCAAATTTTATATACGTACGGAAGAACAGAATTTGTGTTACACATCCTTCTTAATATTTATTGTGGTGCTGGTTTAATCGCTCACCTTTTGATAAATATTTACCATTTTTTCAATACTTTTGTTTTTTGTTGTTGTTCCAAAAATTTTGTTGCCTCTGCTAGTAATATTAGTAATTCAAAGTAAGTATGTTCCCTAGTAAATCACCTTTTTACGAGGAAGTATAAAATATTGGTAATAAAGTTGCAACAAACCTGTTTTTTCCTTCATTCATTGATTGATGTTTATTGGTATTCGGCAATGTTTGATACTTTTTATAAGGCTGTTGGTTTGGTTTTACCAAAATTCCAAACTAGTTAATTAACTGTTTGGGTCAGTTGTATTAGTAATTCTTATTTTATTTTTTCCTGATTGTTATTAATTGAATTGGTCTGACGTGTTTTTATTTACCGACAAGGTTCCCATATGTACTTGTACATATCTGTAAAACAATGTGTCTGTTTTGTATGCAAGTGAAGAACAACTAAATTGATTTTGATTGGTTTTAAAGAGATATTGAAATGTGAAGTTGATGCAACTTCTGAGTTCAAAATGTAAACATTTTTACATTGTCGCCGTGGTGTGTTGGATTAATCACAAGGCATACAGCCTTTGATAACGCAGCACACCGCGGAGACCCGGGTTCGATTCCCGGCCATTCATTGAGCGGGCCTGATTGGGTGTTATGGTTGACTGTAAGAGATTGCTCTCATGGCAATAAGTCCACCCTATGTGTCAAATAGATACATAAAAGTAGATAAATATAAATAAATATAATAAAAATTTTATTACAAATATAACAATTATTTATGGTTCAGTCCAATATTTTATTAATCAGTTTAAATTTTGTAGAAATTCATTATTCACAATTAAATGAAACTACGTGATGTAGTATTATTTCTACTTTCTATATACTTTTCTATATTATTTCTATTTTCTATATATTTCTACTTTCTATATAGAAAGTAGAAATAATACTACATCACATAGTTTCATTTAATTGTGAGGTTCAGTCCAAATTTACCTCCATTATTGTAGTGTTGAAAGTGTAATATATATACGGGGTAAAAAATATTTATTTACATTTGTATGTTTTTTGGCTTGTTAAAACAAATGAACCCGCTTTCTAATTTTCAAAATCATAATTTCTTTTACGTTAATAGAGACTATAAAAATACATCTTGTGGAAAAATTATTAGTTGCTATTGAGTATAGCCAATAATTACGTATGCGCAGTATTGTGTAACTCGCTTGGCAAAGTAGAGGTCAAGTTTACATTGGAGGTTGGTTGAAAGGCTTCCGTACGTCTAAGTAGTCATTTGCTTATACACCGTATGCACAAACATTAACCATTGAAATACTCGTTATAATAATAACTTCGACACGTGTCAATAATATTATTTTTCCCCAGTTTTGTAATGAGTGTTGTACTACTATTGTAACTTATAGTACTCTGTAACTACAATGGGAGTTGTATTTGGTTGTACATTCTTAAAAATGAATAAACAAGATGTGGTTTCATAGTGGCTTTGCTGGGTTGTTGGTTGCCAGTACGAAGCCAAATTTTATTTCGACAGCTTATCAAGATTAACTTATCGAAAGCTATGTGACATATATATCAAATGGTTTGAGATACTCTGTAATTTGTACACTGGTTTACGGGAAATAAATATTTTTTCTGTAAGTAAAACAAACTTTTGTTTATTCTCTTCCTTATGTTCTATTGGACAATTGAATATTATGGATGACTTTTAGATAGATTTTTAAGACTTACGACATTAATTAGAAAAACAATAAATTTTTTTTTGTTTACCAATTTGACGCTGTGTGAACACACTCAAGATGTATCTTCTGATATACGGATGATACTTTTTTAATTGATTTCTGAGGAGGTACATAAATTAGATTCCATTATTTTGTTGAGAGTCATGTGCTCAAGTTTTGAAGATTTTTAAAAGATAACCAAAAATCAGAGTGAATGAATTGGAAACAGTTTGCTCGCCTACTAAGATTAATATGGTCCTGAATATGTTTTGTTCATATGCTATTATTAAAGTTGAAAAATCTGAAATGAATCTGTAATATTTATTGAATCTTCAGTGAATGAAACTGCGATATTTATTTAATCTGCAATTAATGAAACTGCAATATTTATTTAACCTGCAATGAATGAAATTACAATATTTATTTAATCTGCAATGAATGAAACTGCAATATTTATTTAACCTGCAATGAATGAAATTGCAATATTTATTTAATCTGCAATGAATGAAACTGCAATATTTATTTAACCTGCAATGAATGAAACTGCGATATTTATTTAATCTGCAATGAATGAAACTGCAATATTTATTTAACCTGCAATGAATGAAACTGCAATATTTATTTAACCTGCAATGAATGAAACTGCAATATTTATTTAACCTGCAATGAACGAAACTGCAATATTTATTGTACCTGCAACAAATGAAACTGTAGTACTTATTTTATTATCTGAATGACACAGCAATATTTTTAGTAAACCAAATAAGCCATACAAAAAACTTATAATATTGAATGCCGAGAAATGAGTTGGCGGTTATCTATTTGAGCTGTTGGGACATCATGACGGCAACACTGATAAATCTCATTTTAACTGCGGGGAACATTAGTGACCATAAATCTGGTGTCTGTTCAAACATCTGTTGTCAGCCGCCAATACTTAATTAAAGGCAATCTTATTTCATACCAAAAATCATAATCATAAAAGTACAATGAAATTACAGTATTTACACAGCTTGAAACATATGTTTATTGCCATCTATATAGTGAGACCCACAATGTTCAACATGTTAAAAAAACACAGTTATAAATACAAGAAAATTGTCGTAGAAACACATTGTATTGAATCGCATTCAATATTTTTCCAATTATAAGCAGATACATTCTATAGATGTAATGTTTTATCTAGCATATATATATTGAAAAATAAGGACCCATTATATCCCTTGGGGCCATATTATCCCCTACAGTACCAAAAATATACCATCGTATATCTTCTAACGCAATAAGAAATGTTAAAAACAGACGGGGATCAATGGTTACCAATGTCCCACATAGTGAGCTAGTAAATTGAGTGTCACTTACCGATGTTCTTCATAAAAAAGATATTACATTGTATAGATGTAGTGATTTATGTAGAATATGTATATTGATAAATAACCAAAAAATGTATCATAAAGTATCTTCCAACGAAATAAGAAATATTAAAAACAAACAGGGTCAACGGTCACCAATGCCCCCCCATAGTGAGCTAGTAAATTTGAGTGTTACTTACCGATGTTCTTCATGACATCTTACGTTTGAACTGCGTAAATGCAATTTGTGGGATTGATGCTGTAAGAATATCTTACAGCACTAAAAATGGGCTTTTCACAAGAATATGCATCCACGTCTCAAGTCTTTGTTCTTAATATGTTCATTAATAAATTTAGTCTACAGTTTATGAGGAGAAATTTTCAAGTATGGGGAGAAAGTTCCTTAGAGGTGCTAATAAACATAATCATTTGCATCTGATAAATGCAAATGGCACTACCATATTAGCAAAGGAATTTTTGCTGTAAAGTTTGATAAGTTAGTTAAAGAAATATTTAAAATATTCTTAAAAAATATGTGAATGTTGTTGAGTCTAATTTGATAACATACCAGATGTATAAACTATAGATGACAAGTGAATTAAGTAAGATAAATGAGTTATTATTTAAGAAATTTGTTGTTGATCATTGCAAAAAAAAAAGAAATTTGTTGTTGATCATTGCAAAAAAAAAAGAAATTTGTTGTTGATCATTGCAAAAAAAAAGAAATATTTGATATGACTAATAAAATAAATGGTGTTCTTATTTTAGTATAAATGGCTAAATGAAAATAAAAAAAGAATATTGATTTTTTATTTTGCGAAGGTATGGCATACCAAGCATGTTATGCGTGTGTAAGAGTAGCATTATTGTCGATTCCATAAAATATTTATAAATGTAGTGTGTAGGTTACATAAAATATGACAAGTGTAGTGTTTAGGTAGGGTTATATAAAATATGACAAGTGTAGTGTGTAGGTAAGATCACATAAAATATGACGAGTGTAGTATGTAAGTAAGATAATACAAAATATGACAAGTGTAGTGTGTAGGTAAGATCATATAAAATATAAAAAGTGTAGTGTTTAGGTAGGGTTACATAAAATATGACAAGTGTAATGTGTAGGTAAGATCACATAAAATATAAAAAGTGTAATGTGTAGGTAAGATCACATAAAATATAAAAAGTGTAATGTGTAGGTAAGATCACATAAAATATAAAAAGTGTAGTGTTTAGGTAGGGTTAAGTTATAGTGTTCTAGAATATGACAGGCCTAACATGTAAGTAAGGTCATGTAAACTATGATAAGTCAGTGTGGTGTTACATTTCGTGAGTTATCCATATTTTACGTGTTCAACAAGAAAATCGCACTTCACGAGATGATGTACATAATACTATAATCCTATTAAAAATTACGAATGGAGTAAGTACTGAATAATGCAAAAAACAATAAAAGCGAACTTAATTCTGTTGATATGGTAGTATTACGCAATATATGCAAAGTTTATACGACAGCACTAAAAATAAGAGTTGTTTATTGAAGAAATTATGTTTGTGAAAGAAGATATATCTTGTTTATTTTAAATATGTAAATAGTGAAAAATTGTTAAAGGATATATGTAGTTAGTGATGTACTACATATTCACATTGGAATTTGCAAAAAATAATTCAAATACGATGGCAACAAAATTTTCGTGTTGAATTCAATAAAATAGGAGAATATATCAAGAAAAAACAATAAGTTAAATTTCAAAGACTATTACAAAGAAATGTGGCGTTATGTTTTTTTAACATAAACATAAAACTATTTATTGCAAAGAAATGCGGTGTCAGGTTTTTTTAACATAAACACAAAATTAGTTATTGCAAAGAAATGTGGTGTCATGTTTTTTTAACATTAACACAAAACTATTGCAAATAAATGTGGTGTCATGTTTTTTTAACATTAACACAAAACTATTTATTGCAAATAAATGTGGTGTCATGTTTTTTAACATTAACACAAAACTATTTATTGCAAATAAATGTGGTGTCATGTTTTTTTAACATTAACACAAAACTATTGCAAAGAAATGCAGTGTCATGTTTTTAACATAAACACAAAACTATTTATTGCAAAGAAATGTGGTGTCATGTTTTTTAACATAAACATAAAACTATTTATTGCAAATAAATGTGGTGTCATGTTTTTTTTAATATAAACACAAACTTTCTATTTGCTTAAATGTAGGTTACATTTTAACCTATAAACAATTTGAAAAAAACCTAAATCTTTTTTTCCTTAGAACAAAAAAAAAAACTGGTACAAATTGTTTATCACAACAGAAAATTATATTAAAATATTACTTCTATTTAATTAGTAAAACAAAAATAAAATGTTTATAAGTCAATAATAAAAATGGAACAAAATATAAGATTGAGCAGAATATAAGGTTTCAAAAATAGCAAAAAAGCTGAATTGCCTTTTCTCTTTGCAGTCCGTTTCACTGAGTTGTTTAAAGAAACCGACTCTAATAACATTCGCTCACTGGGAATACTCCTGTTGTCATGTCTGTAGTCAAATGATGTCAGATATAACAGACGGTATTCGTATTCGCTGTGCCCTATATTCTCATTTTCATACGTATTCGCGAATGTGTAAAAATTTATATTCGTTACATCATAACCATCTAGGTATATGAATAGTGTAGATCAGTTTAAGAATAATCTAAAATGTAAAAATGTAATACCTATGAGGATCAGTCTGGCAAAAACGAAGTATCGCATTACATCATCATTCCTTACCCCAATTAGATGACAGATGGAATGGCGGTACATATATTGAATATATGTATATGATATCGGATGAGATATATTATATTAATGTTTCCAACCATATCGAAGTAACTTGCATCTATTTTATTTCATTGCAATTATATTTGTTACAGACGAGGAGAGAATTCAAGAAGAAATGAGATGGGGCTCACAAGGTTTGAACAGATGCGTGGCCCATCTGATCAGTTACTGAACGATGGTGAGGTTGACTCTCCTACTGACTTGCTGGGCACCACTCCGCCGAGACTGCGTATAAGGAACAAGGAAAAGAAAAGGTAATAAGTAAGCAAATGTAAGTAACAATATGTTACGTAGTATGAACTTCTTGATTTTGAGTACAGTCTGAGAGAATAAATTCTATTCCTTCATATGGATGATAGCAAACGTTAATTTCTTTATGCTTTAAACCTCTTGTATCCAAGTTAGAATTCTAGAAATCAATTGTTATTAAGTAAGTATCCTTTGCAGGACGAATTTGGAAAATGACGTTGCACTAAGGCGTCTAATGCGAGTGACACGCCGTAACACCGTTGACAATTTCTTCAGTAACAACATTGTAGCGGCGACTGATATTATAGGTGAGAATATCAATATACCTATATGTTTTATTTTGCTATTAAAAATTAGTCATTTTATTTTCATTGAAAAAGTTTCTTCGAAGTTTAGTATAGTAATTCCAAAGACAATGGATCTATCGTTATTTCGGTTTTTATCTATCTGTCAAAGATTAAAATTTCACTTTCGCAACCTGGATGAGAATTGTTTTTTATTATTTGTAGTGTTCGCTATAAAAAATTTATTATCAAAAATGAGTCACAATTGCTTTCAATCGGAAGAACATTCAGAGTTTGATCTATTGCTTAACGTTGAGGGTTTGGTAAATTATAGATGCGATGCAGAGTTTTTTAGATAATAATAATATAATATATTGTTTAGATAAATATAATATAATATATTCTTTAGATAATAATTATATAATATATAATAATATAATAGTAATAGAAATAATGTTAAATTTGTTAAAAAAAAGTTTGCTAAAAAGTGTGCAGTAGGCCATAATGTTGCTAGTGGAAGAAGATAGATTAGTTCCGGAATGTAATCCAAGAAGTAAATTAGTTTTTGAATTTGCTTTTAGTTATTAATTATTATGCGAGTTATTTAGGATGTTGAAGATAAACCTGAGAACATGTAGATATTATTGATAGCCAATCTCTTACCTTTTTCTTGCCCTAATTCAGAAATTTATTTTTCGAGGTTAAAGATGTAAAGATAAAAGATGTAATATGTAAATTGTAAAGTCGTTTTAATTTACATGATCTCAGATACCAATAAAAAGTAAGCTGTAAAACAGTGAAGCAAAAATTTCATAGGTAGACCTATTTTTACAATTTTAAATCATCAACTCCAAAATATTGCAATTCTTAAAATTAACTTAATTAATAAATGTCATAGGTGTGTATTATGTAAATTAAATTAATTTTTGAGTACTATTTGACATTTGTGACATAATGTTGCCATAGACTAAAATTCTAATGAATAGCTATTGTAATTGTCAATATGAATGACTGGTGCCTGCTTGCACTTGGCAGATTGTTTTTAGCTAATATAATTTGAAAATTGTCAACCAGTAATCTTTATAATGCTACACATTTTTATTTGAGATCTGCTTATCAGTTTAGACTTATTTATTATTTGACCGATAATAATGAATTCCATAGCTTTTAATTTGGTTTATTCTCATAAGTTCTTGTCCCCTAAGGAGGACACGACTTCCTTTCGATAAACGAAGTAAGAAGATGCGAGACAAAAATGGGCTTGTTTGTCCAAGAGGCAGTAAAATATTCTGTCTTTAGAATACCTCTTTAGAAATTGGATTGTTTAATTTATGTAAAGAAAATATTGTTAAATAAGATAGGATTAATTAAAAAGAACTGTCAAGAATTCAAACAGTGATATAAAAGCAAAATATGTCTGAGAAAAGGCCTGTATCTCTTTTATTGAATATAGCATTTCAACTGTTTCAAGATGTGTCAAACTGTGTTTAAATAATTGTGGATATTGAAAGTATTCATAAAAAGTTTAAAAAGATCTTATAGAAAGGTTTTGTAAGGTTACAATTATAATTAAATAAAAGTCACGAAATTTCTTTCAATATAAGCTGTGATAACCAGTGAAACCTTGTATTTAGTTTACTGTGTATAACACATAACAGAAAACATATAACACCTACTTTGAACTTATTAATAGCGTAAGAGCTATAGTCTTATGAGATACATTTGGGTAACGCTAGGCACTGACTGCTATTTAATTTTAAATGTGCTACTTTTATACAAATTTATAAAATTATTCCTGTAGACTAGAGGTTGATCTGATCTACAGTGATTTCTGTAGATCAGAGGTTACCAAAGTTTTTGCCCCATAGGTCAATGCTGATTTCTTTTTTCCTGTAGATTTCCTAATAATGAATTTTCCTAAACTGATTAACGTCACATTTGTTTGTCGCAGCTGACACAGCGCTGCTCATTATAATAGGATTTCTTGCAGATTAAACAATTGAAAAAAGAAAACACATACAATTTACCCGTTGGTGCAGATATGAAAACATGCACGTGAACATCGCACACCACAAAGCAGATATTTAAATAATTTTACGAGAATTAAATGAGTACTAATTAAGGTATATCTCTACAGTGCATACAAACCGTGTTAGGTGTATTGTCATTTATAAGAAGCGTGAATGTTTATAATGTCTGCTCACATTTAATCCCGCTTACATTCATGGAACCCCATATTTTTTTCTTGCTGAAGTGGAAACAACCTTAACAAGTTTAAATAACCTCCGGAGAGGGGTGGGTGTCTATTCTTGCAGACAATCCATGATTCGATCCAATTTTTACAATCTTTATAATAAGTGAAATTCTCCCCTAACAAACCATGAGCTATCGATCGGAAGGGGTGGTAGTCCAAAGGGGCAATATCTAGAGAATACGGCGAGTGGGTTAGGACTTCCCATTTCAGTGTTTGAAGATATGTTTTCACTGGTTTTGCAACACGCGGTCGAGCATTGTTGTGCAGCAAAATAATTTTATCGAGCCTTTTGCTCCATTCTGGCAGTTTTTCTATCAATGCATGACTCAAGCACATCAGTTGTAGTCGGTAACAATCCCTAGTGATGGTTTCGTTCGGTTTAAACAGTTCATAATAAACCACACCCTGTTGATTCCACCAAATACAAAGGAGGAGTTTAGACCCATGATGATGGTTGTTTGGGCTTAACCAATGATCTTTTACACTTAGGATTGTCATGATGTATTCACTTTCATCACCAGTAACAATCCGATGTAAAAAAACTTATTCTTTTGTGCCATTGAAGCTGTAATTCACAGGTTAAAAAACGCCTTCCAATGTCCCTCGGTTTTAATTCATATAGGACCCAATTTCCTTCCTCTTGATTTTAATTAACTTATATTTCACAATATTGTACGAAAAATATAAAAATTTAGAATGAGTCAACTACCGTAAAATTTCTATCAATCTGAAAATGATTTCATATTACAAAACATAATTTCCTCCGAGTAACCAGTTTCTCCATTTATAAAACCCATTAAAGTAAGCATTTTTTATGATTTTTTTGCCTGTATGTTTTTAAAGTTTATAATTATTAGAAAATTCTAGACGAAGAAAATTTTGTTGATAGGAAAAACACGTTGTTCTCGTTGCTTCTGTAACACAGTGGACAGTGACAAATATATTCTACATGAATGTTTTAAAAAATGTAAGCAATGTAACTATAATAGAGTCGTCCTAGCTATATTTTATATGGCACGGCTTTTATATGCTAGTGTATTAAGAGCTCATCAGACATCTCATATTCAATTTAAAAAAAAAATCATTAAGTGTTATGTGCAAAAAAGTTTTTGTCATCAAGGTCGTCCCATGTGAAACCAACCATAACCATTGAATTAAAAATGTCACTAACGACCGGCGTTGGCTAAACCGGTAATAGAGTAATATGCCAAAGTGTTTGCAAATTCAATAAATGTGTTGACAAATTATATATGTAGGTGATGAAGAATTTATTTCGTGTACTTTCCCTTTATTTGACATGCGATTATTGAGACTCTGCATTGTCTATTGCATCTTGGTAACGAAATATTGTAAAGGCTAAAGTCGATTATATAAACAGTATAAACGCAAAGTAGGTCTGCAGAGGAAATTGTGTATGACATAATAATTGTAAGTAAACTAGAAAGGTGCAAGTATCCTGTGGATGACGATCACATTAGTTGTGGTTTCCGTAATGTGTCATAACGTAGGCTTAAACCCAAATATCTGAGTAATGAAATTGTTTATCAGCTGAAATGTCAAATTGACATTTGATTGAATGATTATATTATTTTTTTCAACATAGAATTTTATGATATATCTACGTTAGTATAAGTTAGATTATGTTTCCGGAATTAGGCTAATTATAGATATAATCTGTAGATTTTTGAGTTTATTTCTTCTCAGCATAGTAATGAAGTCCAGTTTTAAGCCTGTGCTTTCTGGGGGTCTGTACTTTTTCCTTTTACCCCCCAAATCGAGCAAGCGCTGCTCAATTTGACCTTTTGCTGGATAGCTTTTACTGGAAGCAACTTAGTGTACTTCTGGGCTCCCCATATTTTTATGCTTGCACTGAATGGAACCCTTAAACTTATTCTACTGCTGCATAACTGTGAACTCACTATAGTCTGCAAGAAAAGATGTGGGCTTGCAGAGATTTTTAAATGAAAATGTGAGAATTAATGAGATTCCTATAGATTTGGTTCTGTATGAGATCTTATTACTTTTTATAACCAAAGCGCCAAGAGACTTGGTTCGGGATTTTTACATCATATGTTTTTGAGGGAATTAATTTTCACAGTAAAGATAAACACACATTTAATAGCTAAAACACTAGGTTTTTGCCATTTCGTATTATCTAAAGATTCTGCCTTTCTAACATTGCGAGATATCAGTAAAAGCGTAATGATGAAATGTAGGAGACAGTAGGAGACCCCATTAGAAAAAGGCTTATGCAACAAACATGCCATTGGCTTTCATGGTATATAGTCATCACATATAATTTAGGTAACAAAAGTATTTTTTTAGTTATTGTATTTTATTTATACATATATGTACAGAAATGGATGGATCATTACAGGGAACCAAATATTCAGATATATCCCTAAATCAAAATGCTGAAACTATAGTTTATGCAATGCATTATTAAATTTTCTCACAGTTGTTTCCGATTTTTTGATTATATTTTTCTGACATTTCTGATCGTATATTGAACTAAGGTAGAGAAACAGGATTTATGAGCTTTCATTGTTTTGTTGTGACTAACTGACCTGTGCGAAGTCTTCGCACTATATCGCCATCTAGCGTGTTCCAAGTATACAATTTGGCTAAGATATTTGATGTGTCGCCCACAGATGGCGCTCATGCCAATTGTTATAAAAATTAATTTTTTTATTAACAAAAAGATTTTTTTCGAATTTTTTTATATTTTTCGCCCAAAGTAAAAAACATAAGCTTTAAGTGGGTATTTTTTTTATTTTTTTTGGTGGAGTAGTTAAAGAGATCGAGCCGCTCGACCAAAAAACACCTTTTAGAAATAATATATTTAGATGGGGAAGCATTTCTGTCATTGTACCGGTATGGTACAAAGCTACAACCTGCAATTCATTTTACACAAGAAATGATATTCTACTGATAAATTCTGTAATAGCATTCTTTATCAAAAACCCATTTTGTTTTAACAAGTTTTTTTTTATTTTGCGATCAATAAAAATTCTCACCTGCGACATACCTACATTGTGCTTTACTTTTAGTAATAAACAATGACTCGTCATTTGCTCGCTGATCAGATAACAAACATACTGCTTATACTAAACAGTATGTTGGATTACTGATTAACTGTCCGATTTTTATATTTTTTGGTTCTTTATTTTCTTTATTCCATTTTCTATTGCTTTTTAAGTTGCAGTCTATCCTTTCAGCTCGTGGTATTCCCAGTTTTTGCTATATAATTGAGACAATTTGATGATGCAAGTGTTCTTGTCCAATGTTACTACAACTCTACTAGACAAAAGAGAGTTATTGTACAACACAGCCTTTTCCACGTCTTCAGTGTAAACACTACTTTAGATTGGATTACCATACTCTTCGATGCTTTTTAGCAAATTATTTAATTCATGTAATTGACTCTTTTATAAACTGAAATCAAAGAAACGTTAACTGTTAGAGTGCCGACGAGCGCCGTTGCGCTCGTGTGTGTACTAACTAAATTTTCCACGAGCGCGATGGCGTTCGCAAAATCAGTTGCTGTTTAGCGCGCGGTAGGCGAGGCCGCTCGCACGCATCGCTAATTTTTTATCTTTCTACGTCTTACATAAATTTTAAATTATAATATTATTAGTACTTACAATATAAAAAGGATCCAGGAAAAGAAAATGTTTAACACGTAATGTCGGAATACTAAAATAACTCAAGTGAAAATGATCATTTTTCAAGTTGTGAAGAAAGTGATAGTGGGAGTGACATTGTGGTGCGCTCAAAATTTGGCGTAATATAAATTTTGAGTGCTAGCGGTAATAGTGACTATAACAATTATTTTCCTGATACGGAGGATGTACTGGATTGCGAAAATACGAAGTGACCTTGATTTCAGTTTTTGTTGTAATTTTTGTTCACAATATATATTTCCATAATTTTCTTTGTATTTTATTATCCTTGTACAAGTTTTTATTAAGAAAACACCGAAAACATTATTAAAATTGGATAATTTTTGGAAGAGATACAGTTTTTTTTCGAGACAAGGGTAAATGACATCAATAACAAAAGATTTCTTTGGCATTTTTAAGTATATATGAGTAAAAAACCATGGCACTAAAACGGTTAAAGTTATCTATAATTGAAACATATATAATTGTAAAGTACCTGCTGTAATTGTACAGTAGTAGTTTGCAACTGAGTTTATCTTGATACTGAAAAGAATTCAATATTCAAATATGTCAATTACCGGTAATGATGTTATATATATTATATATATATATATTTATTTTGTTAATCAAAACAAATAAATATATATTCTCATATATATAATATATATGGAGCAATATATATTATATATAATAAATATATATATAATATATATTGCTCCGGCCTACTCTAGGTTCTCTGTGGCCTACTCTGTAGAACTAATGCATTAACCTAGACATAGTAATCGTTCCATATAGAAACAAAATTATTCAATAATATTGATTAATTTTGTTTGTATACGAAGCCGTTACCGTGTTTGGTCTTTTTGTAAATTTTCGATCAGTGATCAGAATTTGTTCTGATATCTTTTTTTTTCGCAAATTTTGTCAGAAAACAAAATTGAAAATAATGATCAGCAGTACAAATTTTAGAAACAGCTAAAATGTCTTATGTGGACAACCCCAAGTGTTATCTAGTGGTAATAAAAGTATGTTTGATTATAATTTCCTGACATATGAATAATATTTGATCTATTCTATTAAGGGGTCATCCCATGTGACGGCCTGTATTTTAGGAATTTTTAGGATTTTTTTTCTACGACCAGTAAATAAATAGAGCTTTATTGTTTATTATCATTTATTAACATATATTTTGACAGTATCAATATAAAATTTGAGCTAAAAATGCTATGTAGAACATGAGTTACAGCGTTCTGAACAACCCCGTCTCGAAAAAATGGGCTCGCACTTCCTCCAAACTTCCGGCTGATTGGCTTATCTGAAACAAAAAAAGTAGGCGGCGTTTTAATCTGTGAGCCTAAATGCACGGAATGGACTATCATCAAATGAATATACCAAAAATTTGACTTTTGGTAGACATTTGAAATCGCGAATTTAGCATTTTTTTTTGTTTTCTGCTATAAAAAAATCTAAATTTTGGAAATTTTTCATCGTTCATAGTTCATTCCATGCGTTTACATGTGCTGAATCCAACCCTACAAACTTTAAGTCATTCGGTCAAGCTGTTTTTCAGATACGATGGAGGACAGTTTGAAAAACGTGCTTAAAGATTCAAGTTCTTTTCCGTCCACTCATTATGAAAAGAAATAATTTGTAGTTGTTGCACTCTTCGAAGTTCAACCAAGACTAAAATAACTGCAGTAAAATATTTAATAATTATAGAAATTCCTTTTTAAGCCTGTAGAAACATGTATAAACGTGTATTTGTATAAAAGGTGCCAGGTATAAAGCCCACCGTACACAATAGACCCGGACTCCGACTGCCAACTCAGCGCTCTGAACAGCTGCTTCTTCTACCTGCTGTATATTTAAAACGACATCGAATTTTTAAAAATCACTTTACTACCGTATTCTAGACATGTTAAGAAAGAAATTTATGAAAAAAAAAATCGATTTTTTGAGCCCATCACATAGGATGACCCCCTTAACATATTTGTATTATAAATATGTTTGTGAAACTTGCTACTTAGCAATTTAATTCTGACTTGACTAAAATTTCCTGACATATAAATAATATTTTATCTATACTATTAAAGTATTTGTATTATAAATATGTTTGTGAAACTTGCCACTCAGCAATTTCATTCTGACTTGACTAAAACTTCCTGACATATAAATAATATTTTATCTATTCTATTAACATATCTGTATTATAAATATGTTTGTGAAACTTTTCACTCAGCAATTCAATTCTGACTTGACTAAAATTTCCTGACATAAATAATATTTTATCTATGTTATTAACGTATCTGTATTATAAATATGTTTGTGAAACTTGCCACTTAGGGGTTTAATGAAATAAATATTATACATTCACTTATAATATTCTATTTCAAATAATTAAGCTTCTTGAGTTGTCTACGATATGAACACAAATTTCCGTCTGGGAAAGAATAACAAAACGATATTGCATATTGATAGTCTGTTGTACGTTGTGAATATTGTGCAGACTTATATAATATTGTGCAGACTTACGGATATTGTGCAGATTTACGGAACTTAAAGCACGTGTTACAATACAGAGTTATCGTTTCATTGTCGACCTTGCGTGCTGCCTTGGCAGTTGGCGTTGAATTTTTAGACAAAACCTCTTATCAGCTGTTCGTAAATGTAGCTTTATTGATAATGAATGATATGTGAACTCTTTTTCGTATGTATGAATTTTGCGTGTCACTTTGAATATAATATATTTAATAATGAATGAATTTAATGTATTTAGTAAATGTCCATGTGTTAATTTAAATTTTTTATGATAATTGACTTCATATAATTAGGTAAGAAACATCCAAAAAACAATCATATTTATATACAAGTCAGTGTTCGTGATGAAAAAAAAGTACTTCCATTACGTCTCATGAGATACGTTAATATATGTAAACACTGAAAGGGGACAATTTTGTCTAAGGTCTCGCATTAAAAAAAAAAGTCAGATTTTATCACACTGTCATTTGGGCTACAAAAGATTAGAAAATATTTCCTTAAGCTGAATGAAAACTAAAATTAATGCTGTTTGCACAAATGTCCCTTTTTAAAAAAACAAAGAAAAGACGCAACTCTCAGTGCCCGGTCCAGAAATAAAAAAAGTCACTATTCATTGGCTATAAAGAAATAAATTGTCGTTGAAATAAAATGTAAAACACACCTTTTTTCTAATTGAGTGCAAAAAAAATATTACACATAACTCTTTTTATTACACCCAATACTTGCCTGGAGTGCGGTGTTTACCTGCAGTGGCGATGTCTTTGCCCCGAGCGGTGCTGAACAATGTACGCAAGTATCATGTGCACAAAAAAGTTAAATAATTAAGAAAAAAAATCATGTTTTAAATTATGTTTTAACGACAATCAACTATTTTTCAGTCAAGAAATAACATCTTTCTTTGTCCGACACTTATTTCTGGACACCGTGTGTGTATATATATATATACATATGTATATATATATATATATATATATATATAAATATATATATATATATATATATATATATATATATATATATATATATATATATATATATATATATACACACACATATATATATATATATATATATATATATATATATATATATATATATATATATATATAAAACTATATATCTGGCATTGTTGCCTTGCTAAACTGTTGGTTAAAGATTTTACGCTTAGCAACAGTGTTTGTATCTGCGGGAGTGCCTGGGAGATCGATTCAGGTCAAGTTAGTAGAATAAATATAATCCGCTATTGCTTTACAGTTTGAAGATTGATTGGTTAATTGTTACTGGTGGAAAGTAATTCTTTGATTTTTATCCTTGATCCATAATTCGTTTCTGCTTCCATTTTTCTCTTGTCAAACTTCTTACAACCATAGATGTTTCAGTTATATAGAAATTCTTATTTAGGCCTTTAATGAACTTTTGCTATTTATGGGACAATCCTTCATAGTATTGAATTTCGCTTCAATCTGAACGGCTCAACGTGAAAACATAAATAAAATTATGAAATTACATAACATGTGGACTGTAAGTAGATGTAAATTCTTTCATAATACCTGGAATGAACCTCGATCGCTGAATATTTCATTTCTTTACTAGAGGGAAAATGTGTAAATTTATTAATGTAATATGTTTCTAGTGAACACTTTATTATTATTGAATCTGTAAGTGACCTGATTAAATGAGCAGAAAAAGTGAGCAGTGTACCTTATCGATTACAGTAAAACGACTCTGTAATTAATTAATTTATTTAACTAGCGGCTTGAGCCAGGTCTTCTCCAGCTATTTTTTTGCATGGCTGTACATTTCAATATTATTAATTCAAGTCAAACTCTGTTGCAATTCTTCAGTATTCTTGGATACTCACGGTAAATAAATAAATAATTTGCTTAGGTGTTGAGAGGTTTTACAAAATTTGTACAAAAAGTTAAATACATAAATTATTAGCTTGGGAGTTGGGAGGTTTTACAAAATTTGTTTAAAAAGTTAAATATATAAATTATTAGCTTAGGAGTTGAGATGTTTTACACAATTTGTTCAAAAAGTTAAATATATAAATTATTAGCTTAGGAGTTGAGATGTTTTACACAATTTGTTCAAAAAGTTAAATATATAAATTATTAGCTTAGGAGTTGAGAGGTTTTACAAAATTTGTTCAAAAAGTTAAATATATAAATTATTAGCTTAGGAGTTAAGAGGTTTTACAAAATTTGTTTAAAAAGTTAAATATATAAATTATTAGCTTAGGAGTTGAGATGTTTTACACAATTTGTTCAAAAAGATAAATATATAAATTATTAGCTTAGGAGTTGAGAGGTTTTACAAAATTTGTACAAAAAGTTAAATATATAAATTATTAGCTTAGGAGTTAAGAGGTTTTACAAAATTTGTTCAAAAAGTTAAATATATAAATTATTAGCTTAGGAGTTGACATGTTTTACACAATTTGTTCAAAAAGTTAAAAATATAAATTATTAGCTTAGGAGTTGAGAGGTTTTACAAAATTTGCTCAAAAGTGAAATATATAAATTATTAGCTTAGGAGTTGAGAGGTTTTATAAAATTTGTTCAAAAAGGTGATTCTATTTCCTTTCGTAGGCTATCAATTTAATTCTATTTCCTTTCGTAGGCTATTGTAGGTACGTGGATGTTGTTGTAGATTTTAAGATTTATAGATTTTCTTTTCCTGTAAATCTCCTTGATTTTGAAATATATTAGAGTTAAGGCACTGTCTTTGAAAATAAATGTAACGACTGTCTATTTCCTGTTTGCATCACTTTTACAGTCACCATTCCATGCGCTTTTGATAGAATGTGATGAAACATGTTCATATTATTAGGAAGAATATATGCAACACATTATTGACAGATTTATCTCAATTTGATAAGTTGTTCCCGAGATATTTGATTACAGACATAGATACTTTTCCTCTTGTTACTGGGTAAAATATAACATTGATAGATTTATCTCAATAGGGTATTTAACTGAGGTCGATATTTTTTGTAAAAATGTTTTAAAACTGTAGATTAGGTATAAAATAAAACTTGGGATGAAAAAAATAATGCATACAACAAACAATCGAAACTTGTAAATAGGAAAAGTGAAAAAGATTAGGAAAAGTGAATTATGAATTTAGTTTCCACACAAAAAATATGAGAAAACTATAATATGCAATATATAACTTAAACGCAATATTTAACGAGATACTAAAGTTATTTTATAAACTCCCTTATAATGAATGCTAAATACGGGCCAGTGACGTTATAAGTGTGTCGTGTTTTGTAAGTCGTGTTTTGTATGCGGCGTTTTCAAGCCGTTTTTAAGCCGTTATAAGTTTGCAATGAAAATCCTAGGTACAATATATTTATTTTAACTGTTTTTACTGTTATTACTTATTCCATTTTAGTCAACAAAAAATTTAGTCAAAGTCCCTATTGGTTAAGTGGCTTTGGAGATATTTGGATACAGTTTAAAAATGTTTCCTTCATATTTTGGCCTCAGACTTGTAATCTCTCCCAATTAGCAAATAAAATATCTGTCACATTAGAATGTGAACAAAGAAATTGAATGAAACGTTAAATATATGTCTGTTGAGTAAATTTCATTGATTTTAAAATGTTGCAATTTGTACAGTAAATTACTGTGTAGAATAATGATATATATTTATTTTAAAGTAAAAAGGTATATAAATAACTAAAAATATAAAAATAAAGTTAAAAACAATACTCACTCACACAGTCATTAATTAAAAAAATTCTAAACATACTGTTACCTTGACAGATTTGTTTATTTATTGATGAAAACAAGGGGTAAACATTTCATATACATATCACTAATGCATTCATGTTTAAGGTTATTCTGTAATACAAGACAATGCTTTTAGTGATAAGAAATAAATGTGGAATATATACATACATCTAAGTGCCAGTAATAAGATTATTATAATTTCATTACCTTGTTTTAAATCGGCTAAGAAATAGTATTACTAGTAAGACTAAGATATATAAGGAGAGTTTAGAGGTAATACGATTTTAAACGTAAATTTTTTTGTCTGAGAAATATAAGTTACATAAAATATTTTAGATATTGTTGGCTTATTTTTTTATATTTATTATGTTTATGCTTATTTAAGAATCCAAATTTACTATTTAAGATGACACATAAATAGTAAATTTTGGTTCTTAACTTAGCATAAACATAATAAAATAAAAATAAGTCAATAATATCTAAAATATTAATTGCTTAGAAATGTTAATTGCTCAATACGAAAGCAAGAAAGTTTCATTTTATGAGTCTCATTTTATGAAACTTCAATTTTTCAGTTAGTAAATGCATGTTTATATAGAAACTATTGTCAAATGAATAATGTAAGCTAAGTAAGAATGAAGCCCCAAGACTTATCATTTACGCAATTATCATTTACGTATTAATAGTCAATAATATCTATATTAAGATAAATTAATTATATTTAGTTATAATGTTTTATGGTGTCAATATTTTAGCAATAATACATCATTATGAGTTTAACATTGAATAATTTTGTTGTTGTAATTAGGTGAATATCTTGAATTTCTGTAAATATGCCGTTTGTTATTCTGCATGTTTGCTCTGACCTCATATACATTCCAATTGTATATTCTAGTTGTAATGTAATATTGAAAAAGCTTATATTAGATAAACACAATTGGAATCCAATTCTATCTACTTTTTTGGTAGTATTGGGCTTGATTGGAAATTAGTAAAATCAAAGAATGATAAAAGAATATTTCATGTTAATTATTGAAAGTAAAAATGAGATGGAAAATAAGATATAATTAACTCATATGAGGAGGTATTTAGTGCATAACTATTTTGTATCCAAATATGATTGTAAACAACCCTATAATGATGTTATATAATAATGTGATACATTTCTCCCTGCGGCTAGAATTCGCCTGACACCGTTACATGTTGAAGAGCGTCGTATGTAAGTTGTCCACCGAGCCGTTATCACTTTGATAAATTACCATTACGTAGTGTTCATTTGAGTTTGTTTCCGACGCCAGTGCATGTGTTAGCTTCCACGTTTTAATTTCTTTTTAATTAAGTGTTAGTGATAAAAAAATTTGTGTCTGGTTATTTTTTATGTTTTTTGTAGTCTGTTTGATTTCTTAAATATTATTGGCAATGGTGTGTATATAATAAGGTGTTTTTAATATTTGACTCGTCTAAGGATATGTGTGAACAATTTAAAAAGGTAGAGATAAGGGACTTGTCTTATCTATATGCCTGTATTGAACGTGCTTTACAATTCTAGGTATCTTTAACTTTATGTTAGTTTATGACGAATTCTATGGAAAAATATATGTATTATACTAAATATTTTATTGTAGAGCGCTATTAGGAACAATTTTTTGCTTAAATTAATGAATGAAATCATATTTTTTTACTTAACGAGTATCATTGAATGAGTGATATATAATTAATGACGTGTTAAATTAAATCTTTCTCGGAATTAATCTAGAATTTATTTATGATAATTTTTTTATTTTTTAAACAAATTTATAGATAATGGTCAGCTTCTTGCAATATCTTATAACTTTTCTTTATTATTGGTTTGGTATTTATGTCTAAACACTAAGTCGCATTCTATCAAGACAGTACGGACATTGTTTTGCTGTGATATCGTCACTCGCATTTTTCATTGATGTGCAGGTCTTCAAAAGTATTTGCTTCTTATATTAAGGTTTTCTGAAAAGCTTTTAATTAGATCCTATTTCTCTCAGTATATTAGACATCTTTCTAGGGTTTTAAAGGTATTATTAAATTGGTATAGCAAAACGGCCTCTATGGGTCCTAGAGAAGAAAATAAGGTGATTATAGTCAATAAATTTTTTAATATCTTATTCAGTTGAAATGCACTATTTCAGTGCAAAGTTTAAGCAGCCTGTAGCTCACGCATACCGAGTGTTGGCAGCATATTTGCATCCTGTAGCTCACGCATACCAAGTATTGGCAGCATATTTAAAGCAAACATAGTGAACACGCTATTCGGTTATGAATAGTTAACGACATAATATTTGGTGTTTTCCTTAAGTTTCTTTTAGATGGAGGTTCCGTATATGATAATGAAATTATGATTGAGAATATTTTGAAAATAAAATAAACTTTAGTATTTAAAATATTAATAATATTTATTAATAAAATTAAAATTTAAAATAATAATAATTGCTGAAAAAAAATGTTGATTAGTTTAGTTTTATGTTTTGAAGAGGAATTTTAAATAAATTTCTTGCAGTATGAATTGTCCAACAGCTTTATTTTTTTTAATTGCAAGATACGTAATAATCGTCAAAAATACTGTGAAATGATTTATTCCATTTCTGGTCCCAGTCTGGGAGTTTGTCAGTTCGTGTGGGGAGTTGAGGAGTATATGTGACGAAGCCGCTTGCGTGTCGTTAAGTATATTAAAATGTGCACAGAAATTTCATTAATAAAATTTTTTCCACATTCTTTCCTCTTATCTTTATATCATACTTTATCTCTAATTTTAGCCATGCGTTATTTGTACGTAATCAATGATACATTTTTATAAATAATTGTTGGTACTAGAATGTAACTTTGCAATGCTTTTTGAATGTAAGTGATGATAACACGGTTGTTTAAAACTATTTAGCTCTATAGAAATAAAACCTTTGACAGGTTTTATTAAGTAGGGCACAAGTAAGGCACAAGTAAAACTTGCACTACGACAGTTCTATTCACATTTCGGCACCTATAAACATTTGACCATATAGTATTTCCATTAGTTTCATAGAAATACTACATAAATATAATTTAGAACGTAAATTTAATATTAATTTTCCACATTGTAAATGTATTGCAATATATTATATACCTATATCTTTCACAGGCGTATGAACTATGGTGTGTATTTAAAAAATGATAAGGTCTAGGATAATGACTCCGCAATTTCGGAAATAATGTGGTGGAATTCTATATTTTTGCATATTTTTTAGACAAGTTTTTAAATATGCGGTTTAAAATTGTGAACAAAATATTTTTGTGTTCCTCATAAAAAGTCTTTTGAAATAATACTCCACGTGATATATAAAATATGAAAAAAAAAACAAATATATATATATATATATATATGTAATTAAAAACTATGGTGCATATATAACTTTTGATATAAATATCTATAGTTTTCCTATGACCTTTTGGTGTTGACTTCCAAAAATCCGTGTTTTTATCACAATTTTAGGTTGAGTAGTTTCAGAAATAAGGATGAGGGGAATATATTTTGTTTGCATATTTTTCAGTATATTTTTGGACATATAATACTAATATTATAAAAAAAAGTCTTGAGACTTCTATAACTAACCTTTTCAAACAATAGCTCGCACTATATATAGAATTAAAAAAATCATTTTTTTGAGTATTTAATTCCCCTACGTTTTTGAGTAGTTAATCATATAAAAATAAAAAAAAATATTTGTAGTCTATAATTAGGTCACACTTCGCGCTCTATTAAAACCCTAATAAAAAAAATTAAATTTTCAACTTACCCTAATATACATATAACCTATGTCATGGAGATGGATATGGGACATTTTTTATCCTAAAGTAGAATTAATTTTAATTCATAATTTAAAAAACATCTCGTTACCGTCAAGGGCGCCAACATAAGTGTGTATTTATATTTTAGCAGTAATTGCATAATATCGTTTTAATTCTTTAAATAATTTTTGAATTTGTCTAGTATTTTTCCCTTTCAACTCGAGTAAAGTTGTGAGTCAAAGGTAGTGATAAAATTTCATTATATACGGCAACAAACTATATAATTACTCAACAAGTTCTATTATTTGTGGCTCTGGGTCACAGTATCATAACTCATTCTATTTAAAACCGATTGTGATGAAATTTTACAAGAAAAACATAGTTCAGCTAGGTAAAAGTATTTAGAAATAAAATATAAGTATTTAATTTTTTTTTAAAACGTTCCAATGCATCGACCTTGGAGGTGAAAATTGTTTTTGAGAGAAGTGTCGTTGAAGAGGTCACATAAAATATATAGAAAATCTTTAGCAATGTTTTTTGATACAGCGTATCTTTTGGATACGAGTCTGTAAAATATTTATCGAAAACCTGAAAAAGAATCAGGGTAACAGTATATGGTAAGTATTTCAATGCGATATTATTTTGGGCAACTTTCATTAACAAATTAAAGAGATATAGGCAAAAAAGGTATTTGTCAAATGTCAAAGGTATTTGTGAAAAATAATATTTATACATAGTTTTATAGAAATATAGTGTATCTATAAATATTTAAACTTTTATATATATCTAAGCGTGTATGGAACTATCTGGTAGTGCGACTTCCTGTCATGTAACAAATAATTTTAATAATAATAATATTATGATAGTGCTTCGCTTATATCTCTGGGAATTCCTGACCTATGTAATATTCACTTTCAAACTGATATGATACGAGAACGCAGCTTGCAAGTTTTATTATGCAGTCTCGCGTTTCAACTAAAGTCTATTTGATAACACCACAGTTGACATTATTTTGTATGAAAATATTGTTTTTACTATGGATCTATATATTTATTCATAAATTCATACAGTGGTTAATTTTGATGTGAAACGTCGATTAGCACATTTGGATGGGGGTTAAAATGTTCTGATGGCAAGATGCATCTTTGTATATGCCCAGCTTCGTGTATTGTCGGTTATTCCTGACTTAATTTGCTATTCGGTAAGCTTCGTGTATTATCTTCTCTTATTGACTTCATTTTGGCCAGGTTCGAATCTTATCTGCCATTCGGCAACTTTCGCGTCTTGTCGGCTCTTTCTAACTTAATTTGGATCAGCATTGTTTCTTATTTACTAATGCTTACAACTTTACTCGTTTATATCGGTGTTTTGTATTAAACTGTCTTAAAGCGTTATATAATTTGAAATAATAATAATGTTAGTAATTAAACTTAAATAAATATACTGTAATAATAATTATTATTTACTTAGTAATTGTTTATTTTTGCAGAGTTAAATTTTATTTTTTTGTTTTCACTTTGTTCAAATAAAAATATTTTAATATAAAAATGTTTCACATAATAAATTTAGACGTTTTATAACTGCCAGGCTTCCCGTGACGGATCCATTTTGTGTTTGTTTCGTAGATCTTATGGTTTTGGTGAGCAGTATTGAAAAGTATGTGAAGCTTCCATACTTCTTAAATATATATGGCTGAAATTTTGATCCAAAACTGTTGTATCTGCCAAAGATGATGAGGGAAATAAAATTCTTTTAATATAATCTGCAGATTATTGAAAGTTGGATGTCATTTAACATCATTTTGGATAAGTCATTTACCGGATGTGAAATTTTTCTTCTACGATGTTTCCCATTCATCCAGTATAAGTTTGAAGATAATAGAAGCCTTCTTATGGCATATTTTTATGTTGGTCACGCAGAATTATTGCAGATGGCGACTGAAGCAACCTGGCCACTGTTGATCAGAATTCTGTCAATCCTTTCAATGGATTGACAGAATTCCTTTGACAGAATTGTGACCGACAGTGGACAGATACCTTTATTTTTGTATTTTTAGGATATAAATGTACCCCTTTTTTTGCAGACAGAACAGAGGGTCTTGTAATGAAATTTTATTTAAATTACAAAATGTATGAAATAGACGTTGACGTATGTAGTTGATTTTTGACAATGGCCATTTGATAGATAATGGCTATGTAGACAATGCTTGCCAAGAAGGGTTTTATGAGTTGATTAAATATTACGGGTTTTTAGCTCCTCCAGTCCATCGCAGTTACGGAATTTAAGCCCTCTGTTCCTAGACAGACTACAAAAGATTCCAGTTACTGTACAACTCATGAAAAGTTCTTTAATAAAAAGAAAACAACATATCTCCTATTTCTGTTTAACCTTTATATAGCTCATTTCTAATCCAAATAGTATATACTTTAAAATTCATTTCTTCATTTAATTCTATAGTATTGAATACCATTCTGCGTATGTGATATTCAACACACACAATATTGTTAGCAGAATATTGTTAATCATTGCTTGTTGTATATATTCTCGTATTTAATAATTCGGAATGTATATAAAATACTTCTATGTTCTACTTGTTTCTAACTACATTAACACCTGGTTTATATTCATCTGATTTGTATATGTTTTCGGTGTAAATTTACATTCACTGTACCATGTTTATTTATCTTAATTTTGTTATAGTAATCTTTACTTACATCTTCTTTTACCGAAAATATCACAAACTATTTTTAGCTAGCTGGAATAGTTTTAAAAGATATATAGTACAGTGAGGATTTGTGTATCCTCTAGAGGAATAATTGAATGATTTATGGAAGTCAATATTCCACATAATTCTACATGTTATATTTTTAGATATATCAAATTTGTTACTCATATTTTTAGGATATAGAAGAGTTGTCTCTTATCTAATTGTCGCTGATTCATAAACTTGAGATGTTCATCTAAAAAGTTGACTACTTATCTTATTTCGATTAGGTAATAATGATGAATTGTTTTTTCCTCTTATATACATTATTCATACGGTGATAAATATTATCATTTTTTAGAATTTATTTATTCTGATATATTCTCTGTTGGCCAAAGGTTATCGTCTAGTCAAAATGTCTGAATTTCTTTAAGATCAATGTAATGTAATATGTGGATGATATGCATCCAATACGTTACATTACGGTGGTGGCCCAAATTTCAATATAATGTAATGTAAAAATTGAAAAAAAGTTCTCTTAAAATAGTAATTTTTTATGCTTTGAGTAATTACTATTTGAGGTACTTAATATTTCAGTGAATGTGATTTTTTTTCATTTTCTTTTTTTCTGAGTTTTTACTGTTCTGTGCCCAATTGTTGTTGACAGAGTTGACAGTTGTTGACAGAGTAGACTGAAACTTTCCACATTCTCACGGCATTTAATAAAGGGTCTATGAATATTATGGAATATTTCATTGGATTAATTTCTTATCGTTAATAAATTTGCTAAATTCAACTGTCATAATTCTTTCTTTTAATGGATTAGAGCCAAATAGGCATAAGTTTGCACCTATGTCTATTGTGTGTCGGTAATTGCTACTATGGAAAACTTTTATGAACCTAGAAAAGAAATATATATATATATATATATATATATATACATACATATATATATATATATATATATATATATATACATATATATATATATATATATACACATATATATACCTATATATATATATATATATATATATATATATATATATATATATCCTATTCGAACTGCCACTTCGAATTGAATTCATCAAGTTCATCTAGCATTGTTTAAATATAGATTTTCAAGAAAATTTACTTTTGCTATCGTTCTCTGATAATGTTTCTTATTAAGCTTTCATTGAAACATTAAGATAAACATTTTTGACAGAAATATTAACTGTTCAGGGATTACAGTGATCATTCATTCATGATAAATTTAAAGAAAGAACCTAGCCATTCTTTGTTCCAATATTCAACGATACGTTTCCATGTTGCGAGTAATTTCAATTTAGTGCGCTATTTGTTATTGCAAAGTTAATGGTAACGTAAATGTGGCACTTGCTAAAAAGTCTTTATTGTTCATTAAAGTATATGTCTAAAAAAAATTGAAATGTTCCAAACTGCTTTAATATTAGGCATAATTTAATACTAGGTTTATGTTAAGCTGACTTTTATAGGCCTATACTTCTCTACTGACTTTTCGAAGTCTATACTTCTAGACCACGAAAGTCTAGACTTCGAAAAGTCAGCTTATCATTGAACTTCTAAAATAGAATTATTGGAAATTTGACATATGTTTAGAGTTTGGTCTATGGATAGATTAATGATTACCAAAGTCAAAACAAACTTTTAGAATATCTATAACCTTAAAAAGATTTAAGAACAATTTCTGTGACTTTTCGATGACTTGTAGTTGTTTTTGTGTAATAATTTTTAGAATTCTATAGCTAAAGGACAAAAAGTAATACTCTTTTAGTTTAAGATGGATTGTGATGGGATTTTACAGAACACATAGTTGAATTATGTGAATATGTAGAAACAAAAAACAAACTCTTTTTTTTATTTCCTTTGAGTATGCAATCAATAAATTTAAATATACTAAATATGTGGATGAATTTTTTTTTCATGGACCCTATCACTGTTAAAGGTCTTTTGAAATGCAATCGAAAATGTTTAATAATATTTTTTGATAAAACCTCTCATTTATGAAATAGAGCCTCCGTAAAAGCAGTGACCCAACCGACCTCTTAACAGCATGTCAAAAATCTCAGAAAAAAAACCAGGTTATCATTTTTGCTCCGTACTTCAAAGCAAAATAATTTCAGTCGGCTCGTATTAGTAAATTAAAAAGACAGAGATGTCAATATTTATAAATAGTTTAATAAAAATACTATGTACGCATATATGATGAGATTTTATATTTACTTAAGTGTTTATGGAATTCTTGTATTGCAAATTTTGCTCGTACTCGGTAGGTTTATTTACATTTTTTTTGACATGTAGTCAATTGTTTCATGTATTTCTAATTTATTTTTGTTTTATATTTATAAGCAGTTGCTGTCAATTGCAGTAAACGGTATTTGTAAGTGATGTTTTGGTTAAATGGAGGAGGTAGTTTTTTCTTTTTTTCTACGTGCGCAATAAAAAGTTTGTCTAGTAGATTTGTACGTTAAAGGCTTATCTACAGGATGTGTCTGTAATTCGAGCAGATGATTCATTGTATTAAACTTAGTATATTTGAAGCGTATTTTTGTAAAGTATGTAATTATTTTTTGCTGCGATCGCAACTTTGGTAATTTTTTAGAAATGGTTGAGACTTTTTGTACAGTTGCTTGACATTTGATGTGATTCTTTGTATCAAATTGGGTATATTTGAAGCGTATTTTGTAAAAAATATAATAATTTTTTTGCTGCCATTGCAACTTTGATGGTAATTTTTTAGAAATGATTGAGAATTTTTGTACAGTTGATTGTCATTTGATACACAGAATCATCTTTATAAATAATAGACACGTTCTTTGATACACTCTGTATAAGCAATATCTATATTCTATTAGAACTATGATAATCTTATTCAATTATTCGTTAAATTCTTAGATGTGTATAATATAGACTTCATTGTTTTTTTTTGGGTTGTCAGCTTAGTCGAAAAGGTGATTTAACATTTAGTTGCCTGGTTAAAATTATGCTCTTCTATTTATGCACAAATGATTGTAGTGTTGTGGTAAAATGTTATTAATGTTGTGCAGTATTTTTATCTTGCATATTTTTATTTTAACATAATATTATTCTTTTTTAATATTTTTGTATTAATTATAATTTTAGTCTGAGAAACCTAAATTATTAGAATTTTTAATAAATTTAGTACAAAAATTTTGTTTAATTCTCTAGAAATGATATTGATTAGATTTACCTTAATAAATTGTAGAGTTGAAGGATAATAGGTAATCTCAAAATATTTGAAATTTTCAAGTTAATAACGAAGGAAAAACCATTTGTGATGGAACTAAATAGTGGAAATGACTATAACTCTCTTTCCAGAAATAAGGAAATATTTGAGGTGTAACCGTTACATTTGGTAATCTAGGGGCGTTCATATAAAAAGCAAGTTAATAATTTTTTTATTTAATATGCTTGTAGGTGGCTGAATGTTTGGCTATAGCTGGTGATGTCAATAGCTGGTGAAATGTTTATTATTAAATAATTGAGGGCAAGGAAATCTTATAAAGAATATAGTCAAGTATTTATATCATAGAAGGCATCAGTAAGCATTTAGAGATTGCTTGATAAATTATAACGAAATTAAATGCAGTACCTAATAAAAAGTAGAATTAACTTTTCAATTTTCAATAATCAATTGTGGTTTATTGTGAAAATGCTTCAATATGTTGCCAATATGTTGCATTAAATTAAATATTGAATTTAGAAGTGCATTTAGGCTACGAAATACAAGCCATTTAGTAAAAGAAAAGCTTGCTTTTTAAGAGAATAATGAGAATGGAATATTTTAAGTTTTTTCTTTCCTTTTTAAAGTGACATTTCAATCAAAAGATCCTTAAATTTACCTATAAACTGTTATGAATTTGAAAGCAACAAAAATTTACCCATATACTGTTATGAATTTGAAATAAAAAAAAATATTTACCCATATACTGTTATGAATCTGTCATCAGTTTTTTTCTCTTGTATAATATAACAATTGTAAGATGCACTTTGCTTATAAACATTACAATTCTTTTTTTAAAATTCAACTTATTCTACATTTCGTTACTTGCTGTCATTTAAAAAAAGCTTCAAGCTGTCAAAATAAAATAAAAAAGTTAGGTTATTTTTTCATTTGTTTATCCCAATTTTTTTGTTTTGACAAAATGTGTTTATTTAAATAAAAGTTAAATTAGGAATCGATGTTATAGGTATTCATTATAGGCTTACAGTAATTGTTGTTTTTGTAAATAGTTCATGAGTCACTTGTCTAGGACACTATAGAGAAAGATAAAAAATGAAAGCTTATCATTTATGTATCACACTATTGCTACGTGTGTTATCACATTGAAATATAAATGCCAGTATTATTGCGTATCAGAATGCCGAGGATTACAGCCGCGTAATCTAAATTTAGTGAAGTGTCTCGTTCAAGGGTACGCCCATTTTCCACGCTCTTAAATTATCATTTTATGAAGCAGAAATGAGTGCTTAGAATTTATCATATCTCCCATTTTAACGTATTAAGTGTTTTTATTACGCATTTATGTTTTTTTTTTCTCACAGCACATTTGTTACAATGGAAATTGTAATTAACAAAATTATTTTATTGATATGTGACATCTAAACGTTTATCTATCAGGTTATATTATCTCTCATTAAGAAAAAGTAAATATAAATGACAACACCATATTGCAGATACTTACCATTATGATAAGATATGATGTTTATAAAACTCAGAATGCAATAAGCTTATAAATGACTGTATATTATTTATATTATTGTATACGTGAAAAAAATCCCGATGGTAAGTGCTAGTTGGAGAGGTGAATTTCGTAGATGAATGTATCATTTCTCAAAGAATAATTTGCCAAAACTAAACTACTTTGTAGGAGACAAATTTTGTGTACGAATGAGCAAAAACTAATAATAAAGTACAGCATGTGCTTTGTGCTAAGTCTATAAGTTCGAAATACAGCTTAAGGTGCCTTTTTTTCTAATGAGTGATTGAAAACAACAACTAAGCAACATTTAGTTGTAATGTTTTAAAATTTCTTTTGTGTAAAATTTAGTTGTAATGTTTTAAAATTTCTTTTTAATGGTTCATTATTTGCGTGCATCCTTTACAAGATGAATTTTTGGTAATTTCTTTTTCAAACTTTGGACTGCCTCCATTTTAAAAATATTGGGCCACATATTATTTTGCTTACAAACTTAAAAAAAGATTTAAATCTAAACTATTTTTGTGCCTAGCTTCATTGTGATCCAATAAGAAATGTGGTCTCTAGTGTGCTTATATTTTCAATTAACTTTTAAGGGCACGTTAAATTTGATGTCTATGTATTATGCTTGGCGAAGATATAGTAAAATGACTAAAATTCCGAAATAGAGATCTTCAGAAGTGGGTATAATTGCAAAATTCACCTACAAAATGGAGTAAATATAAAAACTGGTCAAGTATGAGCCACGCTCTTGTTAAGACAGGGTTCCGTACCTCATTTGACTTTATTATATTTTATCACTAATACAATAAATCTTTTATAACTTTTATAATTAAGTTGGGAGAATATAAATATTATAAACATTGTTATATTTTGACTATTAAACTTTGCATAGGTTTTCTGCCATTTTTTAAAGTAGTTTCAGAAATAACTGAGGCAAACATGGTTTTTTGCATATTTTTCAATTTATCTTGTAAGACGTATTTCTAAGAGTCATGGAAAAAATATTTATGAGACCCTTGTAACTAGTGGTGGCAAACGGTACCCTTCACTATATAGAGAATTCAAAAAAATATTTTTGACGTTTTAATTAACCGCCTTAAAATTCCTATGTCAGTATTGTTGGGAGTTAATTACCAAGATATAATGGATTAATAGGCTTTATAACTATGCCAAATTTCAAGTTTTTGCATCAAGCGGTATCAGGCAGACAACATACGGAAGTGATCTTATAAGGGTTCTGTTTTTTCTTTTGAGGTTTAATTCTGGAGTGAGAGAATGGAAGGACGATATGAAAAAAAAGTGTGAATTAGCAAGTACCAAAAAATCCACTGATCTAAATATTTTAACGATCACCTAAAAATTAAAAGAATTATGGTATGTAATATTTTGGTTACATACACATATGTATACACACGCATACACGCACACATGCTGATGAGAGATAGGCAGACGTCAAAGTTATCACATAGCAATCGCTTTATTACCTTTTGTGTTGAAGCTTTAAAACTGTATTTTGAGATACTGAGAGGACATGGCATGAATTGACAATGAGCTATTAACAAAGATTATACACAATGTCCAGTAATAAGTGTCGCATAAAGAAAGATGTTAGTCCTTCATTGAAAAATAGTTGATTGTCGCTAAAAGAAATTTTTAATAATATTTATAATTATTTGTCATCTTTTTCGTACTCACAATACTTGTGCACATTGTTCAGCGCCACTCGGGGGCACAGCGAACAGCTACGAAGACATCGCCACTGCGAGTAAACACTGCGCTCTGGGCAAGTATTGAGTGTGTTAAAAAGAATTACGTGTAATATTACTCAGAAAAAGGGCATATTTTACATTTTATGCAAATTTATTCCTTTATACCCAAAGATTAGCGTCTTTTTTTGTTCGACATCTATTCCTGGACACTGTGTATATAAAGGACATACCAGTATCTGAAAGGTATACAATAGAAAGTCCTTTTTTAATATTTTTCTTTTTCGAGAACTGTTATCACAATCTTCCATACTGTAATATGGTATAACACATTAACTATTAACTTGTAAAATATTAAATGCAAAATAGCGTGACCCGTGCGAAGTCTTCGCATTATTATTTATTCCATTATGAAGCTCAGATGACAGATCAAACAAATATTTTACTAAAATTGACATATAGGGGCGCAAGTATCAAAAGCATTGAGCTAAAGCGCCACTTTATTTATACGTGAGTGGATTTGAAATTAAACAAAAATTTTACCGACCGTCAATCATATTGACGTTGAGCCGTTAGATGGCAGCATTGCTGTTTTGTGTATATAATTTTAATAATTAATTAATTTGCAAAAACAATAGCAATAATAAATTTTTTAGTTGTGGATGCCGGTAGAGCAAGCAATTATCTATAAAATGATATATAATTTATGTGGATTAGTTGTGAGGTTTTTTCTAAAAAGGGAGAGTAACATCTTCAAACCTTAGCGTATTAATATATATGATGATTAACATAATTTCTTTTATTATGCTCTACACATATTTCTTCCTTTGGTATGATTTTGTTTGTGGTGCTAGGGATTCTATACCTCCGATACCGATTTTTATGTTATAAAAAAGTCAGGAGCTTTAATAAAATGCAATTGCCAATGAGGACCAGTATGTCAGGGTTGTGTGCAAGTAATTCTGCATTATTGCGCTACCTATCTTGCCATAGTGGGAAGTGGCACTAAGTGAGAGGCGATGGTATTGAACACTATTAAAATAAATTACAATTTATAAGTAACGGCCTTAAATGCTGAATTATTGCCTTAATCTAATAAAAAAAAATAATACGTAACAATAATATAAAAATTAATTGCATCAACATTATTATTAAGAATAGCAGAATGATTGAAAATAACAATAAATGTAACGAAAACAAATGGAATAAACAACGCTCAAGTTGAATTAAACAATTTTATACAAATTGCGTTTGGAAAATTTGTTGTCACTCTTAAAATTTGGAATTTTAAGAGAAACTACAAATTTGGCAAACTGGGAAATATTGATCGTAGTCCAATGTAATATTATAACACAACTTTTAATTTTATAGTAAACTAGCAGATTCCAAATTGTCTATTGTCTTATTTGTTGTCACTCTTAAAATTTTGAATTTTAAGAGAAACTACAAATTTTGAAAACTGGGAAATATTGATCGTAGTCCAATGTAATATTATAAAACAACTTTTAATTTTATAGTAAACTAGCAGACTCCAAATTGTCTATTGTCATATTTGTTGTCACTCTTAAAATTTGGAATTTTAAGAGAAACTACAAATTTGGCAAACTGGGAAATATTGATCGTAGTTCAATGTAATATTATAAAACAACTTTTAATTTTATAGTAAACTAGCAGACTCCAAATTGTCTATTGTCACATTTGTTGTCACTCTTAAAATTTGGAATTTTAAGAGAAACTACAAATTTGGCAAACTCGGAAATATTGATCGTAGTCCAATGTAATATTATAACACAACTTTTAATTTTATAGTAAACTAGCAGACTCCAAATTGTTTATTGTCATACGGCAATTAATTAAATTATTTTGTATATTATTTTTCACTTAAGTGTTAATTGCATAAATCAATTTGCTTTGTGTAAAATTAGTACAGATATTAGTTTTTAATTAGCATATATTTGTTGCAACAAATCCTTTAATTCTGTTGCTTGATTTGAATATTATTAAAACTGTTTCAAGCAAAACTCTGTTTTTATGTTGTGTACTTGTATAGCACATATTTCGTTTTGTGTTGTGTCTTAAAATTAGTCAATAAAATACAATAATGAAATTAAATTTTCGTATTTGAAATATCATCAAAAGAATGTTATTTTAAGGATAATGCCTTTTAAGGTATCATAATACTGCTGTAAGCCAGTATTGTTGACCAATAGTAAATATTTATAATGTCTTCATACTTTCATATATATTCTGACTATTTCTTGGTAAGATGAGATTACGACGAGAGCTATAGAGTTAAAGAACACCTGTTGTGTCCTAGCACTTAGTATCTTTGCAACAATTGCTTTTTGTTAGACATTGGTTTAGCTCTGTTCTAACTCATTGTAGTAGTATTTTTGTTCACATATGTAGTTTATTTTACAAAAACATTAATAAAATCGACTTATTAAAAATGGTATATTTGCAATGACAGATAGTCCCGGTCGCAAGAGAAGCTCCTTGAAGCTGTTGCGAGGAAAGGAAAGGGACATGAAGCTGGATATAGGCGAGGCGAGAGGATATCGAGCCGAGTCTCTGCCTTCACCAGGCATAGACTTGGTCGCCTCTCGAAAACCTGCCATTCCAACACTGGTAAGTGGATTTTTTTAAAATTTGTGACCACTTGTTATATTTTAAGATGTACACTTGTTTTATTTTATCTGACAATAGATAGTGCTGTTAAGCATTTTGAAAGTTCATTTAATTTTTATCACATTTTATTGTACGTGAGATAAGAAAGCAGAAATAATTTCATTTTTAATGTCTGTATAGTCTTGCTGACTGATAGATTTAGAGACATAGTATAAAAAAAAACTTATTGAACTTGTAATGCGCTGGACCTTATTTATTAAAATTCGAACGGTAAATTTGACTAACTATAATATAACATTCCTTTATATAGCCCAGAGCTTAGTTTTTTTAAAATTATGTCTTATTAAGTAGCAACCATTTAATTGTTTGCTGTTTACAGTTGTTGCAAGGTATTTTTTAAATCAACAGCTAGATTTTAAATCATAACTCTTCATAGGTTATATCATAAAACTTTTGTATGAAAATACAAAAGTTTTATGATATAGCCTATGAAGAGTTATGATTTAAAATCTAGCTGTTCACGAAATACAATGCAACGTACACACGAAACGTGTGTGTTGCACTGTATTTCATGTTGCTTAGTGTAATAATAATTTATTTCAAAACATATATAAATTTAAAAGAGATATATTGTTGGCTAAAAATTAATATGGTGTGGAATTTTTAGAATTTATCTAATTTTCTTTGCGCATTAAATATAGTATAAATAGGTTTTTACGATTAATTTAATACTTGATTCATTTTGATTATTCAAGTTTGTAAATAAATCATATTCAAAGCTTAGAGACATTGAAATATTATAACAATTTCTTTATCATTGATGACATAGCGGCGTGGTTATGTTAGTTCATAAGTAGGTAATGACATATGAAGTACAAAATTAAAATCAGGTAGTAAAAATATTAGCCTGACAGAGTATAATGTCTGTTTGGTTGCAGTCGTTCAGGTTACTATTTATGGTAGAAGGGTCAGTTGAATTCTCTTTTCAATGAATGGTTCAAGTTCTTGAGACTTATGACTACATGAGTAAAAACTTAAAAAAGTTTCCATTTCTCAATGCTCCTTTATATGTTTTTTGAACATTCACAAGAATGCTTAAAGCAAAACTGGTACATCAAGAGGGAAGCGTGTGAGCGAAGAGGGAAGCGTCACTATGGGATTAATAAAAAGATTAGTATGTCAAAAATTCCAACAATTGGCAGTTCATAGGTTTGAATTATGTTATAAATACAGGAAGTCTCTTCAAATCTGTTAGCTCATAACAGCATTCTAAAGACAAGTTACAGAGTCAACTATATATATGTGCATAAGGCAAAACCTTGGTGTCTACGTTTAAAAGACATCTGACAATGCGTTACTTAAGATCATCTATAGGTTGAAATCCCTATTATATCTCGTCTCTTATTTTCTTCCTATTTCTTCCTACTTATTTTGTTTAACGTTATATTACATTTTTAGCTCTCATTTATATATCTTATGTATATAAATACTTATGATTGAAAGTGTTGTGTTAGCATCCAAGAGGGTGTCAAAGAAAGTAACGGTTGTCCTTTTCAAGGGGAATGTTAGGGGATAAGCACAAATCAGCTTGGAACTGTGGGTGTGTATGTATGTATGTATGTATGTTATATATCAAAATCTGGAAGGAGCACCCCATTGAATATGGACTATATTTACTGCTCAGAGAAAGAACAAAACCATAAATTTTCAAGTTTAGAAATTAGTTCAAACCGTACTTATTTTTGTGTTCTACAAAAACTAATGAAAGACGAATTGAATTGGAATCAGATAAATTGTAGGCTATTTGTATAGGCCTACAGATGGTACCTATTATTTCTGATTAAAATGGATAGAGCAGTTTTGGAGATGTGGCCAAAAACAAGTTTTTTTTCCATGTACTAGAAAGTAACTGACAAACCGCATGAAGATGATATTCATTTGATGCTTTTGTGATGGTCACGTTGTTTGACAGCTTAGATTCTAGAGGTCATCCTTTTGCTGTTATAACTCAGATAAATCTGCTAATCTTGATGCAAAACTGTCACAACTATGTTTGGGACGTAATATGAAGTTGATTTATTTAGTATTAAATTGTAACTGCGTCATTCTTTCCAAATGATGTTCTTATTTGTTTTCTAAGTTTCAGAAAAGTTTAATAATAGTAAATGAATAAAATTAAGCAATAAATGCAATTAAATGAAACTACGTGATGTAGTATTATTTCTACTTTCCTTAAGTTCTTTACCACAACCTAGGTTTCGTTGTATTACAACATCGTCAGGTGGGCTATTAGCAAAGATATATCTTTAATATATCTTAAAGATATATCTTCGACATATCTTAAAGATATATCTTTGCTAATAGCCCACCTATAGATGATGTAATACAACAAAACCTAGGTCGTAGTAAAGAACTTAAAGAAAGTAGAAATAATACTACATCGTAGTATCATTTAGTTGTGAATAATGAATTTCTACAACATTAATGACAAATATATTCAATAACTAAATGCAATTTAAATATTTATAAGTTGGTGACTGGCTGGCTTATCTTTTTTTACAATATTAAAATAAACATCTTTAAAGATGCGAGAAGAACATAATTTAAAATGACGACTAGACAATCAGTCAGACTATTTCAAATAAAATTAGTTAAGTTAAACTATAAACAAAGTAGATCCTCGTCCGTCCAAAAGCCGAAGTTCTCGAAGAATCATTTATTCGTAATGTTTTTGTGGTAATTACTGTGTATTACCATTTCATCGCTATTAGGTTTAAAATTATTAATGTTGCAGGTGGAATCATGTAGTAGATTCATGTCACTGTCTTCGAAACTGAAGTGTGCCTCCTTCAAGATGAAGGGCGAGGCAAACGATGGTTTGCACCGGGCCCCGCAGCATATTGAGTTGGAGCCAGAGGTGGATGAACGCGTACCAGCTAATAGAGTTCATTTCCACAAGACATTCAGCATGCTCATCAAGATGGGTAGCATCGATAAAAGTTGCAGAAGGACGGTGAGATTTATGTTCTCGTTCAAATTTGATATGCTTAGTACAGGTTTTGGTGTTTTTATTACTTCCAAAACTGTAATGTACTAGTAGTAATGAAACTAAGATCACCAAAGTTACACATTTTAGCTAGTTTTGCTAAATTATGTTGATTATGCTAGCCAAGTGTTTCTAAACTAAAGGAGGAGGTGGGGGGATCTATAGATCAAATTTGTTACGGATCGCTACATGAGTGTTACGTTAGTTTTTATTGGAAATAATTCCACATTTCTTAGACTTTCACCGCGTATCACTCTCTTCTGTGATCGTAGTGCTAGAAGACTGCCAGAAGTTCATGTACACAAAGTCTTTTACTATTCATTGTACGTGTCAATTTATATAGTTTTTCATAGTTATAGACTTATGAAAATTCTGAGAAGACATTTAAAGATTCCATAGATTTTCTTGATCTCTACATTGTTCAGACTGTTTTGTGTTTTTATTAAATATGTACTGAAATTGTACACTGCAGATAAGCGTAGAGGAGCAAGTGTGGCAGAACGAGCTGAAGGATCTGATCTGGCTGGAGATCAGGGCTAAGCTGGCCGGGCGTACGCTACAACAGCAGGATAGCATTTTGTGCAGTCAGCGAAATATTGTGCCCACAATCATACAGAATATTATCAATTACAGGTATTATTTTGAGCTATTATACTATATAAAATGTTCGTCAGTAGTGAATAGAGCGAGCGACAGACAGAATTTTCTTCTCCATTGCTATCATGGTGTACATCAGTTAACAGCATCGTTAATAAAGCAAACGGTTTTTGTTACGCCTTGAGTCATAGTAAATTGTACAATCATATTAATGTAATCAATAAGATTGCGATAGTGTTAAAATTTTCTTCAGTGTTAGTGTGACTTGGGATAAATAATGTATATTTTGTTGTATATAATATTTTTTTATTTTTATTACACAATTATCTTAATATTCCCTTTTTAATCTTGATGATAATAATACATAAAAATGTCTCATTTCTAAGCCTATGGTGACCATGCACCCTTTTTTGTATTAATAGTAATATTAAATAATTTCAATAATAAATTATGTGGGCACAATTTGTCCTTATGGTTTACGTATTACTTTATTGTAATTTTTAAATATACTGAAGGGAATAAAAAAATACTTATAGTTCGGCGACCTTTTTCAACCATGTCTCATGTGACCTTAAATACCGCAAATAAGTAAGCTATTCAACAGGATTTAAATTTCGTTCGTAGATTGCTTCCGTTCACACATGTGTTAACACTACAAGCCGCCAGATGCAATTAGTTTTAACTGCATGATTGGGCAGACGCATGCAATGTGTCGTTTGAGATTAATACATATTTGAAATGACATCATTTCAGGCATTTGTTAACAATTATTAAAGTCTTTTTCCTTCTTTTCGCATAACTCTTACTAAATTCAAGTGTGATGAACCAATTCTTCACCCTTTTTTGTTTTTTTCTATATATAATTTGGTAAAATACTTAAGTGACACACTGATAAATATAATAGAATAAAATTCCTACATAACACACTGATGACAACATCGTGAAGTAGTGTGTGTCAGTTTGTCGTATGTCACCAATGCGAGATGTGTCACGCAACCGAGTAATTTTGGTAAATTCACCAGAAATGACACATTCTTCCTTCCTTTGCAGGGACAATATATATTCTAGTTTTTTGTCATTACATTATCTATATTAATGTTTAGGGTATTATTTTCAAGTATACCACTTGCTTGAACTATTTCATTAATATAAACATACGATATTAATAGTATGTTTACTTCTTGAAAGATACAAATGTAATTACACACAAACAAGGCAGCTTTTGTACTAGTATGGCTGAGTATCACTGCAAAAAAACCTAACTCAAGTGGTTAAATGAAAATGGTATATACCATTTTATCATAATTAATAACTTAAATTAATAAATATAAAAATACAGATTCAGCGAAACAAAGTGCTTTGGCAAGTTTGGAGCGAACTCTCCTGCAATATCATCCCAATCATCAGACGGGTATGGCTCTGATGACAGCTTGTCCTATGTGGATCACGAGGATTACTCGCACAACACTAACCCGAAGTTGGAGACAATCAATGAGAATGCTCCTGGAACCGGGCCGAAGTGTACTCGTAAGTTATTGCTAAAAATTATTTAATTTATGTTTAAACTTGTTGATTTTTGTATATTTGATTTTGCTTCGCTTATGTGGATTACATTTGGTGTTATATCTCTTAAGTATCTTTTTAACATATATGGATATAATATCCCTGCTCTGTAACCACAGTGCTTCCAGGTCTTGTACTGATACACAAGAATATTTCTTAATTACGATGGCTTTCACATTTTATACAATTAGTTTAAAACTATTAATTGCAGATTGATAATATATGAGAAGTTTTTGTAGGTTATGTACATTCATAAAACTATTAAAGTTTTTAGTAACAAAATTGAATGAACTTCAAATAACGATTGCATGTATATATGTATACAATTTAAATTGGAATATATAATTGCTTCTAGCAATGTGCCTAAATCCTTTTCAAACATATCCCGAATCGTGTCCGATGAACAATTTCGCATGTCTGTTTGCCAAATTGAATCCGGCCACAGTTTGCAGTGTCCTTGCGTTCAGAGTAGTATGCGCAAGCACAATTCGTTCGTTTTATGTACCATTTTTGAGTAAAGATATCTGCCTCTAAAATTCAATTGCTCTTGTATTGGCATTTCTGCAAATGATACTCGCATTTAGAACGATACTCACATTTTTCTACCAGTTTTATGATTTTAGAATTTTAAGATTTCGTAACCTTTTCTAGAAATATCTTGTATTAATACAGTCAGAGTACTCTTATGATAGAGTTATTGTCTGATTGAGTACACATGGCTGTATTTCAAAATCTGCTCTATAATATTTATTTATACAGTATTTATAGCACTGCAAGTTCAATTAGTGTACCCATCACCAGTTCTTGAACCTTAACTATTAAAGTAAAAAAAGATACCTTAATGTTTTTTACCCTTAAACCTGCCTTTAAATATGAAAATTGGAAGGGTTATAGATTCATTAAAATCGGTTCAGTCGTTTTTGAGAAGTCTTGAAGATTCCCCCATATATGCATATATATGGGTGAAACAGGGAACCTCCTTTCTTGAAATTTGTTAAAAATACAAATTAAGTTAAAATTTTTTTCTAAATTTACGTAAATTCAGAGATATGTAAGTGGTATTTAATATATAATTTTTATAAATCTATGACTTATTTTTTGCTAAACTTTTTTACTTATTGGCGACTATAAAAAATTATACATATAATTACTATTTAAAGAAACTGATAACTTATATGAATTACCATTAACTGATAACTTATATGAAAACTAACTATGTCTTAAGTATCTGTAGGCGGAAGACAATGTGATTGATTCTTTGACTATATCAAGGCTGAAAGTGCATGAGATTTTTTATTCAGGCAACAAACGGCATCAGATTCCTTGAGAATTTTAGGAAAGTAATGGTTATGAGAAAAACCTATTAGTAATGTTGAAATTAGAAGTCACGCGGCTTATTGATACTGACATTCCAAGCTTCATGTTTGAATGTAAAAAAAAATTAAAATTATTATGTTTAATAGACGGTTGAAATACGTAATTTTTTTTATTGTGCTAATACTAATTGATAAAAAAGGTTTTTCTAGAATTGAGTTTACTTTGAATGACATTTGTTTTATTTGACAGTTAATTTCAATGTTGCCAGTTAATGAGATAAATAGTAGTTTCTAAAAAATTAATTTTTTTAATAAATATCGAATCCTTTTTTTAAAAGTGGCAGTACGTTTAACTATTCGTGTATTTATTAATCATGTTATTCTAAATATTTTAGATTATATGGTGATATCCGCTATATAGTTATTTTTTAAAGATTTTGTAAAAAAAATTTAATATCAGTAACTATTCATAAATGTGAAAGTCCAGAAATTCTTTATGATAGAGGAAACTGTCCTTTTGGAAAGTAAGAAAAAAAGGCTGAAGACCATTAAATTGTGTACCTATATATAATATTTTAGATAAATATCTAGAAAATGGGTATACCCATCTTAGTAGAGGCAATGAGTATAAGAAACAAAAATGTTAAATATCAAAATATATATGGATGCGTTAGGTTGAGGTAATTTTAATATTTAAAAAAAAGCATAGGGTGGGGCAAAAGGAACTTGGTGAAAAGAGCTATATCTGTATGAGATGGTTGCTTTATTGCTCTAATTTACCCTGCTTCCAAGCGACTAAAATTTCATTAATAGTTAAACGTATAAGTCATTTCATTTATGTCTTGACAAATAACTGGCCACAAGTTATATTCCTTAACAGGAAAAAAACTAGTTGGTTTTTACCAAATTCAACGCACTTTGGTAAAAACCGACTAGTATATTATTATTTTAAAAAGATGTAATATTTTTCCTGTACTTACAATTCAAAACTGGTTCGCTTATCATGCGAGTATCAGTTGTTTTATATCTTGTATCTTATATTTTTGAAATTATTATTTTAACTTGAATATTTCTTATCTCATTACGTGTGATTATTACTTATATATTATGACTGCCATTTTTTTATAGTGCAATCCACTTGTTAAGATAAATTTTATTAAACCTTTTTAACCGACTTCTACAAACGCGGAGGTTCTCAATTCGTCAGAATCTTTTTTTATGTAAGTTCAGCGATAATTCTTTACTGAGTAGGCTGATTTTAATGATTTTTTTATAAATACGATGATCTGATAATGACATCCAGAAATGAACGATGGAACTCCTTAAAAAGTGGGAATAAATCAACTGTGATTCAAGATATTTGCTACGGGTGGTTGTTATTTTACAAAATAACTACACCATTGACCAGGTCAGGGTTTGATAAGTTCTGGAGATGAACAATGGAACTTCTTAATAGATGGCTGTAAATTGAAAATGATTCAAGATATTTGCTACTGGTAGCTGTTACTTTGCAAAATAACTACACTATTGACCATGTCAGAGTTTGAGGATGTATATCTGAGAAAGGGAATATTTATAATATAAAATTTTACATTTGTTTAAGTTGATCAGAGGCACCGACTTCAAAAATAAGTAACTTATTTATTAGCAAATAAGTAGGTACCTATTTTGAGTTAATTATTTTTGACTTTTTAGTACCTACATTTTTTGAAGTCAGTTTTTTAAAAGATATTTTATTGTTCAAACTAGTTTAGTTATTTGATTTTTTACTCATACATACATACATACATATAGACAGATAATATAATAGCCTCATTAACAGTTGCATTTAAAATATATGTCATTACCTGACAAATTGTGACAAGTTTAAGCTAAAACTTATAACTAAAACTGTTTTAAATTTACAGCGATTCCAGACCATCAGTCGTTTGGATGCCTCTGCTTTAACTGCGATCCCTGCTCCAATACAGTGGGTAAAGCACTCAAGGAGGTACGCACGCTGCTAGATTCCTACTGCAATGCCGAGTCACTGTACCCTTCAAGCAAAGCTATGGCTATACACCATCCTCTTATAGCAACGCAGCTCTTTAATAATCGGTTGAAGGTAAGTTTGTGACGACATTAAATGTTGTTTTTATACCAGTACTCATGATATTATCTTAATTTAAATAGTTTTATTTAAATGTTGAGCACCCCTGAGTCTGAAATCATCCCAAATTACATATCTTTATATTCAAAATTACTCCCTTTTTTTATATTCAAAATCCTTTTTGCCTCTGCGTATTTTATACAGTGTGATTCAGAATTGTTCATTACATTGAAATGTATTTGAAATTGTTCTAAAATTTTTTTATCTCATTTTTGTATAGCATTTTAGAGATTATATACACAAAATTTGAAGTAAAGTTAGATTTCTACATATTCTCAGCTTAACTAATACGTTACAGGCATTATGTCTCTGGTACAACATGGCGTATCACGTACGACTGAAGATATTGATAATAAGAAAAATGATAAATTTATTAAAGAAGAAGACGCTAGAGAAGCAAAGGCGGTATGAGACGAACGATAGCGAACACAGAGAGTAAGTTTCCTTTATTTTTGTGATCTCGGAATAATGGACAGTAATAGAAAAATATGAGAAATGCATCACAGTCGTAATAAGTCTTTGAAATAAAAATGGAGTGTGGAATCATAGGCACGCAAATTTAATTATTCTACTTAATTTAAATGAAAAATATTACTATAAAAATATTAAATAAAGGAGCCCTTGTCTTTTGTCCATGTGTCACACCAAAATATTTCCTAAAATGTGTGTCGAAAGTTAAATGAAATAGAATCTTAAAAAATTCAAGTCAGTGAAGTTTTTATAGACTAGCGAACTGCCCCGGCTTTGTGCAGGGTAAGCAAAGACATGGAACACATCAATGCGTGAAAGCCCGCACTTATAATTTTGCTTACTTCAAAACAAGTCATAATTTTCAAACTATTTGTGAAAAACTATAGTATAATAGCGAAATTTGGTCTATATAAGTTGAATAAGATTGCTATAAAATTTCATTTGCTAAAGTTTCAGACACAAAATTATTTCTTTTTTTAAACAGTTTGAGACTTCATTGTTGAACTTTTTGAGAAGAGCAATGTTGTCATACGTTGTTTCCATATATCTCTAAATTTAAATAGCACACTCCCGAGGTATCTTTCTGATTAATACTTTTTTCCGACTTCATCAATATCCATCATCATAGGTTGGATAATTTTCGCAAAAACATTATAAATTATGCATTGTAATTTTCTTCCTGAATCAATTTATACATTAAGTAAAATAGAAGTAAAATCTGTTCAATGGTTACAGAGAAAATCGCATGTATACAGACAGATAGACATAGCGGGTGGCTCTGTTTTATATATATATTGATTTATATTTAAATAGTGATTAGTCGTAGGTCTAACATGTTACGTTGATAGAATGATTGTGCGAGAGTTTTCTTATGGATGCTTTCTTTAGTTCAGTGGTTTCCAATCTCCAATAGTTTTGTATTTCATCGAGTTACAAAGTTATTTGTGATCAAAACAAATTTTAAAAAATTACCATTATTGCTAGGTCCTATATTTATCCAAGTTTGTTTTGTTTGTTTGTCTTGTTTTTGTAGTTTCATATCATTTCCTTGGCCTACATATTCAAGAAAAGTATAATGTGAATAATAATAATATTAATATCATTTATTTGTGGATATAAAATACAACGGGTATAGTAATAGACATCTACAGAAAGTTTTTTAGAGCTAATGACAAAATTAAAATTAAAAATTAAGTTACACACCTTAATCTTAAATTTTTTAAATATTTTATCCACAAAATGGTTAATAGTTCGGCTTGTGCAGTTATGCTATAAGCATCACCGACACGGCCGGTTTACAGTTAGCACCTGTTGATATACATACATATGCAAATATATACTCATACATACATATATACACAAATGAAATACGTATATACACATACATACATACATATACAACCACATACATGTATACACATATACATACACGTACCCATACGCAATGTATAATAATATTAATAATTATTTTTAATACAGGTATTATATACAGACGTATAACTACATACACATTATTACCCATAGACGAAACATAGCAGAAAGAAAAGAAGATACTAATAATAAATATAATTCAATTATATTAGCTGATATTTTCAGTTTATTCCATTTGCTGGGCCAAAAGCCATTTATGGATTGACCTTTTAAAAGTAGTCATAGATGAATATTGGTTAATAGCTTTCAACAAAACTTGGAAATTTTAGCTACTAGAAAGGGAATTTCGTGTAAGTTATAAATCTGTGAGTGTAATTAATCAACAGATTCAGGCAATAGTGCTTTAAAATTGACCCTCGAAAAATAGGATAAACCTAAATTTATTTAAAATGTCATTAGTAGGAACTGTGACTCGTAGTATATTGTTACCTGTTGCCGTGGCTTGATTTTAAGAAAATATCCATCAAAATGCCTTCCTGCATTATAACAAAGTATTTTAGTTATACGTCTACCGCTAGCAAAATGTTGGAAAATAATATTTTATTTGTAATTAATGGAAATATGATTTTATTTTTTTTTAAATATTTCTTTATGATAAGACCAAATTGAATTTTGTCATTTTATTGAATTCTTTGATTCCGCCATTATCTATGAAAATGGGATAACCCGTTTAGCCTTACAGATTTGCTATCCCATTCACACCTGTGTGTTACTTGCTCGCCTCATTTTGTGTAGCCTTTCAATAAACAGAGTGTAAGTGTCACTAATAGGTACTTCATCACACTCGCTCATCGTTAATATTTTTATTGCCTTTGATGTGGAACTTTTAATGGAGTATGGTGTCTAGGTACAAGCCAATAAAAGGTATTCTATTAAGATTTTACATAAGATTACATTCTTATCAGGAAAGAAACCATTAATTTTTTTAGAATGAATGTGAAATGTGTTGACACTTGCTTTACAAAAATAAATAAAAAAAGGCCAAAGAAACCTAGAGATTATATGTGAAATTACCCTCGCACGATGCACGATGCACATTTATAATTTATTTTCAAAATATTAACTGCTTGTAATCTTTTACAGCCCTATTCAATCTGACACCTCCAGAACACCCATGGTAAGATTCAGCGGTGCATCTTGTGACTCAAACAACTCTGACATAGATCCAAAAAGCAGCCATGATGAACCTGACAATGTGGGTATGTTGTCAAGAAAAGTATCCACAGAAACCCTGGACAGTAGCAAACCATCATCAGGGGCCACAAGCGACAGCAATAAGAGCGGCCCAAAGTCGATTGATAAATATGGAAGTAACGATTCGAACGGAACATCTTCTACAGTATCTTCAACAGAGAGCGGATTTGGGTCCGAAGACCATAAGACGAGGAATCAGGTGGATTGCGCAGAGGCTGAGGATATGTCGCACAAGTTCGAACAGGGGCATGATGTGTTTAATATTGGTTCTTTGAGCGAGTTGACTCAATTAAAGCTTTTGGGAAATTGTAAGGTGTCACCTTACAGGTATGTCAAAATTATTATTTATTGGTAGAATATGGAAAGATAATTCAAAAGTTAAAGTAGTGGAAATTAGAACATCTAGGAATTATTGTGAACAGATGATAAAAGTTAGAATGTGGAAAGAAAGAATGAAAAATGTGCACAAATGGAAATGACTGGTAATTTTTCCCTTGTAAAAAAACAGAAAAAACTAAAATCCGACAACGGAAAAAATTAACTAAAAAGTACGAAACTGAATTTCATGTAACATTATATACTCTAAGACACTCTCTGGATCAAGGCGAATGTAAGGACCCTCATTTGTTAAAATCATTTTAGTGCTTTAGTCTGTACAATGGAACAAACTTACTCACATACATACATAGCCCTGAATTTCACTAACATTATATAATTTAAGGACACCTCATTTGTTGAAATCGCTTTAGTAGTTTAATCTGTACGAGGAAACAAACTTACTTATATAAATACATATAGTGCTATTTCAAATGCGGTATTTACCGGTGCAAATGCGGACATTGGACGCAACAGTAGAACAATTTAACATAGCACTGAATTTCATGTAATGTTATATACTCTAAAACACTCTGGATCATGACGAATCTAAGGACACCATATTGTTGAAATCGTTTTAGTAGTGTAGTCTGTACGGGGGAACAAACTTAGTGATATTCATACATAGCACTGAATTTCATGTAATGTTATATACAATAGGACACTCTGGATCAAGACGAATCTAAGTACACGCCATTTGTGGAAATTGTTTTCGTAGTTTAGTCTGTACGAGGGAATAAACTTACTTACATTCATACATACATACATACATAGCCTGTGAAATTCATAACCCTTTCTCTGCCGTAGTCGGGTAAAACCAAAAAAAAACAAAACATATTTGAAAAAATTTAGTCAGATATCTTTAAGGTTTGTTTATTTATTGGATGTTATTTTGGTTATGCCCTCAGCAAACGGTTATATAATTAATGCTGGTATCAAAGATTATTCATGAAAATATGTCAAACATAGATAATAGATTGATTTTTCTAAATTTATTGTGAAGAATAGCTCAATAGAAAAAAAATTCTATTATATGGCCAAGTGTAATAGTCATCAGACAGTCATGTAATAGTCAATCATAATTGTAGCTGTATCCATAAGCCATCGGTTACTCTTTATTAAAAATAAACTTATTAAGAAAAAAAAAGTGTTCGATAAATATTTTGAAACAATGAATAGTTTAAATAAGCTGTTTCTCTATTTAACTGTTAATAAAAAAAAATTATTTGAATGCCTTTTCTTTCGTAGTGTGCCAAAATATCTTATATCTTCTAGGTGCCACTGATAGTAATTTTCTATATACTTTATGAATTGGGGATGTATTGGGTACTGATTGATTAAATTTTGTTTTTTTAGGCAATACATAGAAGAGGTTCTAAAAACCAAAGGACTGAGGAAGGCGTTGAACTTTTTAGAGAAAATGCACTTGAATGTGCTTCAACGGGCGCAAATGACATTCCAGAAATATGATGTAAGTTCTGTTGTCCGCAATATTTCTTTTTTAGATATTCATTGATATCTAGCAATAACCTTATTCTATACTTTATTTTTCAAAGTCGGTTTTTAATAGTTGTGGCAGGCGTTGCTAGTCTGGGCACATTAAGTACCTTAGGGTTTCTATTCTGTCAGAGTATAAAACTGATTTTAAAGGTTCCAGTGTTGTCATGTTCTGTTTTCAGAGGTCTTCTATTCTAATAATTTCAGTTATCTTTTCATCATTCCAATTTTTATAAAATATGTGATTTCAGATTATTATTTAAGTAAAATACATTCTATTAATGATAACGGCTCTTATTAATATTATATCCTATTGTCTGTCTAACAGAGTAGTAAACAATATACTGACGAGAGTGGTGAAGTTAAAGAGGAAGCAGAGACTGAGACCAAGGAAAAGGAGGAAGAGCCATCAGAACCGAGTGAAGGTTCTAAGAACTGCATGGAGCTTAGACGGTGAGTATTTTTATTTTGTTCATTTAATTGTTGAATTCGTTGTCTTCTGTTTTACCTTTCAATTATCCAAAGATACCCAAGATCAGAGCAAGAATTCTGGATTATCATAAATTATATGGATGGGGATTATATTTAGGGGAAAAAAGTTATGTACACCTGTATCCATCAATAGTCCTTCTACCACAGCTTATTTATTAATACCATCAAATCACACAACAGGTAACTGTAACCCTGTGTGTTATAGCGGCCATAGATTTAATATACTACGAGTTAAGTCTATGGTAGCGACAGTGCAAGAAACATAATTCTCTTGAAAATGACAGAAATAAATAATTTTAGTTGCATCTTTGTTGATATTACTATATATTTATAACAATATTTTATCGACAGAAAATAATAAACGTCATTGAATGTAAAGCGGTTACGTTACGAGTGAACATGAGATAAGATTTTTGTAAATTTAAACACTGTAATGTTTTTTTCAATTATTAATGTATTCTACACCAGCAGCCTCCAAACTTTTATGGTCACGGGATCCTTAAGAAACCATTTTTATTTCATGGAACCCCAGTATCAAATGACAACGTTACTTATTACGTTTGACACGTATACTATATTGTAGTGTTTTTTCATCTTAATTACTACTTTTAGTATAATTGCACATTACATTAACTTAATGGATTTTTTACATGAAGCTAGTTATTAATTTCTTCTTAAAAGGTTGCTTTTAGTTTCCATAGAATTATCTAATAATCAAGACTTCAGACGGTCCAATGAGAAATGTAAATAATTTACGGAACCCTGTGATCCTTCTGTGGAACTGTATAATTTTGAATGTACTATACATAATTATGAACGATCACAATATGTAGGTTATGGGGACTTTGCATGAAAAAATGACAACGGTGTAACCAAAAGTTCATTAATTTATCGCAAAATTTTGTAATAAAAATATCAAATTACTGCACTAATGGCTTCTTGCACGTTTTCTTTTAAAACAGTTTTATTTTCTTGTTATGGAAATGCTTTTTTTTTCCTAAGCCGGTAAAAGTTCAATATCAGCGGCTGAGGCTAATTGATTTTTCATATATGGAAAAAGTGCAGTTACAGGAAGCTAAAACTGGACTATATGATGGATAATTGAATAATCTGAGGTCGAAATATTTGAGGCACAGTGTATATATATATATATATATATATATATATGCGTAAATCGATCTTTTCATGTAACATTAAACAAGAAGAATTATTGAAAGACATACAAACGTATTTAAAAAAGTCTGTGTTAAATTTTACTAAATTTCTTTCTTTACTTCCACATAGGTATGGCTGTTGGTCGGAAGAAACAATGCAGATGCGTCTGCCGTCATACCGCAGCTCGTTCCTTTTCCTCTGTACCATTTGCGTGGAAGTCTGCCATGAGTATCTTGACATGAGGCTTGAGACAAAGCCTGAAAAACCGAGTATTTTGTCTATCAAGCAAGTACGTTTATTTTTTGTGCTTAAACTTAACATGATTAATAGTACCGTGATGTAAAGCATTACTGCAAATATGATCTAGAGTGACGTTTTTTAAAAAGAATTGTTAAGATAAATACGTGTGTGTCTATGTCATACTCAACACACATTGTATCACCTATAACCATGAACCAAATTAAATTTTTGTTTAGAATTTTTTTCAAAATATCTTCAGACGTTTTATCCTTTTTTGTTGAACCTCGAAATTTATGGTACAGCCCTTTACATAAAAAATAATTTGAAATTACCATAAACTACTATACAAAATTTAAGTAAATTCTGCATGTTTGTACGTTAAGGACAAAGCGTGATGCCTGGTGTATCTAGTTTTCCCGCATTGTCATTTCACTAATGTTAAGTGCATGATTTCCTTGTACCAAATTTTTCATGTTTACCCATAATTTTTGATATAATTAATAAGTGGCTAATGATTATTTGTTATTCATATGATCAGAGGAAAGGATTATAAAGAGGGATGAAAAAAAATTTCATGCAACTTAGCACATGTGACGGAAGTGAAACTTCTTTGGCGAACTAAACATCAATTTATAAGTAAGGCGTAAAATGGCAGAGAGAGAAAGAAATAAATATTATTTAACTATAAATATTACTCGCTGTTGAAATATATACAGCATCTGTGCATGTGAATACTTCAAAGTTGCAAACATGCTTAAGTGCAGTATAAATATGTTGAGTTAAATATTGAAAAAGTTCAAAGTTGCAAACATGCTTAAGTGCAGTATAAATATGTTGAGTTAAATATTGAAAAAGTTCAAAGTTGTAAACATGCTTAAGTGCAGTATAAATACGTTGAGTTAAATATTAAAAAAGTTGCAAACATGCTTAAGTGCAGTATAAATACGTTGAGTTAAATATTAAAAAACTTCAAAGTTGCAAACATGCATAAGTGCAGTATAAATACGTTGAGTTAAATATTAAAAAAGTATACTAAATGTAAATTGTACAACTGTACATTCAGAAAAATTAATAAAATGTCATTACAAATCGTTGTGAACGTAACATAAAATTGATATAGGCAATTGTCATTTCAAAAATAGCCACGATGTCAGTATTAGAACACGGCTAAATGCAGCTGATGGAAGTCGAAATGTATTGCTCCTCTTGTAAAGTACAAGTACAAAAACTATATTTGTGGGTTTATTGTGGATTTAAAAATAAAATAATTACATATGTTATTAGTTTTGTAATGGCTGAAGTACACGCAAAATTAGTAATAAATCGATAATAAATAAATGAATCAACAAAATTTTGACAATTTATTTTTGACACACATAATGTACAAAACAGCTGATAGCAGTAGTGAGCGTCATTTTCATTTGTTTTCGTGCATACATACACTTGACAAAATTTTGACAGTTTACTTTTGACTCACATAACATACGGAATAGCTGATAGCAGTAGTGAGCGCCATTTTTGATTATCTTCGCGCATGCGTACACTTTTCGTCTTATATATCTCTCGCTCGTTAGCTAAGTATCTACTTTCCATCCTTCTTGCAATAGATTTGTTACATTCAGATGTTACAACTAAACATTGAAAAACATTGCGACTTTGACATTTTACTCTCATCGTGCCCAAAGAAGTTTCACTTCAATAAATAAAATAAAAATGGTGTATGTATGCTAGGCTTCTGTATGATTACGCATTCTGCATGTCAAAATTTAATTGATTCCACAATTTATAGAATGTATAGTCAATACATTTCATCAATGGCATATTAGAAAAATGTCATGTTTTTAAAAAACGTGTGAGGAAATTTTCAAAACATATCCACGACTGAATAGCTAAGTCTGTTGTAGGTAAGGGATTTACAAATAAATTATCATATTTTGAATTCTTTCTTCCATACAGCTGATACAAGAAGTAAAAGAGGGTTTGGACATAGCATCAATCGAGCGCTCACGTTTTGTTCGCAACGTGGACACTGCTATTTGTGGTTACAACAATTCAACTGACGCCAAGAACTATCTGGGCAGAATCATACAGAAATTCGACGACACTGTGGAGAGAGTTTTCAAGGTAGTTTTGTCTTTATTTCATTTTTGTCATTTTGTCTATCGTACAGAACGCCCTGGTTTAAAGTAATGCTATATATTTCATTGGTCCCAAAAAGGTTTTGTTTATATTTATTGTTAGTTAAGTATTGGAATGAGAATATGGGACTATAGTGCATACAAGGTTTTTTTTATCTGATATATATAAACAAATTGCTGTATTAATAAAAAATAAATGTTTTCATGGAACTTTGTTATAATTTCTTAATTATAATTTCTTATTAGAAAATGACTTTTCATTTAGTTGCAACATTGCAATTGGAATAGTTATGAATATATATATATATATATATATATATAGATATATATATATATATATATATATATACATATATATATATATACATATATATATATATATACATATATATATATACATATATATATATATATATATATATATATATACATATATATATACGTATATACGTATATATATATACGTATATATATATATGTATATATATATACATATATGTATATATATATACATATATATATATATATATATATATATATATACATATACATATATATATATATATATATACATATATATATGTATATATATATATGTATATATATACATATATGTATATATATATATATATATATATATATATATATATATATTTATATATATATATATGTATATATATATACATATATATATATATGTATATATATATATATATATATATATATATATATATACGTATATATATATATATATATATATATATATGTATATATATACGTATATATATATATATGTATATATATATGTATATATATATATATATACGTATATATATATGTATATACGTATATATATATGTATATATATATATATATATATATGTATATATATATATATATATATATATATATATACATATATATATACATATATATATATACATATATATATATATATATATATATATATATATATATATATATATATATATATGTAAATATTATTAAATGTAAATGGGAAAATTTTTAAATAAAAAAATGTTGGCAATGTAATTATTTTAAGTTAAACACAAATGAACAAGATCAAATTTGTACAACAAAATTAAAAACAATCAGACTAAGAAGTTAAAATTAAAAGAGACTTTTTAATTTTGTAGGATAGAAGAGACCAAATATTCACATATAATGACATTTAATGATCACATCTTGCTATAAGCAAATGATAGTAAATTATATTTGTCACACTCTGTCATTGTGATTACGCCATAAGAAAATGCCAATATGTGTGCCATACTCCGTCATTGTGACCTCTCACTCTCTCACACTCCACCACAAGAAAATGCCAAAAACCATATTGATATGTCACTCTAAAGATGCGCAGAGAGGCCACATAACGGTTACACTTTTTTTAATGCTGAACTTATCTGAACTTTGTACACTCCGAATTTTTGATTTTACTGCTCATAAAACTTCATACCGGGCGCTATATATGATAATCGATTGTTAAGGAGTAAACTCCAAAACTTTTGTGGTTTTTTCTAGCTTAATTTTTTTTTCATTTCAGTTACCATATAACAATGTATCGTTTTTAAAATTTATTATAATGAATGATTTAACAGTAAAAGTAAGTCGTTATATGTTGCTTTAATATGTTTAGTGCGGTATGTGATTTTGAACGTACTATGCCATATTTTTTTTCTTCAGTTACTTTTATTTGTTTTACTTTTAACTATTTTACATTTGAATATATTTGGCGTTAATTTTGTAGAAATTCATTGTTCACAATTAAATTGTATTACAACATCTTCAGGTGGGCAATTACAAGAAAGAGAATCTTTGCTAATAGCCCACCTGAAGATGTCGTAATACAACGAAAGCTAGGTCGTGGTAAAGAACTTAAAGAAAGTAGAAATAATACTACATCACGTAGCTTCGTTTTATTTTACATTTTTAAAATTTTTGGAAAGGACTCAGTATCTTGACAATGTCTATACCTGTACAAACGTATTAATTCAACGAAACAGTGTAAAGATGGGTATTCTGATAATTGTATATGTTTATTTAGTTGCTATAAATGTAATTGATCATAAACAATATTTTATAATTTTTTTAAGCATAAATGCTTATATGGTTATTAATGGTAGTTGTAATTTGAGGAAGACATAGTATTTCCAGAAACCTAGATATTTATATGGAAAAATGTAAAATTTAAAATGTGTATCTGGCAAATATATTCATAAGTAATGCACATGGATGCCAATGACAATAGATGAATGTTAACAGTCCATAGAATAAATGATGTTATAATGGCATTGACGAAGCATAAACAAAAAATTGTTTTTAAATAGAAATATGTCTGTTTATGTGGTTATAGTTTCTTGTCATTAACCTTAGGAACGATTTGTAATATTTAGACAAAATTTTTACTACTATACTGCACAAGTTTTTATGAATAAAACAATGTAAGTGTCATCACCGTCCATTGAACAACAGTGAAAAAAAATCTACCGCATGTACACCAATACATATGCACTTATGCGTTTATGCATGACAGAAAGTCGGCATTTATCATTAGGGCAGTGTGGTCTATGTAGTTAAAACATGGGACCGTTATAGGGATTTTCCTTTTTAATAAATACGGAGTGATAAGATTCATTAGATAAATAATAATTCTGTTTGTTCCAGCACTATCTTGGGTATTTATCGGCTTGGTCTGACATGGAGCATATACCGCGTAATGTGTTGGAAGCTGAGTGGACATTCACAGCAAATCTGGCTAAGAGGATAAAGTGTGCTGCCATGTTGACACCCATTACTTTTGCGTAAGTTATATATTTTTGGATTTATGCCATAAACATAGTGGTAAATGGTATTGCTTGGTCACTGGCAGCGATGAGATCGATGATAGATTTGTTCAATATAAAGAAAATCATTGTATAGGTAAATGAATATATTTGAAATACGTAGAAAATGTAAGATCACAAATTACATTTAGCAATGAAGGTAATTATTGAATAAGTTACATAAATGACATTTAGTAATAAAGATAATTGGTGAATAAGTTACATAAATTACATTTAGTAATAAAGGTAGTTATTGAATAAGTTACATAAATTACATTTAGCAATGAAGGTAATTATTGAATAGGTTACATAAATTACGTTTAGTAATAAAGGTAATTGGTGAATAAGTTACATAAATTACATTTAGTAATAAAGGTAATTATTGAATAAGTTGCATAAATTACATTTAGCAATGAAGGTAGTTATTGAATAAGTTACATAAATTACATTTAGTAATAAAGGTAATTGGTGAATAAGTTACATAAATTACATTTAGCAATGAAGGTAATTGGTGAATAGTCACATAGATATACTGCCAATTAAATTCTAAAGCCAAAAATTAAAAACTTTTGTGGAGAGCGAAACTGCTTATTTTGTATTTATTAATCATATAAGTTTTATTTTTAAAAATTTATTATATTTTTTAAAGGTTTGGCACATTCCAAAATAATAATTTTGTGTTTCATCAAACAATGTGTCTTTCGATTGTGTCAAAATATTGTAATCACCATTTTTTGACTTGAGTGACGATACCATTTAAGTCATGGACTATGTCTAACGCACACGACGTACTATCTCACATGCGTTATCTTACTATCTCATTGTTACGCGTACACTCCCATTTATTGTCGTTCCATTCAGAATGCTACATCTACGGACTTTCATTTAAATTAGTTTTTCTGTTGATATTTAGCAAGAAAACTGTCATCGGCCAGACAAGATTCCTTTCTGATAGTTACAGTTTTTATATTGTTACATAACTATGTTAACCTTTAAATATACGACATACCAGATCGGCTACACATCTTTAAATCGGTTATTTAAATTTTGCAACTCTCCACACCGTGAACAATTTTACTATTTCTTAAGGCGGTAATAATATTTTTATTTTTATCAATTGTTTACCACAGTAGAATAGAAACATAAATGTAAATAAAAATGTTTGTTATCACTTTCTCTTTTACGAGATGTATTTATGTTATTACAAATTTTTATGCAATTAAAAAAATCAAAGGTTAGTTTTCAAAAGTGAACCAAAATTTTACATTGGGTTTTTTCCCTCAGTTCACTGTAATTAAAGATACAGTGTAAATTTTTAACAGGTAAATTAATTAATCATTACCTTAATTTTCAAATAAGCTACAAAATGTTAATCAAGATTGCACCATAACTAATATAGTGATTTTCTAAATAAGTACACGTATGTTTATCTACAAGTAAAGTAGTTATTTTCATGGTACTCTCTAGTTCATATGATACAGTTGTGACCATGTTATATTACAGTAACATAGTGACGCATCAGCTAGAGAAAGTGACCTTGAGATTTAATGAGAAGTTTGCAACGCTGGACTCCAGTCTCAGCGAACATGACAGCGACTCAAATTCTGCCAGCGATGACGAGGACAGGCTCAGCAATATAAGGTGTGTTGCTTATATCTGTTCTATTGTACTTTCTATAGTATAAGAACTCAAATATACTAAATATAGAAGGAATAAAAAAGTGAACCGAAAAAATGACTACTAAACATTTAGTCGTTGAGTTTTGTTACTGTTACAAGTGAAAATTTGTTCACTAAAACTTTAGTAAACTAATGAAAAAATTTGGGAGTAGTTCTCGAAATGATCGCTAGTAGGGTCCATAGTCTTATCATCAAAGTCAGAGTCATAGTGTATTGTGCATATTGTAATTAAAGGCCCATATCCAGGTAAGGCGTAATTTAATCGAAAGAAAAGATTTAGGCGTTGGAAGATTTTGTGTTATGTCATTCTTCAATTGGGTATTTGACTAATTTTTTTTTATTTCATTTATCATAATTTCAAGGTACAAGCTGATGAAGAGTGAAAATTTTTTTTAATAATCTTATAAATTGACCGAGTTGTAAAAGTTTAAATTTAACCTTTAGAGAAGGACGGCAATACTGTGTTGTGAGGTCATTTTTAATATTGCACATTATATTCTACGAGAGGAAAAGAGACAGAGATATACCCAACCCTCTCCGTATCTTCAAATTTTGAAGTCTACAACTGGCTTATTTTTCAATCAATTTTTTAATTTTTTTTAAGACTGGTTTTTAATTAACTTATATTTCACAATATTGTACGAAAAATATCAAAATTTAGAATGAGTCAACTACCGTATTCTGCTAATTATTTTTTTTAGGCTATATGGCTTCTTGATCATATGGATGAAGTCAGATATTGCCAAATGATGTTAAAAAAGGAAAAGCTTAGAGAATATTATTTAACGTTACTAAAAGTCTTTGTTTACCGTAGTTGAAGAGACATTTTGGCGATTGCAGACGAATGGCTCTGGCGCAGTGTCGGGAGGCTCAGCAGATCTTCTCAACAGAGCGGGAACTAATAATACAAACGGCTCACTTTTCAAGGCTTCTGTCAAGTAGGCTGCGTAAGAATTCACTGTTTGCGCCTTCTAGAGCCAAGTTATATGTAAGTTTAATATTGGAATAAAACACTTTTTTTGTTTAAGTTACTTGCTACTAAAATGTTGCTATTTATATAGGCTATGTATAACTTAACTAATGTTTTAAAAGCAGCTAATGGTAAAACGTTTGACGAAAATTAGATACTAGCACAAGCGAACCAGACATTATGTGATAAATAATATATAGCACACGACAGTAACTTTTTACTACATAACACAGGGACCTGTGTTATGCGGTAGTCCTCTTATTCCACGATTTTGAAATGAAAAGCATGATGTCCCAACGGATGACACATTTACCAGTTTTATTAAAAATGGACCAGTCTTAGAACTGGCAAATGAAGCTAATTTTCAACTGTAGTGTCTAAAAGTTTGCTAGACCCAAATAAAAATTATAATTAATAAATTAATAATATAATATAAATATTTTAATAAAGTCTTAAATATAGATATATCTAAATTATTGTTTTATTATATCTGTAATGGTTTACCCAGGATAAAGTAAGAAAGGAATCAATTTGGTTGTTCTTCCCCGGTTCGAGTTACATATAGTGCTATATTTTATGGAACCCTAAACTTATGAGTACAAAACAAAGCCTATGTCTATCAGGAATAACATAGCTTTCTAACAGTAAAAGCATTTTTGAATTCCTTTGATAGTTCCCTAGTTTACTTTTTACATACAAACAAACAAAAAAAACTCTTTCTACCTTTATAATATTGATATGACTTTTTTTTAATAATGGACAATGTTTTGTCAGTGCTTATAGTTTTAGTAACATGTTTATTATAATGTACAGCATGCAATGATGGAAGCCCGCGACTCTATCTTCAAATGGATAAACATAGTCACCAAACGTTCTGATTCCAAGTACCTGCGTGAATTGGGTGAGCCCTTCGACAACAGTCTGACTATCAGGACCAAAGAATTGCTTTTGCACGGGTATAAATTTGGCTTTGAGGTAAGTTTCTGTACAGATTGTTGACTTACGCTAATCTATATAATTGCTAATGTATGTTTTGTTAAGTTTACAGCGTTAAACGCAGATTTATCACAAGACAAACGTAAAGCTGAAAGTAATCTTAAAATTAAACATACGTAATTGAGTAATTTTTATGAAAGGAAAAAGTAACTAACTTAAGTCTAAATTTTTGAATTTTTGGCTTTAGTGTGTGTGAATGAAGCTTTGCGCCTTATTCACGGCCTTTAAACATATTTTCTGCAATAAGAAGGCTTATTTGTTATGTTAACGTTGTTCAAGAAAGGTAAACGTGTTATATTTTTACGTCTTTAGGAAAGGAATAGTGTATACATTTTTCTATTATTTTTACCAGAAATAAATAAAATGACATTGTAGATTGTTATTTGTTGTCGCAGTCTGGTAAAACTTATCAGATATTAGAAGAGGAGATAAAACATAAGTGACAGAAAGTCGGAACTCTTTGTTGAGAACTAGATAAGTAAATTCTCATCATATCCGTTCTTGTATCATATTTAAAACTTCATGTCAAGAGGGTCTGAAGGAACCTCTGTTATTGTGAAGACACTTTCTATCTGTCTGTAAGTCTTTTAGAGATCTTTAGTACATGAACAATACTTGCCGACAGCTCTTCATTGAGATGCTAGAAATGGGATATTTGAAAAAATAGCTTTATTGTGTAAACATTTTTATAAAAACTATTTAAATAAATTTTAGAAAATATGTTCATTGAAAAAAAAATATGTTATAAATATTACCGCACATAATTTATTGTTTTTCTGCTGCTTTTAAGGGTTTTCCGGGTTTAATTGTTTAGAGAAATTAGCATTTTTTTAAACGTTACGCTGGTTTTTATTATTATATCTTTACATACCTGTAGAAAAAATTGCCATTTGAAGGCATATGTTTATAATAATGAATATTCCTGACGTATAGGCTGCTACTTTTTACGTAATACTTTGCGAAAGCTAATAACATTTTATTTTTAAAACATGTGCCCACTTTCTTATTATTTATCTGAAATGTGAGAATAGTAAAAAAGTACTGGTTTGGGGAACATGCCTATTTTAATATATTTTCTTCCTGATTTTCACAGCACATAAAGATTATTGTAGGTTAATTGTTGGTAGTAATTAACTACTTTTTATTAAACGTGTCTTCATCGTTTTTTTGTCAAACAAACATTTATGAAATTAGTACCTAATATTTCAAGTTAAATTATTTCCAACACTTTACATGTTTCATAATTCGTCTTAACGCACAAAATACAAATAGAAACTAAATATTGTAAATATTATATTGTTCGTCCGTATCCCATTTGTATATATGTGGTGTGTTCAAAACTATTACTCACACTTACTCGTACACAGTCGCTAATCACGAAGCACATGTGTCGCACAGTTCCACAGAGAGTTGTACAAATTCGCGTACCACCACCAACCGAAGGTAGCGACCAATCCGATCGTGCAGTCTCGCGAGAGACCATCATCGGTGATTGAATACCGGCCCACTCAACGGGAACGCTACAGGAGACCTGGCACTGTAATGGGCGGCGAAGTTGTGAATGTTGCCCTCGTTAATAATAATGCTGTAAGTCTGATTCGGGGGTTGTTTTGATTGTAATAGGAGCTGTTTAAAGGGTATTAAAAAAAGGTTTATAGTAAATGTATTTCAAACGTATTTTAATTAGTTCATTGCTTAGGAAAAATCGAGCCACATTCAAAGCAAAAATACTAATTGAATACATCTATATCCACCATACGATACTAACGAAACAACGTTATAAACACATTCAAACCACGGAACTCTTCTATCATGCTTTTGTAGGTATTGCTTAAGGATTAGTTTTTATTTTTGTGTCGTAACTGGAACACTATTAAAATCAGCCTAATGAAAATTCCTTGTATATTAATCAATTAATACAAGTTTACTATACGTGATTTGAATAGTTTTACATTTGCCATTTTAAACCTCTTTCTTTTAAAATTGCTCAAAAATTGTCACTTTTGTTAAGTAAATGTAGTATTTAAATCAATCTCATAAAAGGTCATATAATGATTCTATATATGTCACAGAAGGATTGTAAAATGTGCATATTTATAAAGCTCGCAAGCATTTTAAAAAATATTGAATGTTTTTTAAAGAGGTTAAGTAACGTTTAGCTCTATTGTCAATGCGCTGTGTTTGATAATGCGACTACTGACATTTTATCCCTTTTGCAAATTGAGTTTGCAATTGAGTAAACTAATAAAATTAAATTTAAAAAATTCATCATTTTCAGGACATTTTTCAAGGTTGTTCCAAAAAGGTTAAAGATACCAGAATAAAATATGTATGAAAATAAATGTAATTAGTAATGTAACTATCAAAACAACATTTATAACATATGATTCTGGGATCAAATGTCCTATGCTTGTTATTAAACTTGTAACTAACTTTTTTTTTCTTGACAAATTTTTATACTTAGTGTTTTTAGTGACAACTTTTAAGATAGTTGTTATTACAGTTAATTATTTGTTCATACTTATAACTTAAGCATATGTTTTATAATACTTACGTTTATATTATTTTACATAACTTTAAACACGCTCTATTTACAATTTAAACTCATGAGGTGATCATCAAGGATTACTTTCTGGATTGTAATTTAGGTTTCGATTCTTTAAAGAGGTGGCCGCTGATTGTTTTTTTTATTATTTGTTCTTGCTTTTTCAGTCTTTTTTTGATTATGGAATTAATTGTCTTTTGTTTGGCATTGTACAAATAATTTCTGTATTTAAATTTCATATTTCTTACAGGTATGGAGGTCTTATATTTTTCGTATTGTTGAGTTTTTATGTTGATTTGTTGCTTTTGTGCTTTGTTCGTATGTGCCTATTTTGTTTTTTGTTTGTTTTTGTGACTTTCAGTTCTGTTGTTTTTTTACTCAATTGTGATTAAAGCTTTCTGTATTTGTGTGTGCATTTTTTTTTCATTGGTTTATAGTTTTCAAATTTACAATTGTTTTTTTATGTTTTCAATCGATTTTATTATATAATACTACAGTACAGCCATCAATTAAAATGCTCTTAGTAGATTATACATTAAAAATATTTAATTGTGGTCAAGCGGTTTTGGGGCTAAAGTGGTCTTTGGTTCAAAATTCACATTTTGTTACTTTGATTTTTTTCCCAAATAATGTTAAATATATTTTGTAATTTTAAAAACCATTGCCTTGAAACTAATTTACCTTATGTAAAATTTCAAGTTCACCACTCTAATAACAAGTACAGAAAAATATATCTTAACAATGTTTAAAATTGAAAATATGTAAAAAAAATTGAAATACATTAATAAAACAAAATTTTCATTTCAAAAACACACAAATTTCATTGTTAAATTATGTTTATTTTTCGTTTATTAATATTAAGTACAGATAAAGATGTCTTGAGAATAATTAAAATTAAAAAACTTATATAAATGAAACAAAATTTTAAATTCAAGAACTTACAAATTTCATTGTAAAATATCTTTTTTATTTATTGATATTAAAAAATTACCAAAAATTATCTTTTATACTGAAGAAAAAAATTTGTTTAGAAAAAAAGTGTCATTATGCAGAGTTTGAACCTGAGACCAGCATAGTATTTTTTGGGCTCAGTATTTTTCGGAAATAGTATATTTTAGACTTTTTCTCCCAAAAAAAGCAAATGCAATAAAATGTAAACTGAATGCAACAATATATTTTTATAATTGTTTATTTCTGGTTTTTAATAAACTTACATTTTACGTTTAAATATTATCAAATGAATGTAGAATTCCTTAAAATGTTGTCTAGTTTTTTCTAAGCTCTACAATAAAAATAAAAAAATAAATTATCTGTTTTATCCTAAGTGCTTAAAAGAAGTTCATTAATTAGATGTAGAATGATATGAATTTATAGGAAAATAATTTTATTTCCACTTTTAAGTCTCTTAAAATATACATAAACAATGGATTCACTACCAATAAAAGTCCCATTTTTCTCTTTCAAGTTACCCTATCAATAATATTAACGGACATTATTTTCAATCTATGTTGAGTTTAATTATCTTTTCCTTCTTAGTTTCACCGTGAGCTACACAAGTTTGTAAACGAGCCAACATGTCTCCGGACAGCGTTGGCAGGTTTATCGGCAGCCGCACGTCCCCTGCGCCCTGCACCACCACCGCCTGGTGCGCCTGTGCCACCGCCGCGTCGCCCCAAGTTTATGAGGTCGGATAGTGTTGGCGGCGATGCGTACGATAAAGCCGTGTTCGAAGATGTGAGCTTTTGTTACTAATTCTAAAGTTATTTGATAATTTTTGCAAAATCTTGTATGTAATTATACAGAAAATTGAAAATCAGAAATCGAATTGAATTTAAGTTGGATAAGTTCCCAGAGGTTGATTCAGAACACCCTTATGAAGGATATGGAGGCAGGTTGAACTTTACGCTATCTATCCTAATATCCACTACATTGGGTGAGTTGAGGAGGTACCATTCTGGATTTAATGGTTGTGCTCTTGATCCAGATCTAAGGTGCGCACGGAGAATAAAGAGATCTCTTTCCATTCATCTGACAATTCCGATTATCTTAAATCTGTAAATCACTATTATCCCAATTAGCTTTCTGAAGTATCCCTTAAAAAAATATTTATATGCACGCTGGTGTGAAGATATAGATAAACAGATAGCCATTACAGGAAAGAATAAAGATGTGGCGGTCACTAAATATTTAATGAAAGTGATTAGTATTGTAATATATAAGTTAAATATCAACCAAGCTTTAATAAAACTTCATCTTCATCCTTATTGGGCGACCACTAGTTAGTAATTACAACTAGTGGTCACCCAATGGGCGAAATTTAACCATAATTCATTAAATGTTTAAGGTTGTTTGAAAGGACCATTTGAAATTACATAAAATTCACAGCTCGAAACTCATTCAGTCAATCTGACATTTTAAAATTCTGTGGTTGAAATCGATTTTTTGGTTGAATCTTGTGGTTGAATCTGTACGACTATTTAACCACAGACTATTAAGTGTTTGATGTTGACAGTACGAACATGAACAATGAATCTTTTATTGTTGTACGTGAACAATGAATGTTTTAATGTATTTGTAATATATAATTTAATGTATTTGTAACACATGTTATATATAAATTTTAGCCTTCTGCATTCCTTCTCCAAGTAAACTTACTATGCCAAATCTCACATTCCTCCGTGCGCGCAATATGCTTAAAAAGGGGTACAAAGTTTTTTTTCCCTCATTAATAAATAGATACTGTGTCACGATAACATCATCATGAATGATAATGTCAATATTGCCATGACACTGATCAATCCTTACTGCTGACATGTTATGTTATTGTACGAAACAATGGTAACATGTCAATAGTGATGTACAACTAATGTTACAATTGTTCGATACAATAGTAATTTGTCACGTTACGTACATTGGTGACATCACCCAGGTTGAATGTATTCATTTACTAAGAAAAAATATGTAAGTCATATAGAAGTATAATAAGCAATATTTAGAAGATTTTTTTTATAAACCATAAGAAAATACCCACTTTAACTCTTTTTCTCTATGGTAACAATTATATTGTAAATATTGAATATATTCGGCGTTAATTTTGTAGAAATTTTTTGTAGAATTCATTATTCACAATTAAATGAAACTACGTGATGTAGTATTATTTCTACTTTCTTTAAGTTCTTTACCACGACCTAGGTTTCGTTGTATTACAACATCTTCAGGTGGGCTATTAGCAAAGATGTCTTAAAGAATCTTTACATCACGTAGTTTGTGTATATTGTAAATTTAATTATTAACAGTTTACAATAAATAATGATAAATAAATATAGCTAAAAAACTTTTCTCTATTTATGCCATATTTGGATGTTGCTGGTTATCTTTCTATATGACTTCGTATATCCTTTTTACGATTGCATGGTAGCACCTTTCGTGTTGTATATAGAAAATATGTGATGCTAATGGTTTACCTATGTAAGTATATAATTACTACATAGCTCTATATTATCAGTTAAAGAAACACCCAATATACATACAGCTTATAGCCATTTTACTTAATTTAAATACAGTGAAAAGTTAATCAGGAAAAGTGCTAAATTAATCTATATTACTTTTAGACTGCACCAGCCTACAACACAATAACCAGCATCGAGTACAGTGTTCCTGACATAGCATTCGAGGGTGAAGAGCTGCTTTTCAAGCAGTGCTCCATAGACGATCAGGATTGTTCCAGTATCGCACGGCAATTGCAGAGTAAACAGGATGAGGTTGTGACTCGAAAACGTCACTCGGTAACTGGCAACGAGGATTCTGAGTGGGCGGTGGCTGTGTCGCGAGCTATCATCGAGTTTGCCAAGCATTGGATGAGTTTTGTTATGGAGAGATGCGATAGGGGTCGAGGTTTGAGGCCGAGGTAAGAACGTGGCAAATAATCGATTTGTAATATATGTATTCCAAAATAATATAAAGGTGATCTAATGTTGCAAGAATTTAAAGTTTTTCCGCATTACAATTATTTTTAAGCACAATTTATTGAATATATTTGGCGTTAATTTTGTAGAACGTCATTGTCCACAATTAAATGAAACTACGTAATGTAGTATTATTCCTACTTTCTTTAAGTTCTTTACCACGACCTAGGTTTCGTTGTATTACAACATCTTTAGGTCGACCGTGTTACCATATTACAACCATATTACAACATATCTTTGCTAATAGTTCACTTAAAGAGAGTAGAAGTAATACTACATCACCATCAGTTTCATTTAATTGTGGACAATTTATTATGTCTTTATTGACATTAAATTAAAAGTTTCTAAATTTCTTGGTGGAAAATTGTTGTAATACTTCAAGTGATAATAAAGCACACATTTATTATATTAGCTAAAGTTACCTATTAATCTTCCCACTATATTTCTCTACATATAAAGGGATATTTATGTTCTTATTGCTGTTCTCAAGAATGATAGAACAGACATTTACAATCTGTTCTATCTGGGGATAAATATATCAATATTGAGATATTAAAGGAAACATTGATTCCGTTTTACTGAGATGTTAAAGGAAACATTTAGTCCCATAAAGTAGATTCCGTTCTATAGTTCTAGGAACTATTCGATGTTCACTTTAGTAAATACAGGACTCTGAAGACTTATTGTGTTGAGTAGTAGTTCTATATATAAATATTTGTAAGATTTAGTATGATAGTTGTGTTGATATAAAATATATGTGTAAAATTGTTTACATGGAAATTTAAAAATATGCTTTGCCGAAAAGAAAATAAATAAAAAAAAATTATTTATTTATCACCTTTTATGCATAGTACATATGGTGGACTTATTGCTACATGAGTAATCTCTTCCAGTCAACCATAACAATTGGTGTTGAAATTTAGTCGGTAGACTGTAAAAGATTTTTCAACGAAAATTCTTTGTAATACTATAACATTATTATTATATTTATAGTACTATAACAAATTAGACAAACAGAGCTTTTAAAAAATACGAAAGTATAAGTAATACAAACTATTGACATGATTTGGGATGGAAAAGACAACATGGTTTCAGGAGATGCAGGACTTTCAGATCGTAGCCTAAGGCCGTGAACAGACTAATCTTTAAATTTGCCACTAATATAATTTGGGCTATGAAGATTTTTTAATATATTGAAAAGAAGTGTAAGTATGTGAAGTTGGCGTCGATCACGGATTTTCAGCCATTTGAGAAGTGACCTGTATTCAGAAATATGATTAGATTTTCTAAGGCCGAACGTGTACCGGATGAATATATTTTGAAGACTTTCCAACTTATACAAATATTAAAAAAAATTTACATATCGTCTTTAGAATTTCAAAAAATAACAAATTAAAAAGTGAAATTGTTTGCTGCACGATTGACCCAATTTTGTCGTCATTTGTAGTTTATTATGAAAAATATTTTCGTTTTGTTGAAATTTTATACTTCAATTTAATCTTCTGTTTTATTTTATTAATTTTAATTTCTTTTAATAAGATACTTCTAATAGTTTATATTTTATTTTTTTCCTATTTAAATAAATAAATAAATTAATTAATTTCAGGTGGGCAAATCATGGTTTAGAGTTTTTGATGCTGGCCTGCGACCCTTGCAATACGAGGCATCTGACTGAAGCTGAATTTGAAGTGAGTGTTTAAATAAAATTATACTAAATTAACATTATACTAGGTCACATTTTGATGAGTGACTAAATTACAAGAACCGGTTAAGAATCAGTAACTAAATTGTATAATTCATTATATAATTTATAAAAAAATATAATAAAATATAAATATATAGTTTTTTTTAACATTTTTTTAATAACATTCCCACGTTTTATTAATGCGGGGATGTTAAGAAATGTTAAAAAAAGATTGTTTTTTTTTCATTATATGATTTAGTTACTGTTTCTTGATTGGTACTTGAAATTTGGTCACTCATCATAATGTCACCCAGTATAGACTTGGTCAATAGATCATTGAGAGTTTAAACCAACCGCCAACAAATCTCAGTTTACAGTTAATCTTTCGATTACAATAACTTCTATTTAGCTGAAATTAATTTATTTGTAATTTGCAATACTAAAGATTTTTATTAACTAAATGCTTTGTTATATCGGAATTCGAACAAATGCCGAAATTATAAATAATTTGTTATGATTTGGTTAACAAAAGTATCTTATTTTACTAATTTATCTGTTTTTAATTTTATAATATCGGGATTACAAATGAGAGTGCCCCATTTTATTTAGCGTAAGACGGAAAGTTTAAGTCAATTGGTCTTTGTGTTGAAATGATTAATCTACACTCTAATGATGTAAGGTGTTCCATTTTATCATAACACAATTTTTTCTATCAAAATTATTACTTGTATTTTCCATTTTGTTTTATCTAATAATGTAAACCTACTAACTAATTATGTAACTCTGATAATTATTGTAAAGAATTTTCTATATTATGACTGAAATAATATTACTATTGAATGACAGTTGGCTACTGAATGGTACTGAATAGATTGACACATGACTATGCCATATTACCGCCATCGATTTACGATGATGAGTTTAAACCACCTAGTCACACGACTAAAAATAATCTAGAATTTAAACCCTAAATCGTCATTTGCCTTAAGGGATTATGACTAAACCTACGTTTAAACTTTGTCGGTGGTTTAAAGTGTGATTGATCTTATGTGTCTTTTAGACTACTAGTATTGACATTTGGAAATTGCTATTGAATTGGAGGGTTGAATAAAAAATCTTAGCAGTATCTATTAAATGATTATTGATATTTGCCTATCGATAACGATGCATCACATGCCATCAAATGACACTTGGAAAAATATAAATCTCTTCATTTTAAAGTAAATTGTGTTATTCTATTAAAATAAGTGATATTGCCATAATACTGTCCTTTAACAGTTTTAGTGCCATGGTTTTTTACTCATATATACTTAAAATGCCAAAGAAATCTTTTGTTTTTGATATCATTTATCTTTGTCTGGAAAAAAAAACTATATCTCTTCCAAAAAATATCCAATTTTTAATAATTTTTTCGGTGTTTTTCTTAATAAAAACTTGTACAAGGATAATAAAATACAAAGAAAATTATGGAAATATGTATTGTAACAAAAATTAAAACAAAAACTGAAATCAAGGTCACATCGCATTTTCGCAGTCCTCATTACATCCTCCGTATCAGCAAAATAATTGTTATCGTCACTATTACAACTATCACTCAAAATTTGCATTATGCCAAATTGTGAGCGCACCACAATGTCACTCCCACTATCACTTTCTTCGCAACTTGTAAAACGATCATTTTCACTCAAATTATTTTCGTATTCCGACATTATGGGTTCAAAATTTTCTTTTCCTGGATCCCACAATGTCACTCCCACTATCACTTTCTTCACAACTTGAAAACCGATGACTTAAAATTTTCTTTTCCTGAATCCTTTTTATATTGTAATTACTAACATTATTATAATTTGAACTTTATGTAACACGTAGAAAGATAAAAAATTAACGATGCGTGTGACCGACCTCCCCTACCGTGTGCTAAACAGCAACTGATTTCGCGAGCCCAACATGGAATAGATTCATGAAAAAAGAGAAAACTTTATGGTAAATTTATCTATGCATTTACTTTAATATATTTAATTGATACATATGGCGGACTTATTGCTACGAGAGCAATCTCTTAAAGCTAACTAACTTCAGTCCTAACTAAGATAACTTCAGTCCCCATTCGACGAAAGGGCAGGAACCGAACCCGGGACCCCGCAGTACGCCTCCAGTCAAAGGCCGTATGTCTTGTCATCAACCCAACACACCACGGCGACGACGTGGTGTATTGGGTTGATCACAAGCATACGGCATAATAACATAAATACAACATAGATAGCATCTATTACTTCCTCTGATGGATTTTGGATTTTAAAAATGTTTGTTATTGAAATTTTTTTGCCCACCTTTTAGTCATTGAAAGGTGTGATGGATGACTGCATCTCCCACGTGATAGGATCCACTGCTCCAGCAGCATCTCCTGCAGCACTTCTACCGTCTCCACCTACCCTTGGTACTCCTCCACCGCAGCGACGAACTCGGCACGCCAGGCATTATGTGAGTGCATTTTATTAAACTTCAAATCTGACAGATCATTTTCAAAATTTAGTTTTAGCAAGGTGGAATCTTATTTTTAAATGTGGTAATCATATTATTTCAAACATTTTATTCATTGAAATGTATAGTGAGAAAATGTTAATAATGATAAATATAATTTTTTAAATCTTAATTGGTATAAGTGCATTTTATTAATAGTGACAGTATATTTTTATAAAATGAAAGAGTAAATAGAAACAAATAGACATATTTACCAAACATAATACAGCAAATAAGTTTTGATATAGACAAAAGGCTGTCAAATGTCAAATTTGACAGCCTTTTGTCTATATCAGTGTCACTTAATATTTGAAACTTTTTTGCTCATTTCATCTGTTCTTATTATTAATCGTGATGAATCTGTCATTTAGTGGTATTATATAGGCAGACAATATGGTAGTTTTCGTACAATATTGTGAAATATAAGTTAATTAAAAACCAGTCTTGAAAAAAATTCATAAATTTATTGAAAAATTAGTCAGTTATATATTTCTAAATTTGAAGATACGGATAGGGTTGGGTATATCCCTGTCACTTTTCCAATTGTAGAATATAATGTGCAATATTAAAAATGACCTCACAACACAGTATTTCCATCCTTGTCTAGAGATTAAATTTAAACTTTTATAACTCTTCAGCTTGTACCTTGAAATTATGATTAATGAAATTAAAAAAATTAGTCAAATAGCCAATTGGAAGTTTATTTATATGAGAAACAGTCATTGTGTAAGCATTAATTTTAATTGTTAGTAAATTAAAAATTGTTTAATGTAAAATTACAAACCTGATCTTTTTCTATCAAACCTAAAACTTATATTTATTTGTGGAATTCTGTATTACAGCACCATCCATTAGTGCAGCTGCAGAACAAGCACAAGGATGTGCCGACACCGCCCACTCCGCCCAGCGAACCCCAGCTGGTAGTGGTCTTTGATAATCAAGAAGAAACTAGTAAGTGGACTTTTGTCAAAATGGTTATTATGAAGTTTCTGATGTAGGAACCGAACAAGAATCATAAAGTTCTCTTGAATACATTGGGAATATCAACTTGTGGTTATAAGTTTGTCAATATTTATACAGTATTTTATTAATGAAAAACAGTAAACATTGTTTAATCTAAAGAGGTTATGTTACAGTGAATATGATATTAGATTTTTGAAAAACTATCCACTTTATTGTTTTCATGGATTTTACATAATACACTACGCTATATTTAGGTATTAAAACTAATTTTTATTACAATATGTGCGCTATGGAGACTGCACATGAAAAATGACTGCAGTGTAACAAAATGTTTATTAAGACGTCACTAGATGGCACTAATAGCATTTTGCATGGTCTCTAGAAATGAACTTAATATCTACCACTCTTTCCATTATCAGGTCATAGTGAACGCGTAGCGGTAGCCATAGCATCGTTGGACTCGGCTCGCGACCAAGAGAGAATGGAGCGAGGAGTGATTGGTCAACCACTCAACTGTGGCGCTACGCCTGCTAGTGCGGAACCTTTGCCTCGCCAGGTTACCTTCCGTTGGCAGCGCGGTATCAAAATAGGAGCCGGACGGTTCGGCAAGGTAATTTCATTTTTTGTATCTCCAATCTCCTGTAATTTTCCCGTCTACTTCCGATAGTGTTTTCAAATGTATTTGGTGGTGATTTACTATAATAACTTATAAAATATGTTTGGTTTTAAAATATTATGGAATTTTATAGGAAGAATGAAATAAGTACAGGTTTTTTCAAATTGTTATCATCCAGTTTACCGCAGATGAATGACTTACTGTTTGCTGTTATCATCCAGTTTACCACAGATGAATGACTTACTGTTTGCTGTTATCATCCAGTTTACCGCAGATGAATGACTTACTGTTTGCTGTTATCATTCAGTTTACCACAGATGAAGACTTACAATATATTAAGTTATTTTATGATAATTATTTACATCTAGGACTTGTTGATGTATATATACAAACAAATATGGCTAAAATGTGTGAAATTTTTTTATAAAACTTTAATTGAATTACATCTTGTATCCCAGCAGAAGGGATGTACTTAATCTTGTTTTATGGCTCAGCTCCGTTGTATTAGTAATTTTTTTTATTACCGACTTTATTATTCATACTGGCAAAAAGATAATATAAACTTTAAGTCATCTATTTTTCTATCCTATTCGAAAAACTGTCAATAATTTGTTTTATTAAGATTTTTGTCATTAAAAAAAATCTCTTGAAAGATTTCAACTTTCTGGTTGATGCGTGTGAATATTTGTATTATGACAGTTGGCACACTCAATTTTATTTTTAAAATGAAAAGTGTGAAAGATCGAACATCACTGTCTCAAATAATAAATAAATTACTTTTCCATATTTGTATTAAAATTGTGTATTGAAATATGCACAATTCAATAATATTATTACTTACGGCTTTTTCAATGTTTACTGATATTTTTGTATCCTTGGCAAATATTTTGTCGGTTTTAGAAAAAAAAACACTGTTTAGTACAAAAATACAAATAAATATAATATAGACATTACAACAATAATAAAGATGTGTCAAATAATAAATGTATACTTACATTGGTTCCATAATGAGGAACACAAAATTTGCAACACAAAAGACAATTTTTGGCAATGGTTATTGAATGAAAGGTTAAGGTTTGAATGACGCAAGTGCCGATGTCCCTTATAAGGGCCATATACATTCCTGAGGTTAACGAGTTTTGAATGAATGTAAAATCCTATCTTTAGCCTGAAGATGAAAAATTTATCCTACCTGATAATTTTAGGTATACACTGTGGTGAACACGGAAAGTGGGCAGCTGTTGGCAATGAAGGAAGTGAGCCTGGGTCCAGGAGATCGGCGAGCTGTGCAGAAGGCTGCCAATGAACTGCGTGTGTTGGAGGGTATTTTGCATCCACACCTCGTCAGATACTATGGATGCGAGATACATAGGGTATGTTGATGTTTATGCTACGCTGAGATTGGCATTTTATTTTCAGTTCGGTGAAAAAAGTCTTAGGTATAAAAATATTGTGAAAGCTACAATTGAGTTGTGAGCTGTGGGAGGTGGCATTGGCTGTGACGATAGAAGAGAATGTTTTAAAGGTGTTAAGATACAGTTGAGATCTTAATCCCAGACTTGAGAGAGTGGTAGTATAACTTAAATGGTGAACATGCTTTCAATTAACGAAGCATGGATTTAATTACCAACCAAATACATTTTTTCTATATTGTATAATTTCTGATTAATATGTGTCGTTGATATTCGATTACTATGGAATGGTACACTTATCATTTTTTAAACTTTTAAGGACCAACTAACTAACGTATTCAAATTATAGCACAGTTATGTTAAAAGATGTATAGCAATTATCACTATAATATTTTTATATGTCATTATGATGATTTTATAAGAGACACAATAAGTACAATAAATATTTAACAGATTGAAATGATAATTCTTTAATAGTAGTGTTAAGAACAAAAATAATTCTGGATTAAAATACAAAAAATAAAAATTTCTCGCTATTGTATATAGTTGAATTATATACGATATAACTGGAGATTAGCGACTGATTCTTTACATTTTTTAATGAATTTTTTGCATAAAAGTAAGTGAAGATGTATAAAAAAAAATTACCTTCAAGTTAATATGGCAAAAAATATTTGGACTAGCAGTCTTTATTTTCATGCTATAAAGACATCTGGAGATCAGTGCAATACAGCTTATGAAGTTTCCATGCAAAATACTTAATATCGTTGATAAACACCACAGCTTCGGATGACAACATTTGAACGAGAAAGAGGCCAGCTATTATAATATTTTTAATTCCAAGCTTTTTATCTATCGTAGCAAATATTTAAAAAATCACAATAGTATTTGGTTTATAAAATTAAAAAAAATTGTTAATGAGCTTTAAAATATATATATATATAAAACCAGCTGTGCCCGTGACTTCGTACGTGCAAACTATATGAAGAATACCAATATGGTTTTTTATAAGTATATTCATAATTTTGTTCCGTGCTCAAAACACAGGCAATGAAAAACTTCGAAGTAGTTTTCTTTCAGGTTCACTATAATACAGTTTCCCCTGCCTTTCCCACACCACTCCACATTTAGTACATTCATTTCAACATATATATGTCCAGAAAGAAAATGTCGACCAGTGAAAGACGAGAAGAAAGTGGCGCCATCTATTGATGTACACAGGTACACTATAAATTTGTGTAATTACTACACAATGAGTAACTAGGCTCTTTATTGTTATTTTACTAATTAATTGTAATTAAATTTTTGAAAAATTAAATTAGATATCTTCTATTGGAGTGAATAAATTGCATATATAATAGAAATTGAATTGTTACTTCAAATTGGCTCTAAGTTTTTCTAAAAAATCCATTCGCATTAGTAGTTTTACGTGATAAATACGTTTAATAATACACAAACAGATAAATGGACAAACAAAAATTCAAAAAAGTTACCTTAATGCTTTTTATGCACCCGTGGGGGTGCACCCCCCTGATTATTTGCGAATATTTTCCATATACAGACATGCAAAATTGTAGTTCTATGTAATTCGCAGTTTTATTATTGTGGAGTGTTCAATAAAATTAGAAGAATATAGCTTATTTTGGGGATAAAAATAAATTAGATATAATATGCATATTTTTTTAATATTATTTTATAATAAAGGGTGACAATACCTACCAAGCAATCATCCTTATTCAATAGCACTAATACTAAATAAGAGTCACTGAATAATCACTTTACCACTCTTTATTATGGTACCAACCCTGAGTGAGGATTTTGGTTCATCATTAGAGCCTGTTCTGAAGTTTTTTCTAACAATTCACCACAGGAGGAAATGCTGATCTTCATGGAACTGTGCATGGAAGGCTCATTAGAGGCTCTGGTGGCAGAGTGTTCCGGTCTACCCGAACAGCAGGTGCGGCGGTATGCTCAGCAGCTGCTGTCGGCCATTAACGAGCTACATGATCGAAAAATAGCTCATAGAGATATAAAGAGTGAGTATGAACCTGCGGAAAGGTGTTATTTTTGGGAAAATGTAGAAGTTTCGATTGGGGTGGAAAACTGTAACAGTGAATAATATGTAAATATGAATTTTTATAGGTGGAAATATATTCCTTACAAACGAGGGTCATTGCTTGAAGTTGGGCGACTTTGGTTGCGCTGTTAAAATCAGAGCCAACACTACTGTCGCAGGCGAACTTCAAGGATATGTCGGCACGCAAGGTAAGCATTAGTTGTGTTTATAATTATTTTTATTGTTTTTTTTATTTGACTATGTGAAATAAGACTTGACTAATTCTCGTTTTTCTGACCTATAACTAAATAGACCGCAATCGTCATCATCATCATATATATTAATACGCTAAGGTTAAGATGTTACTCTCCCTTTTTAGAAAAAACCTCACAACTAATCCACATAAATTATATATCATTTTATAGATAATTGCTTGCTCTACCGGCATCCACAACTAAAAAATTTATTATTGCTGTTGTTTTTGCAAATTAATTATTAAAATTATATACACAAAACAGCAATGCTGCCATCTAACGGCTCAACGTCAATATGATTGACGGTCGGTAAAATATTTGTTTAATTTCAAATCCACTCACGTATAAATAAAGTGGCGCTTTAGCTCAATGCTTTTGATACTTGCGCCTCTATATGTCAATTTTAGTAAAATATTTGTTTGATCTGTCATCTGAGCTTCATAATGGAATAAATAATGCGAAGACTTCGCACGGGTCATGCTAGTATATATTAATACGCTAAGGTTAAGATGTTACTCTCCCTTTTTAGAAAAAACATCACAACTAATCCACATAAATTATATATCATTTTATAGATAATTGCTTGCTCTACCGGCATCCACAACAAAAAAATTTATTATTGCTATTGTTTTTGCAAATTAATTAATTATTAAAATTATATACACAAAACAGCAATGCTGCCATCTAACGGCTCAACGTCAATATGATTGACGGTCGGTAAAATTTTTGTTTAATTTCAAATCCACTCACGTATAAATAAAGTGGCGCTTTAGCTCAATGCTTTTGTTACTTGCGCCTCTATATGTCAATTTTAGTAAAATATTTGTTTGATCTGTCATCTGAGCTTCATAATGGAATAAATAATGCGAAGACTTCGCACGGGTCACGCTAGTATTAAGATATTCTTTATATGTCATTTTAATTTGGTAATAGCAACTGTTTGATGTAATGTTTATAGGGAGATTTTTTAATACCTTTAAAATGATATAAAACTTAAATATAAGTTTTCGTAAACTTTTACGTCTCTATCATGTGTCATTAATATGTCTATAGAACGTACCTTATTTTAGTTTCTGTAGACTAACTCAAAATAATAATAAGAAGACTTTTTTGTATCTTTAAAAACATTAAAAACGCATATCACGTGTCACTAATATATCTGTAGTATGTACCTTATTTTAGTTTCTGTAGACTAACTCAAAATAATAATAAGAAGGCTTTTTTGTATCTTTAAAAACAATAAAAACGCATATCATGTGTCATTAATATATCTGTAGTACGTACCTTATTTTAGTTTCTGTAGACTAACTCTAAATAATAATAAGAAGCATTTTTTGTATCTTTAAAAACAATAAAAACGCATATCATGTGTCATTAATATATCTGTAGTACGTACCTTATTTTAGTTTCTGTAGACTAACTCCAAATAATAATAAGAAGCATTTTTTGTATCTTTAAAAACAATAAAAACGCATATCATGTGTCATTAATATATCTGTAGTACGTACCTTATTTTAGTTTCTGTAGACGAATTCCAAATAATAATAAGAATGCTTTTTGTCATCGTTACAATTGGGCGTGTGAAAACCATTGAAGGCTGAGATCAATTCCAGCAAAGTTTAAAGTCCGGCCCTGTGTTTTATTTATTGTCATTCAAAATGCTAGCCACCAAAAAAATTATAGGCAACACTGTCATATAAAATAAAAAACAATTTACGTTGCCCATATCTGTCAAGCTTTCATATGTCATGATTTTTTCCGACATACTCGATAACTTTTATCATAGTTCGTCCAAATTACACAAAAGCTTCTTAAATTATACACTTAAACCTTCGTCGTGAATCAATCTATCTATTGGTGAAAACCACATGAAAATCCGTGTAGTAGTTTTTGAGATGATCATGTCAGACAGACAGACAGATAGGGACTTTGTTTTATACTGTATAGTGATACTTATCATCTAATAATTTATCTTCGGTCTAATTGGCTTTTGTTACTGTCAAAATGTATCCTGCTGGGTAGGACTCGAAACGATTAAGAGTTAAACTATAAATGTATATACACATTTTCATAAATTTCTTTTTTCTTCCAGCATATATGGCACCTGAGGTATTTATGAAATCATCTGGACACGGACGGGCGGCTGACATTTGGTCATATGGAAGCGTTATCACTGAGATGGCTTCTGGGAAGGTATTGTTTATATATTTATTTATTTGTTCATCTTTTCTATTACCTCTATGAAGTGAATGAAAGATATGATGATAAAATTAGAATATAACTGAAGATGTATTGTATGTATTGTAGTTATAATTCATTATGTATTGTAAAAAAATATTAATGTTTTTAACTTGAAAATTATAAATGGTATAAAAATAAAAATGAACAACTGTAGTAAAGTTGTATGTTCCTATACCCAAAATGATGTTCACATTTTAATAAAAGAAAAAAATTTCCAGCGTCCATTTTCAGATTACGATAGCAACTATCAAATAATGTTCATGGTTGGTATGGGTGGGCGGCCAGAGATTCCGGCAACATTATCGGCTGAGGGTCAGGAGTTCTGCATGCAATGTCTCACTCACGATCCGGAGGAGAGACCTCGGGCCGCAGAACTGTTAGGGCATCACTTTTTGAAGGTAGGTGATGGTAAGCCTGATTAGATGTGATTGCGAATATTGTGTTCTTGTATATTTTGATAGTTTAGAAATAAAACTGATATACTTGTTGATAATTAAGTCGGGTCTTTTCATACAAGAAAAGATTTTCAATATATAACATAACATGTAATCCATACTTTAATATTGGTGTATAAGATATAAAATTGCTGACTGGATCAAATGTGTAATTTTAGATTAATAATATCTAAAAACGACCTCTAAAAAGTCATACGAGTCAGGCCCATTGTTATCCTTCTGCTACATAAAAGTCTGTACAACACGCTTTGAGTTTTTTGACACCGACTGTCACTAATAGATATTATTAATCAAGCTTTTCATATAATGAATATAATCGTGATTGTAACAAACTATTCATGCAGGTAAAGTGGAATCGCTAACCCTGATTTCAGGGTTGGGCCTTTCAAATCATCCAATTTAACCAAGAAAAGGTGTGGCTTTTTATAACAGCCCCTTAATGCTATAAACCTTGACATTTGTCGTGAGTGTACTTTTAAAAATGAGAATTGCTGGATGAGCTTTGATTTGTGTCAGAGAGTTGTATTGAAGTTGAGAGTTATGTATTCATTATACATAAATGCCAATAATAAAACCAGAGTATATACTAAAATGATTTGAAAGATAAATAAATTTAAAAAAATACAATTTTGGCCTTGGGTATTGTCTATGTCAAACAGACTGGAATATTAGAAGATAAAACAATGTTAAAGGCTAAATAAAAACAGTTTAAAAAATATGTACGTCACGGCTAGTTTTATACAGTACGAAGCGAGTTAGAAACGAATTCAATTATTGAACATGTCAAAAAGTGTTCAGTCTGCTAAGGGAACATGTCAAAAACATGTCGCTTCATTATCTATTTATGAGATGAAATGCTTCCAGGCTTTTTCTGTTTTATAGCATTTTTCTCCTTGATATGATCTCAAAAGAATCCATGTACTTAAGAATACCCTTGTTTTTTTGTCCCTAACAACTTTTTGCGGTCGCTTTGTGCAACTCCATTAAACTTTTTACAAATATTAATTTTTCGAAATATATATATTTTCACAGAATTTAAATCATAGTGCATATTTAAATAGTATTATTTCTAATGCAAATATGCAAATATTTAATATTGCCTATAAATATATTGCCTCTTTCAAACAAATAAAAACATTTTAAAATATAGTGTTGTTTTTGCAGTTGATTTAAGTCACTTGAATGGAGTTTCTATGAACTTTTTACAAATCTAAATACACATCATAAGTTAGTCGACTATTACTTGCAAACTAGTAGAGCCTATTTGGCTTATTACCTAGTATATCTTTCGCAGATATAAAAACATTTTAAAATATAGTGTTGTTTTTGCAGTTGATTTAAGTCACTTGAATGGAGTTTCTATGAACTTTTTACAAACCTAAATATATCCTATAAATTAGTCAACTATCACTTGCAAACTAGTGGAGCCTGTTTAGCTTCTCGCCTAGTATATCTTTCACGGATATAAAAACATTTTAAAATATAGTGCTGTTTTTGCAGTTGATTTAAGTCACTCGAATGGAGTTTCTATGAACTTTTTACAAATCTAAATACACATCATAAGTTAGTCGACTTTACTTGCAAACTAGTAGAGCCTATTTACCTTATTGCCTAGTGTATCTTTCACAGATATAAAAACATTTTAAAATATAGTGCTGTTTTTGCAGTTGATTTAAGTCACTTGAATGGAGTTTCTATGAACTTTTTACAAACCTAAATACATGTCATAAATTAGTCGACTATTACTTGCAAACTAGTAGAGCCTATTTGGCTTATTGCCTAGTGTATCTTTCACAGATATAAAAACATTTTAAAATATAGTGCTGTTTTTGCAGTTGATTTAAGTCACTTGAATGGAGTTTCTATGAACTTTTTACAAACCTAAATACATGTCATAAATTAGTCGACTATTACTTGCAAACTAGTAGAGCCTATTTGGCTTATTGCCTAGTGTATCTTTCACAGATATAAAAACATTTTAAAATATAGTGCTGTTTTTGCAGTTGATTTAAGTCACTTGAATGGAGTTTCTATGAACTTTTTACAAACCTAAATACATGTCATAAGTTAGTCGACTATTACTTGCAAACTAGTAGAGCCTATTTGGCTTATTGCCTAGTGTATCTTTCACAGATATAAAAACATTTTAAAATATAGTGCTGTTTTTGCAGTTGACTTAAGTCACTTGAATGGAGTTTCTATGAACTTTTTACAAACCTAAATACATGTCATAAATTAGTCGACTATTACTTGCAAACTAGTAGAGCCTATTTGGCTTATTGCCTAGTATATCTTTCGCAGATATAAAAACATTTAAAAATATAGTGCTGTTTTTGCAGTTGATTTAAGTCACTTGAATGGAGTTTCTATGAACTTTTTACAAACCTAAATACATGCTATAAGTTAGTCAACTATCACTTGCAAACTAGTAGAGCCTATTTGGCTTATTGCCTAGTGTATCTTTCACAGATATAAAAACATTTTAAAATATAGTGCTGTTTTTGCAGTTGATTTAAGTCACTTGAATGGAGTTTCTATGAACTTTTTACAAACCTAAATACATGCTATAAGTTAGTCAACTATCACTTGCAAACTAGTAGAGCCTATTTGGCTTATTGCCTAGTGTATCTTTCACAGATATAAAAACATTTTAAAATATAGTGCTGTTTTTGCAGTTGATTTAAGTCACTTGAATGGAGTTTCTATGAACTTTTTACAAATCTAAATACACATCATAAGTTAGTCGACTATTACTTGCAAACTAGTAGAGCCTATTTGGCTTATTGCCTAGTGTATCTTTCACAGATATAAAAACATTTTAAAATATAGTGCTGTTTTTGCAGTTGACTTAAGTCACTTGAATGGAGTTTCTATGAACTTTTTACAAACCTAAATACATGTCATAAATTAGTCGACTATTACTTGCAAACTAGTAGAGCCTATTTGGCTTATTGCCTAGTATATCTTTCGCAGATATAAAAACATTTAAAAATATAGTGCTGTTTTTGCAGTTGATTTAAGTCACTTGAATGGAGTTTCTATGAACTTTTTACAAACCTAAATACATGCTATAAGTTAGTCAACTATCACTTGCAAACTAGTAGAGCCTATTTGGCTTATTGCCTAGTGTATCTTTCACAGATATAAAAACATTTTAAAATATAGTGCTGTTTTTGCAGTTGATTTAAGTCACTTGAATGGAGTTTCTATGAACTTTTTACAAACCTAAATACATGCTATAAGTTAGTCAACTATCACTTGCAAACTAGTAGAGCCTATTTGGCTTATTGCCTAGTGTATCTTTCACAGATATAAAAACATTTTAAAATATAGTGCTGTTTTTGCAGTTGATTTAAGTCACTTGAATGGAGTTTCTATGAACTTTTTACAAACCTAAATACATGTCATAAGTTAGTCGACTATTACTTGCAAACTAGTAGAGCCTATTTGGCTTATTGCCTAGTGTATCTTTCACAGATATAAAAACATTTTAAAATATAGTGCTGTTTTTGCAGTTGACTTAAGTCACTTGAATGGAGTTTCTATGAACTTTTTACAAACCTAAATACATGTCATAAATTAGTCGACTATTACTTGCAAACTAGTAGAGCCTATTTGGCTTATTGCCTAGTATATCTTTCGCAGATATAAAAACATTTAAAAATATAGTGCTGTTTTTGCAGTTGATTTAAGTCACTTGAATGGAGTTTCTATGAACTTTTTACAAACCTAAATACATGCTATAAGTTAGTCAACTATCACTTGCAAACTAGTAGAGCCTATTTGGCTTATTGCCTAGTGTATCTTTCACAGATATAAAAACATTTTAAAATATAGTGCTGTTTTTGCAGTTGATTTAAGTCACTTGAATGGAGTTTCTATGAACTTTTTACAAACCTAAATACATGCTATAAGTTAGTCAACTATCACTTGCAAACTAGTAGAGCCTATTTGGCTTATTGCCTAGTGTATCTTTCACAGATATAAAAACATTTTAAAATATAGTGCTGTTTTTGCAGTTGATTTAAGTCACTTGAATGGAGTTTCTATGAACTTTTTACAAATCTAAATACACATCATAAGTTAGTCGACTATTACTTGCAAACTAGTAGATCCTACTTAGCTGTGATAATTTTCTTTTTATTTTATTATTCATACACATGAATACTTTTTAGATATTCAAGAATAGCAGTTTGACTGGTAGGGAACGGGGACACATAATTCTAACAAAAATGACCACTTTAAAGCTTAATAGTTCATAAATGGATTCTTGTATGGAAAAAGTGTTCACAGTGTAACCCCAATATTTTAAAAGACTTGTTCAACGATACCATACATAATCGGGCATGCGAAAAAAGGGGAAGTACCCTAAAATGTTTTTAAAAAAAATGTTGTTTCATAACTTAACTTTGTAGATGTTAAAAGTATATATAACCATGCCAAATTCAGCTTTTTATAGTCTGTGTGTAAAACAGCTGTGAAATATGGTAATAGACTTGAAATTCATTAAGAACTCTTATACTTTTACCACGTCCGTCTGTTTGTCCATTTGTATGTCAATGGACAACAGATGGACGTGGTAAAAGTATAAAGATTCTTAATGAATTTCTAGTCTTCTGATGGACACACATTGCGATTAGACAAAGGTTTTCTTTGCTTTGTGTTAGCCTTTAGAAGATAGCAAACCATACAATGCTGGAATATGGAAGAAATAAGTAAGAAATAGAAAATGGAAAATTCAATAGGAAGATTATGTAGTTATGTTGATAGGGGAGTCTATATGAATACACTATTGGCTAAAAATGAATATAAGGTTTGTAACGAAAGGCATTCTGTCAATGTATAGAAAATTTGAATAATAGCTATGAATAAATAGTGAAGGATGCATTCATTCCGTATTGATATATCTAATATTCATATACGTGATGTTATTTCTCTATTCTATAACATGACGTTATTTCTCTTCACGTTTCACCTATGTTCAAATATAAATATTCATTACTCCATTTTTCTCCTCTGCTCATTTCTCATTTTCAAATTGTCTTTCTTCCTCCTACGTTGTAGCTGGTCGACCAGTATGAAAACACTCACCTATAGGATCGGTGATGTTTTTTTGTCGGAATACAATTAATTTTGTGAAATTAATACCTGGCGTGGCAAAATTTGGATGGAGTAAGAGGTGAGTAAATTGACCAGCTAAAATGATCCATTTTTATTGGGTTAGTTCGTACTGGCTTTTCTTGGGTTATGGCCTACTTCATATTGTGTTGGGTTTCTAGTAATGGTGATGGTTATAATAGATTGTATAATTGTATGTGCATTATTTTTTTCTTACATCAAATGGATGCTTAAGACAGAAGTTTTTCATTTGTCGGATTTGTACGTGTTCTTATAGATGTATAAAATTGTGAACATATTAACAGTGCTATGCCTATCATATACCAGTCGCAATAATCTTAGCTTGGCCCAGACAACACTTTAATGTAGTCATCAATCAACGCTCGCTTATCTTGCTTATAATATTGAATATATTTGGCGTTAATTTTGTAGAAATTCATTATTGACAATTAAATGAAACTACGTGATGTAGTATTATTTCTACTTTCTTTAAGTTCTTTACCACGACCTAGGTTTCGTTGTATCACAACATCTTCAGGTGGGCTATTGGCAAAGATCTTTGCTAATAGCAAAGATCTTTGCTATTGTAATACAATTGTAACACAACGAGCATACAGTTGCTTAGCAATTGTAATACAGAGGGTCCAGTGGCAGATTTCAAAGTTTCAACGAACATAGTTTCTGAACGCAACACATAAGAGGGGCGTGGGGGGGCGTCGTTAGAAGCGCAAGCGGTGCGGATGTTTTAGTAGCCATGGAACAGTGGAGTGGAGAGCACCGCGCTTTTGCCGTCGAGGCATACATTTCGAGTGGATTTTCGCTGTCTGTAGCACGCCGTTGATTTAATAATTATTAAATCGACATTTAATAATTATTAAATCGACGATTATAATCGTTACAGTATTCGTCGATTACGTGATGGACCATCGATCAACCTCATTCAGTCATGGGTAGCAAGATTCAGAGCTACAGGATCAACATTAAATAGGCCCGGGCCAGGACCTACACGAGCCGTTATGTCGAGCGTGTTATGGTTTCTCTTGTTGAAAATCCCCGTTTATCACTGCGTACACGTTCATCGATATTGGGAATTCCGAAATCAACTTTATAGGTAATAATTCGAAAAAAGCTCAAGTTCCATCCATATAAAATTCAAATTGTTCAAGATTTACACGATTCTGACTTTGAATTAAGAAAAACGTACGCGGAGGTGATGTTGTTGAAATGGGCAACATATTCTTTAGTGACGAAGCTCACTTTCACATTGGAGGATATGTGAATAAGCAGAACTTTCGTTACTGGGATGTCCACAACCCAAGACAAATGCATCAAGATCCTTTACATAAGCCTAAAGTAACAGTCTGGTGTGCCATGTCTGCATCTGCAATCATAGGGCCTTATTTCTTTGAAAATCAACGTGGCCAATCAACATCTGCAAACGCGTTTTTGAAAACATGCATGCTAGACTCGAAGAGTGTGTCAGACTCGATGGCCGCCATTTGGAAAACGTGGTTTTTAAAAAATGAAATCCGCATTTGTTGTTATAAAGTTAAAATAAACCTACTTTGTATTAGAGGTGTAGTTTTTTTTTTTACAATTTTTCAAACATTGAAATCTGCCACTGGACACTGTGTACAACGAAACCTAGGTCGTGGTAAAGAACTTAAAGAAAGTAGAAATAATACTACATCACGTAGTTTCATTACTTGTTTATAATATTGGCAGCTTTATAACTTATAAAAAAAATGTCAGCTGAGGGATAAATAGGGAATGCAAAACATTTATTATGGATAAAAAGGACTGTTTTATAATTACAATTCGACATTTCATATACATGATGTCTATATTAAATTATTCTGTTTTTATTAATAAGTTTTTTTGTAATGTTCAATTTTATGAGATTTTAACACTATTAAGCATTCTTAATGTCCTGTGTTAGTATTTTAATCTATAAATTATGTGATCATTACTACGTGTTTAATATTATAGTTAGTTATTATTATATATTAGTTAATGTTATAATGTTTTAGTTAATTTAAATTTAATCATGCTATATTAACATGCTGTTCCAAATGTTAAGATTATTCGAATATTTTTTGCATTATGCATCTGTGTCTATGGTGTGCTGTTAAATATAGTATTTGAAAACCATTACACAATGATGTTATTCATAATAATTAATTACATGTACATTATGCAATGTTTTAATATGTGGAAATGTTAAGATAATTAAATTTTATTTAATGTTTGATTATTTTTTCAACCTTTCGATTTCTGTTCCATCTAACATTTTATTGATGGCACGTCACTGCTGTCAAGTTGATAATGATTTCACTAACTCGTAGCTGAAAGCACTTTAATCAAATTTTTCTAGACATCAAAAGACAAGTTATCATGCAATGATATGTATGAATATTAATTGTTGATTTTTTGAGTTAAATTTGGTTTGTAGAAAAAGTAAATACTTTTGCACTGCTGTAGGTAAAGTGGGGTTAAACAAAATTGGTTAGGTTAGATCTTCATCACAGTAATAATTTACAGTACAGTAAGAAAGAAGCTTCTTTCTTAATTAAAAAAATATACCTTCTGTATAAAAACTACCCGGAATCTTTAAAAAAATACACAAATTTAAGTTTATTCATCTAAATTTATTTTGTCATCTTCAAAGTAAACCCCATTGTTTGCAATACAACTGTGATAAGGTCAGACCCCTTTTCCATACACTTCTCATAGGGCGAAAGCGGTTTGGTCTTTAATTCTCGCTGCCTTAATTCCATTTAATATTTTCAATCGAGTGAGTCAAAAGGGTTCATTTCGATTTCAATTTGAGCAAAAATTTTCAAAATATGTTTAAATATTCTGGATAAAATTTATCAGAATCCTGAATGTTTCTGAAAAATTTGATTAAATACAATATGGCAATTATAAGCTATATATTTTACACCAGGACAGCATTGGGATATTTAATTTAGAATTGGGATCGGCCAACTAGGAACTGTGGGTTATGTATATACTTTTTTAACCTTATGAAATAAAATTAAATCTTTTTGCACTGACAAATAGTTTAAAATAGTTTCAACACAACCTTGAAGCATCGTCTTTGTCTCCATACTGTACTATTTTTGATATTCCAATGTTTTGCTGAGGTACTGATATGTTATATTTAAATAGATCTATAAATATAGTTATGACAGCTATATTAGTGGGTTCAGGAGTTATGTAAATTATTAACGTAATATTTCAAGAATGCCACTAAGAGTATGTTCCACTAGACGATCACAACGCTTAAAACACTCACTGTATCGCGTGGCGACCGTGATCGTTGCGGTCCTGATCAAAACGTCATGGATGGCGGCATTGTTCACGACCGCTTCGGGTCCACACTGATCCGTAAATCGACATGAGTCGTTATGGTCGTTAATCTGTCAGTTTGACGTTGACGCATTAATATATGAAGTTTACTTACATAAATTATATCATAATTGAATATTAAATATGGTGATGGAGAGAATTGCCTTATGCAGCTCTAAGAAGTACCTGATAGAAATTAAAATTGCACCAGAAGACGTAAAATTTCTTCATAGAAATTAAATTGTACTTTTAAAATTACTGTATGCGTAAATTATCATCTGAAGATTAATGCGTAATAAAAAATACAATACTATAATCTCTTTATTTTTGTCAAATACCTGCTTGTTCCTCTTAGTTACGAATATGCATTGTTCATACCTGTCCACTTGGACTGACAGTTACAACGCTGATAATCTAATGGAATAGGTTTGATCATGGTCACGGACGTGAATGTTGTTAGCGGCTAGTGGAACGTACTCTAAGTGTGTTATTAAACAATATTGTTTATGATAGTAATTTTGACATAACAAGTATCATTTTAAAAAAAAATTTGAAATAGAAAAAAATTATTGCTGGAAATATATTGTTTTTATCTGTATTCTGTTCGTAGTCGTCAATTGTCATCAATATAAATTATTAACGGTATATTTATATGTCAAATTTGTTTTCAGGTAAAACAAGAATGCAACTGCGAAATTGGTTATCTGATGGGTAGTACGTTGAATTAAAGGTAAACTTTGGTCTGAGTTGTTATTTCGGTGACAAGTATTTCTTGATGAAACTCCAAACTATATGGGCGATCTCTCTTGCAATGTTCAAGTTTGCATCGTACAGAAGGAATTTTGTTTACGTTATGGTGGACCTCTATTAGTTTGGCTTCCGCTGGTTGTTTACATTGCAAATACAGTTTATTTTTATAGTGAAATTTTATCTGATACAGAAAAATGTCAAACACATTACGAAATGGTAGTAAATAGATTGTTGTTTGAATATATGTATATATACATGTATTGACTTTAATATGTGAAATATTTAAAATGTTATTTTATGACAATAATGTGCCTAAAGTACAAACAAAACTTTTATCAAAATTTTAAGGTAATGATTTTTTTTCAAAAAGTGTGAAGAAAAGGCTATTCTCGCTTTATGAGTTTAATGCTATATTTAGTTTATAAAAAAATACTTTGGTTTTACCCTCTTTTCCATATATTCTGAATTGACTATTTTCTAAGTTTTGGATCAATGTGACAAGATTATGGTTTTTTTTGGTATTTAAATGTGAAAATTATAATTAAACTATTATTTTTCTTGCTACCACACTAATAAAAACTTTTTTTTGATAAAATGTTTCACTGATGAAATGACAAAATGTAGATGCTTGCTTTATTTTTGTTTTTATTTTAAAACCGCCATTGGCATTATTACAATGTCGGTAAGTTTGTGTTGAAATTTTACAATACTTTGATAGTAAATACTGATAAAAAAGAAATAATGTTTAAATTTGATTTTTATACAAATATTTAAGAAATAAAATTCTGTTAGCTATCGGAAATATATTTGAAAATTGAAGGTAATTAATGTTATAAAAATTTTTCATGAACATCAAAAGTAAAATGTTCTGTTAGGTACATTTAAAAAAAATTATTTCTGTTTATAATCTGCCATGGCGATTTGATGATTTTATCTAATTATTCTATGATTTTTTGTAAATTTCCTTTAAAAACTCAAATAGCAAAATTAAATTTAATTATTTTTGTGGGAATTATATAATCGGTCATATTGATCCATTTAGAAGATTACGAATTGTTTACGAAATAGAAATAAGTAGATTTTTAAATTGTATTCTTAACAAGCATTAGTTAAAAAAAATTATAAAAAAATATCTTTGACTTGTTTGTTTCAGAATATAATTATATTAATCTCTATATTTTTACTGATAATAAACGTGAAAAGTCAATTTTTGCATTTGTAAACTTGTGGAAAGCTTGGTTCACAAAATAAAAATAGGTAGATTTTTAAATTGTATTCTTAACAAGCATTAGTTAAAAAAAATTATAAAAAAATATCTGACTTGTTTGTTTCAGAATATAATTATATTAATCTCTATATTTTTACTGATAATAAACGTGAAAAGTCAATTTTTGCATTTGTAAACTTGTGGAAAGCTTGGTTCACAAAATAAAAATAGGTAGATTTTTAAATTGTATTCTTCACAAGCATAAGTTAAAAAAAATTATAAAAAAATATCTTCGACTTGCTTGTTTCAGAATATAACTATATTAATCTCTATATTTTTACTGATAATAAACGTGAAAAGTCAATTTTTGCATTTGTAAACTTGTGAAAAGCTAGGTTCACAAAATAAAAATAGGTAGGTTTTTAAATTGTATTCTTAATAAGCGTAAGTTAAAAAATAACTTTAAAAAAGTATCTTCAACTTGTTTGTTTCAGAATATAATTATATTAATCTCAATATTTTCAGTAATAATAAACGTGAAAAGTCAATTTTTGCATTTGACATTCTTGTAGTTTATACAAAAATATGTTATATTCTTTTAAAATAAAGTCTGTTTAAAGAGTTAGATATAATTATAGTTTAAAACAAGATTTGAAGAAAAATATGTATATATATATATATATATAGGCGAATCCCACCTGTTTTACACATATACGCCTTGGATCAAATCCAATGTCGATATATTTTTCTATTATGTTATTCAAAATTATTTTTCTATATATTATGGTATACTTGTGCAGACTGAAATAGGCTGTTACGGGGATAGCAGTTTTTGAAATATTCTAATATATGTTTTATTTTTAACCTTTCAAATGCGTTTGGTACTTATAACTGCCGAAGAAAGAAAATCGCATTGAGTGATCATGGTACCTACCATATCAATCCTAATTCATTTCTTCAATCTATCTCTCAATAAGGTTTTTCAAATGAAATAAACAATTTGGGCTTTATAACCCTGATTCATTCTTTCTTTGTAACATAAAAACTTTCTGGTGTATGCTTATAACCATATGAGAGAAGTGAACGCTTCCAATTTTTAAATATATAAAATAAATAAAATATATAACAATAATTACATTGATGTTATATGATATATATTAATTTTGGCGAATCAGGAACAATGCGAGATTATTATTATAAAATATATATATACTAGCGTGACCCGTGCGAAGTCTTCGCATTATTTACTCCATTATGAAGCTCAGATGACAGATCAAACAAATATTTTACTAAAATTGACATATAGAGGTGCAAGTATCAAAAGCATTGAGCTAAAGCGCCACTTTATTTATACGTGAGTGGATTTGAAATTAAACAAAAATTTTACCGACCGTCAATCGTATTGACGTTGAGCCATTAGATGGCAGCATTGCTGTTTTGTGTATATAATTTTAATAATTAATTAATTTGCAAAAACAATAGCAATAATTAATTTTTTGGTTGTGGATGCCGGTAGAGCAAGCAATTATCTATAAAATGATATATAATTTATGTGGATTAGTTGTGAGGTTTTTTCTAAAAAGGGAGTGTAACATCTTAACCTTAGCGTATTAATATTTATGATGATGATTATATTTATATTATATTAAACTACTCTCAAATAAAATATTATGTAACACTAAGTGTATACACTTGAGTTATTATACAGGTATCTGGGAATAAGTGTCGGACAAAGCAGGACGTTACTCCTTGACTGAAAGATACTTGATTGTCATTAAAATAAAATTTTTTTTCAGAAAATTGAAAATAATATTCATAATTATTTGTCATCTTTTTCATACATACGGTACTTACGCACATTGATCAGTGCCGCTCGGAGGAATAATTCACAAAACAACTGCGAAAACATCGCCACTGTGGGTAAACCCCCGTACTCCGGTAGAGTATTGGGTGTGTTACAAAGAGTTATGTTTAATATTTTTTTTGCACCCAATTATTGTGTTTTAGATTTTATTTCAACCACAATTTATTCCTTCGTAATAGCGTCTTTCTTTGTCCGACATCTATTCCCGGACACTGTATACAATAACATTTGCATATTATGTTATATCAGATTGTAATAAAATATTAATCAAAAAGTGCGCTTGGTGCGCCTAAAAGAGTAGTTTACTCAATGTTTTAAAATAGTGCACTTTAGTGAGCTTAAAAAAGTAGTTGATGCTGTTAGGAGTCGAGTTTACCCAATTCAGCGTGACTTGACGGTTCAGCATTATCCACCCGAGCGTTACGGCTCAGTTTCATTCACTGGTCAGGTGTGCAAAGTGACCTGCACACTTTGTGCCTAAAAAAGTTTTCACTTCAATAATACACAATTATATACATGTATGCATGGTACTTATGAGTATTATGCGCATTCGGAAGGTTAGACAAAGAGTAAACGTAGAAATTTGTTGTTAAAATATTGTTGCGCCATTTAGAATACAATAGGATATGTACGAAATTAAATTTATTTTGTAAATTAATTAACTTAAAGTATAGAAAATTGTGCAAAAAATATTAATTAAAAATATAAAACAATATGCATCAATATTTAATATGTTTCGAATTATGAGGTAAATAGGGCTATTCGGTTTTATTTCCAATAGAGCCACGAAAAAGCAATTTTTTATCAATATATAGCTTGTATTTAATTGTATTTTCATTTTCTTTAATTATTATTGCTTCTTTTTTCTTTTTTTTCTTACAAAAAAATATAAATTAAAAGAAATGTATGATGAAGTAAACCAATATAATTTTTTCAACAAACTTTAATACAAAATTTATTGGGTTTCTTTAGGAACTATATGTAACCTTTCATATTCGACATTTTCTTATATGATCTTATCTAATATGCTGTTCAGTTGATTTCTATTTAGCTGGTTTCTCTTTGGGATTGGATAAGTGTACCCTGACACGGTAAAATTTTAGGATTTAGTATAGTTTTGGCCAGTTTAAAGTAGTATGTTTAAGCTATGTTTTTTTTTAGTATGCAAGCAACCATAATGTAACAGTCGGATTTAAATGTCACCTGACCCTATGTCTTGAATAATATTTGAATTCTCATAATGGATATCCAATCTACTATTTCAAAAAAATGAATACCGGTCGGGCGGTTAGCCGTCATATCAGAATTTGAATACAATATGGTGGGTCTATATGTAACAATTAATTGTATGTCCATTTTACCCGATAGGCGATAATATGAGGTTGTTTATGTTTAATCAGTTTTTGAATTGTAATAAAGTTTATGAGTTATTAAATTTTTTATTAGTATTGAAATATGATTAATTGTATTCCGAATTCAATGAAAATCAATTTATTTTATCAGTTCGTTTATATTATTTTTAAACGAATTATATGTACTGATTATAAATATTATAAGTTGTCTATTTTAATGGTGTTTATTTGAAGCCTATGTATTTGACGCTGTGGCATATAATGTTTACAGTTTTATTTAATATAAATGTTTTTTAAATCTTGGAGTGTTGTTATTTGTGGATGACATATGTGGTTCATGTAATAGACCTTTTAAAGGTCCAACGTGAAATGTGATCTGTAGCAGTACTAAAGTGTATAAGTAGTATAAAAATAATATTTTACGATGTTTGTATATTATCTTGTGTGTAATTGGCAAACGATTAATAAATTCATTTCGTCCATCGTATTGTATTGTGTTTTATTTTTTTCTGCAAAGCTTAATAAATATTTTTATTTGATGTCATTATTCATTCCCAAAGAGTAGAAGGTACATTATATACAACTGACAGGGTTGCTCCATGTTGGTATTGCACGGGTCGAAATTACTGGTTCAAATTGGACAGAAAGTCGGAGCTAGCAAATCAATCACTAGTGCCTCTGTAACTATGCTGAAACTACACACTATATTGACTGATTAGTTATCTTAAAAAAAACAACTGATAAGTTATCTTAAAAAAATTTTATTTTTAAATTAGTTTAAATGTTTTAGGGATATAGTGGAATAAATAAATATTTATTTTATAATAATAATGAAAATGGATTAAATAAAAAAATGTAAAAATGTCCATTCTTATAGCTTAACAATAGAAAGCTGGTGAAGATTAAAAATAATAAGCACATTAATAATATCTATATAAATTTCCATGTCATGAGATAAAAATGAAGGTATTGGTAAGACTGTAACGTTAAAAAAAGTTTAATAGAACAATATAAAGGTAAAGATGTTAAAAATGATTGAGCTATTATCAACTTTATTTAGTTATGTATTTTTGGCACACAAATAGTAGTAAAGGTCACAATTTTAAAAAGTTCAACAAAACAAGAAAAAAAAAAAGATATATATATATATATATATATATATATATATATATATATATATATATATACTTGTGGCAACACCAAAAGTAAGGTATGGTTAATTAGATATTACCATTTATATAAAATAATAATTTTAAAATAGGCATTTTTGAATTAAGTGAATAACTAGTAATGGAGTTGGTTAATCAATACAATGGAGAACTAAATAATGTATTGTAAAATTAGGGCGACACAATCTAAATTGATCAGTTAAATTAAGTTGAATATTATGTGTCAATAAAGGCACTAATATTTCAGCTGTTCAATATAGAATTACTTGTCAATTATTATATCCATTTTTAAACGGTAAGGAGGTTGGATCATTCCAAACAATTCCATGGGTAAAAGTAGTTATTACCGTTTGAGTGCCTACGAGCGCCATTATGCTTGTGCGCGTACTAACTAAATTTGCCACAAGCGCGATGGCGCTCGCGAAATCAGTTGCTGTTTAGCGGCCGGTAGGGGAGGTCGCTCACACGCATCGCTAATTTTTTATCTTTCTACGTGTTACATAAAGTTCAAATTATAATATTAGTAATTACAATATAAAAAAGATCCAGGAAAAGAAGATTTTTAACCCATAATGTCAGACTATGAAAATAATTCGAGTGAAAATGACCGTTTTTTAAGTTGTGAAGAAAGTGATAGTGCACAGTTACAATTTGGCGTAATGCAAATTTTGAGTTATAGTGATAATAGTGACGATAACAATTATTTTGCTGATACGGAGGATGTACCGGATTGCAAAAATACGATGTAAACTTGATTTCGGTGTTTGTTATAATTCTTGTTCAAAATATATATTTTCTTTGTATTTTATTATCCTTGTACAAGTTTTTATTAAGAAAACACTGAAAAAATTATTAACATTGAATAATTTTTGGAAGAGATACAGTTTTTTTTCGAGACAAGGGTAAATGACATCAAAAACAAAAGATTTCTTTGGCATTTTTAAGTATATATGAGTAAAAAACCATGGCAATCAAACAATTAATAATGGATTTTTGTATAGCTACAGATTAAGAAGGAAGTGTGAATGAAAGAAGTTTGTGAACTCTGCGGTTCTTTAAGGGCCTTCCAATAGGTCCTTGACCATATTATCAATATAATGCTCTTTTAGTACTTTATTTTTACCTCTCAAAAAACATGAATAATTAAGAAAAGTCACGGATGGATCAGTTGGTTTATCTAATAGATGGCAATATTGGTGACATAAATATAGAATAATATATATGAGAATGATGGGAGTGAAAGGGATGTTGCTACCATCATTACCTAGATAGAAGGCGGAAGGAGTAGATAAATAAAGCTACAAATTTACATTTGTGGATTACATTTTCTTAATTCTATTTATTTAATGATCATCAACATATTATTTCTATCCATTTTGTCAGGGTACACTTACGAAGTTAAAATTAACTTACAAGCTTAAAATTTTTTATTCTGTCCATGTTGATGAGTCAGAGGAGTCAGGCAATAACATGTATTCAATAGAAGCAAATTCTTTTTAAGATCTCACAGAAGAGCTAGAAAACGAGGAAGATCTCAAATATGATGGCCGGACAGTCTTGAAAAAGACCTCAAGACAATGATAGTTAATCAAAGTTCTGCTCACCTAATACTAATGACTTGGTACATAACAAACAGTAGTTTCAGTACCCAAACCTAAATTAAATGTCAAAAAGTTAAGTAATGCTGAGGTGCCGGTGAAATATCAAGGGTTTTCATTGGGAATTGCTACCACGCCAGAGGAATTTAAGGTGAATCAGAAATATACTTTCAGTAATTAGATCGATTAGCTAACCAACTAACTAATCAACAGGTTGGAGTTTATTTCCTTTACTACAACACTGGACCATGTGTCACAAAATATACTCAAAAATTACAGAATTTTGGCTTGGTTCTGTTAGTTATACTTAGCTTATTCATCTGACATTACATCATCTGATTATCACTTGTTCAGAGCTCTAAACAATCATTTACAGAATAAAAGAAAACATAGTATGGAAGACCTCTAGCATATCTTGTCAATTTTTTTGAATCCCTTAGATTTTTATGCTGAAGTTATATGGTTATTGTCAGTTATATGCTGGGAAGGCATATATGAAGAGTGTGTGTGTATGGTTTGATTTATTTGTTTTATTAAAATTTTTAATTTTTTTCCCTTTCCAACCTGATAAAAGAATAAAGACAAAACAGAAACTGTAAGTAGGAGATGGAAATGAACTAGAACATTCTTAGAATTTTCGTCTGTTTGTATGCATTTCATTACTACTAAATTGATTTAGAAGAACTTTGCTACTAAATTGATTTAGAAGAGGTTTCTACAGTTTTATTCCTTAGAGCTTGAGGATTAGACCAAATAAAGGGCCGAATGGAATAGACTTCATTAGAAAGCCTTGGCTTACTGCAGGCTTAGTAGTGTAGGAAAAGAAGCAAATTTTAGAGTTGGATTTGAGATCTTTAAAAAGGTTGGCAAGTTAAAAAGTGACCGAGTTGATTTCTGCATTGTTACCAAAGACTCGAATAAAGCAAACCATTTTGTAATGCCATACTCTGTTGAGATTTCATTTCACTACGATGAAAATGAACAGAAATTATTAGGATGAAGAACGAGCAGATAATGGAAGACAATATTACTTAGTTTTTCTGTCAAGACTGTTTCCTATAATATACGAAAGGAAGCTAAAGCTGCATCAGACTATCATCAATTCAGATTACGGTATAAACATAACTAAATTTAATAGGTGCACATATTAACTAACAAACTAATGTAAAGCTTCAAATCAAACATGCTAGGTTTTTGACCATATCCAGCATACGGGTCCATCTCTAAAATTCAACAAAATCTTCCAATTTACTGTTAGTTATTCTAAAGAAAAAAATATTTTTCTTCATCAAATACAGAGAAGAAGTAATTGTTCTGTGCTAAATTGTTTAATTAACTTGGAGTTCTCCAAGATGACTCTCTGCTGCTGATTCAAATGTTGCATCTAGAATGCTTTATGAATCAAAATCAGTACTGAACCATTTGAAATGATATGTACCATTATGGTTAACATGTAACAAGCACAGTAATTTAAATACCTACAATGTAAGATCTGTTCAAAGAAATAATTGATTTTTTTAGTGGCAACATTGCAGTGTTAGAATCGAATAAACAAGTTTCTACCACTCGCATGTGTCTAGAATAATTAGGTGATAATTAAACTTTCCTATCAATAATTACTACTAACGAAAAGATATAGGTTTATGGGTGTGATATGAAAACAAAATGTTAGTCATTGTAATGGTTTAAGAAATATTCATCAAGGTAAGAAAGGCTTATTATGAAAGTCACTCAAACACTAAAATCTTTTTAAAGCATTTTTTTAGCATTATTTGTTGTATTTTTATTTACAGGTATAACAGTTAACTGCTACCACTATTTAGAAATCATAAAAAATCTCTCTAAAAAGTGACTAGAAAGACCGGTAAATATTGGTGGAAAAATTTGTCATCCTTTTTCCCTGACATTGCACCAACCCACGTTTCGTTGTTTATTCATAAATTTTAACCAAAAATCGCACAGAGGATACCTCTCTCACCTACCCAATTTAGCTTATGTCGATCTTTTTTTTAAAAGAGCAGTGATTTAAGAATTTAAGACAATGGTCAAAAAAAATTGCCACGAAGTTAAAAGTGCATTCCAGAGAAGCTTTCTAAATTGGAAGGAATGTCGGGAAAATGTAATCATAGCGTAGTTAGAAATAGATTACATGCAGAATACTATAAGTATTGAATAAATATTCCTTTATACAAAAATTTCATTATTTTTTGAACAGACTTTATACACCTACATTGATGTCCAATATAGAACAAAGTATATTAAACAAGCATAAGTAATTAAGTTTATAATTACGAAAACATTGAAGAATTTACTCAATGATAAGGTTGAGATCACAGCATTTGTTTCAAAACACATATCTGCTAATATATTTTAAAACCATTATTTACATAATTTGTTGTGGTTATAGGGAACTATATCAAACTCAAACATTGAACTTTCTAGCTGGTTTCAATCAAAGCTATTATAAATTATAGTAGATGCACTGTGATTTATAATAAAACAGAAGCATCTACAGAGATTTTGATATTCTTAGGAGAGCTTTAAATGAAGAGTGAAGTAATTAAAATCCTCAAGACAATCTTATGTAAAATAGTTTGATATCATATAGACATATCTATGTACACCATGTAAACAAATATCAAATTTAAAGCTTCTTGACCAGATGTTATAGATATGTAAACTTTTTGTTTTAACAAGCATGAGCCCTGCATCTACCGATGACAAATGAAGAAGTCAGTGAAGGAGTGTTTTTGCATATCATTCTCTCACTGAAAATAACTGATGTGACTGACGTGTGACAGAATTATTATTTTAAGCATCTATACTCTATAGGAACCAAGCAAGATGCCTCTATAAGAACCGAGCAAAAGGCTATCAGACAAATTAATGAACTTTTGGTTATACTGCTTACATTTTTTCTCGTGAAAAAATGTCAGCAGTTTTGGGATCAATAGCCTACATATTGTAAACGATCAAAATTATTTATAATACCTAAATATGGTGTAGTGTATTATAAAAATACTTTGTATTTTAATTATTCATGAAAACAATTAGTGTTTAGTTTTTCAAAAATCGAATCTCTTATTCATTCGTAATATTAACTCTTTATGTTTAATGATGTTTATTTTTTTCGGCCTAAAAAATACTGTACTGATATTGATAAATATGTAAGCAAAAGTTCTTATGTTTATCGCTTCCAAGCAACCTCTGTGTTTCTTGCGCGAGACAATGTTACTTGCGCAACTTGCTACCAAGCAATCTCTGGGTTTCTTGCGCGAGACAATGTTACTTGCGCAACTTGCTACCAAGCAACCTCTGTGTTTCTTGCACGAGACAATGTTACTTGCGCAACTTGCTACCAAGCAACCTCTGTGTTTCTTGTGCGAGACAACGTTACTTGTGCAAGAATATAGATGACGTTGTTTGTCCCAGTACTGTCAGATTCCTTGTTCCTTGCTTCTTGAGAGTTCCGTAGTCAAGTGATAAAAACGGAAGCCTTTCAATTTGGTCCTGTTCGTCAGTCCGTCTGCCTGCCTGTCCACATGTTATAGCCATTTTATTTGGAGACTATTGGCACTAAATAGATGAGATTTGGATTGTAGGTGTCTTCTATGAACTGCTATACAAGGAAATAGTGGAATTATGAAAAAAATAAAATTAGGGTGGCACTCTATACATGTAACGGAGGGATGAAGAAAAAAAAAATCAGTGCACATAGGCGCATAGTGTATTGTTAGATACCCCATGCACTTGTTTAATTCTGAAAAAAAATGAAAATAGTGGAATTGAAAATAAATTTTCAACGAAAATTGGTTTGCATAAGGTATGTTGTGTAGTTTTTGAAATATAGGATATTTTCCTGCCTGCTGCAATAACTTTGGTTTTTACAGTGTCCTTGAGAAAAATAAACTGAAAAGTTTAATATTAATTGGTGCTACAGAATCATTCGTGTACGAGTCTGACTCGCACTTGGTTGCTTTTTTTATTAACATTAGTAATAGTGAATCTATACCATTTAAAAAAAATTTATATCTCACTGTGTTACCAGCAAAACATGTATTTATCGGAGCTACATAAAGTGATTTTCTTGATTATCATGTTTAATTTTAAAAGAAAATATTATACGTAAATTTCATATATCAATGTGTCAAAGTTAAATTGACAGATAAATGACCACAACGACCCATGTTGATACGTGAGTCGGCATGGGCTCGAAGCGGTCGTGAACAATGACGCCATCAGTGACGTTTTGAATCTATACCATTTAAACAAATTTTATATGTCACTGTGTTACCAACAAAATCTTGTATCTCTCTTTAACCAAATTTTACAAGAGAGTGAAAAATGAATAGTTAAATAAGTAGCAGGTTTTAAACTGTTACTTAAAAGTAGTATTAAATTATGATACTAAGAAATATTTTGTGAGTATTAAATTATAATACTAAGAAATATTTCAAAAATTTATAACTTAAACAACGCCTGGAAATGTAAAAAATAGGCATACGGATTTTTTATTTTGATTTTTTACAAATATCAGGTTTACAAAGTTCTGCAAGCAGAGCCGATATACAAACTTAATTATAAGAAAATATAGGTTTATTAAAAACCTGTAGTTACAATATAAATGAGCTACAAACTTTTAAATTTAATGATAGAGATGAGGTGGAGACATCTCCATGTCTCATTTGCTCTAATAGAGTACAATACAATTACACCACAATTCGGTATTGTCATCTATGTCTAAATATTAAGTTTAACCCTTTATAACGCAGTATATTTTTTAGATTTGTCCAAAGATTCCTAGCCAGCTTGTATATAGAAATTATGATTTATGAAAAAAAAATTAGTCAAGTACCCTGTTATGAACGAAAATTATTATTTCAATTAAAAAACCCCTACGCAATAAATGTGAATAGTACTTCCAGGATGTACAAAAGAACATAGAAATAATTGAAAATAATTTTTTTTTACTTCAACACATTTATTAGGTATTAACAGACAGAACATTTGTATAAACATGATATGTATTACAACCAGACTTAGCTAATTTAATTCAGCACTCGGTTACAATATATTAAATATAAATTTTTAAAATGCCAATTTCTCGCAAAACAATTTTTATAATGCATTTTAGAAAGTACAGAAATTTTTGATACAGGTATATCACCAGAAAAGTGTATCATTTTATATTGATAATGTTATTAACACTTTACACGACATTTTTCAATTGACCATGAGTATAATTTAATTAACAATTTGTTAGATAATGAAATAAAAATAATATTTTTTATATGCGTAACATTTTCAGCATATTCAAAAACTAAATATCACAGTCTCGGAAACAATAATAACTAATGAAAAAAAAAATAAAACACTTATTCTAATAAAAAGTGTTATTAAAAGGTATAGTATTTTTTTATACTAAAAGTTAGTTTGGATAACTGACTTTTTTTTAAATATACCTACTTTGCCTACTTACAATGATATGTTTGTTTTTAATTTAATCACAATACTAATATTTAACACCCATTTTTATGTATAAGACATAAACTACCATACTGATAAACAAAGATAATTATGAAAGCCAAATATGTAATAATGCTATTAGCTTTAAGCTGATTTATAAGTCACATTAGTCAAAATGTTTTTTTTCTACTTTGTTTCCTTTAAAACTTTATTAAAATTTTTCAGTGATATCAAATATGCCGTAACATAATCAGAGGAGCATTCAAAAGTGATTCCAAAAACAGGGGTTTTATTTGCACCTTTGGATATCCAAAACGCTTATTGAGACATTTAACTCAAAAAAATTCAAGTAAGAAGAGAACGTGATCACTTTCATACCAAATCTAGACAGCCATATTAGGTACGCCAAATCAGAAATTTTAAAACTTGTGATATAAAAAACGATGTTAAAATTAATGATTATTTATATCAGAAACATTTGCATACAAAACTTCACTTGTCCTCCTCCACATGCTGAATATGTCTGAGTTACAATCGGAATTAAAATACGCCAAATCAAAAATTGTAAAACTTGTGATATAAAAAACTATATTAAAATTAGAGATTATAGATATCAAAAACATTTGTATACTTCATTTATCCTCCACAGGCTGAATATGTTTGAGTTGAATTAAAATTGGGATTAAAATCATTCCACAGCTCGATTTGATTTGTTTTTACCATCAATATATATGTATTCAAACGTTTTTTGTTCCCCAAAAAGGTAATTTTTGGGATAACTTTTTAATCTAAATGTTTAACATAGTGTTTTAATTGAAACTTTAACCATTATTATAATAAAGGTCAATAAGGATATTTTATGATTTTGGTACTATTTTATGATATTTTATGATTTGGATATTCTTTATATCCATAGAAGCCCAATTATTATGGAAGGTATAGCATAACAACTTTCAGACAAGTCAATTAGGCAAAATTAACTACTCAAGCGTGCATTGCGTATAAAGAATACTTGCACTCACTCTGTTTTGGTTTAAAATGAGATAAACAATTGTAAATCATGAGAAAGAGAACGAAATAACAAATCGAATGGTGATACATTTGTATCAGTTACATACAGTTATTTTTGTTGCTATTTTGTGAGACAAAAATTTCTCAATAAAATAAATTTTTATTAAGACAAATGATTTTTTTTATTTACATTTGCCTTGTCAATGATAATGCCTTTAATATTGTTTATATTTTTTTAGGGTTATAAGAAAAATAGCATTTTATAAAGATTTTTCCTTAATAAGCTTTTGTCTTATGAAAAAGGATACTTTGTTGATATTGTTCGTTCATAAGATACAAATGCTTTAGCATTTTGTAACTACATTTCTTCTCTACCTATTTAAAAAAAATCAATGTTTTTCGAGTTATATTTGCACCATGTCGATATAATACGACATAGCATGAGCGCTAATGATACGTAAAAGTGGCCTGCACGCTTGAGGGATTAATTTTTCGACTCTGAAAACATGACCAAATTTTATCGTTTAAGGTAAAATAGTAATTAAAGCAAATAGTAACATATAGCAATTAAAGCAAATATACATATAATAGAAATTAAAACAAATAGTAACATATAGCAATTAAAGCAAATATACATATAATAGAAATTAAAACAAATAGTAACATATAGCAATTAAAGCAAATATACACATAATAGAAATTAAAACAAATAGTAACATATAGTAATAAAAGCAAATATACACATAATAGAAATTAAAACAAATAGTAACATATAGTAATTAAAGCAAATAGTAACATATAGTAATTAAAGCAAATAGTAACATATAGTAATTAAAGCAAATATACACATAATAGAAATTAAAGCAAATAGTAACATAACAGTAAATAGTAAAATAATATAACTAATAGACAATCAGTACTCCAATCTGTGTAGTAGATTTTAAGAATAGAAAGAAAAACGTTGACATGTTTATTTATACTGAAAATTAGAGAGGAGATCAATGCAAATAATAGTTGTAAGTCATTATAAAATAATTATTCTTGGTAATATAATATTTATATTAATACATTATCTATAATAATTATAATATCTATTACTATACATTAATCACACTCATTATGTATTTAGTGATATGTGTAGTTCATTCACAACGTATATTCTAAGAAAGCCACATTTATATAGTATATCTATTACAACTATATTATAGCTATATGTGATATGTACGTCTACTATTGACTTGTGCAGGATCAGACATTCATATAGACTTTATTGTAAATAAATATGTTATATATATATTTTACCTTTCATTACTTACACAATGTAATGAACGATAAAATTTCTTCGATCCAAAAGGAACAGTTTTGTATAATAGGGATCTTAATAAAGATAATTCGAAAAATTAAGAATGTTATTTTGAGGCCACAATTTAGACTTGTATATAAACCTAAAATGGTTATTGGGAAAACTGTGATCTGAGTTTTACTGAATAATATTAGTAATAAATTAAGATTGAAGAAAACGTATTTTAGTAAAAAAAGCAAACAAGATTCGTAGGGTCAGGTAAAGTTGCTAGATATTCCAATTTTCATGGGATGTTCTGATTGATGAATGGGATGTTTGATGTTACGACTTGTCTCGTGTAACTTTTACATGGGACACCAAACGTCCCAATTTTTCAACACTACTAACAATTCAAAATGTTTGTATTCAGTTCAGTGAAATATTCAGTATATTTCACGAGTCGAGTGTATGAAAGTCTTCAAAGCTGATTCCTGTATGCGAGTGCAATGGTGAATAAACACTTTTGTCCCTCTGTCACGTTTAAATACCTTGTTGATTAATGATTAAGCATGTTATGAGAGTTCTGGTACATCCATGAACAATCTAAAGTATGAAACAATCTAAAGTAACGTTAAGTATTAATGTACTTTGATAGTACATAAATACAAATACATTGTAATTATGTATTTGTATTTATGTCATTTTCATCCTGACGAAAATACAAATTTTCATGCTGAGGTGTTGTCTTTTCATGTCCTTTTTTCAATCCTTTATAACAATCTTTTTGGCCACTAATTCCAATTTCTTGAAAATTAGATCCAGCAATACTGCGCCAGGTGCTTTTTTAACCTGCGCAATCTATATATCTACCCAGTGTTGTGGGAGAAGAGTATGATTTCCAAAAAACATATTGTCGGATGTAAATTAATGAACGATTGGCTGACTGAGTGACTAAAAAAAATGTTTGAGGAGTCCTGCTGTAGCTCGCAACTTCGGGTTTATTTTCATCAGGTTTATGAGGGACGATTTGGAAATTAAAATATTATCAAAATTATAAATAAATGTTATAATTACTACACCGTGTGGCATGTTTGCAATGCAGGACGCTTAACCCTTTAACTCTTGCTTAACCCTTTAACTCTAAATATTGAAATAATTTACCTGAGAAATGGGATGAGATAAATTTTTTTTATTAATTATGTCTTTTTTGTACTCGGGTACTCACAGAAGACTGCTTTACCAATTTAAGGATGGCCTTTAAATATATATAACTATATATGTGCATGTATGTTTGTATATATATAATACATTCATGGTGATATTGGTTTTGATGTCTGGGGACAACGATCGATGAAGATATGGCTCATTTAATATATAACTCATTTAAATTTAAAGCAACCTCCTTGTGGATGAAACAAGAAATATTGACTATATGTATAGATCCGACCATTTTTGTGCTATAATAAATATTACCATAATCGCTAATACATCTATAATCTAAGACAGTGAACATACTGTCTAAAGTCTAGTATAATTACTCATAGTAATAGTTTTCTAAATAAATATCAATACTTTATATAATATTTTATGATATGTAATACAGTCAATTACCATAGAAAGAATACAAAATGTTAGGAAGATAAAACTAATAATATTTTCATGTTAACTTTAAAATTTTCTATAGATATACTTTTATTAGTTTCATAATATTGACAAATTAAAAGCTGTGAAAAGTATAATTTCTATTGTATCAAATCTTATGTAAATATTATGGTATTCCTAATTTATGAGGAATTTTAATACTTCTAGATACTAGTCAATGTATTAAAAGACAATGTATTCATGGGCTTATATCATAATGTGACTAAAACAAGGTGCATCTCTATAAGAATGAATACCTGCATAGTCAAGTAAATTGAGATAGATAATTGTCATTAAGATTTCTTGAATTACAGTATCGAGAATGTGAAAACTAGACGGACTTCTAAAAATCTAAAAGATGCTACATAATCTTAGAGCAATGATCCCTGCTATTGAGGGAAATACTATTATGAAAATGCACATTTAATGACGAAGGAGGTAATACATACTGTACGAGTCACATTTAAATGTATTGCGGATATCAGGTGTTACGAAAAAAGGATTTCTGAAGCAAAAGATGCTTTCAGAATTATCGCCTTTCATTTGCAAATGAAGCATAATATAATACATATGATTAAAGTAATAACTATATTGACAGCTAGAAATAAAGCGTAGGAAAAATATTATGTTAAAAAATTATATTTTGATTCAAAAATCTAAATTATGGCGAGTAGCTTCAAAATATATTTAATGTCAAATATAAAAACAATATATCGAGCTTTTTACTTACATAATTTACTATGCAAGCAATTTAATTTTTGATTAGGCCTATCATACCAACAGTACTTCACTATCAACTTCAACATTATTTTCAATCTACATCTAAGGAGCTCCTCATTTCAACTAGGATGTTTTCACGTTCAATTAACATGTTTTTACGTTCAAAAATGGATGTTTTTCATAATCACCCAAAAAAGTTTTTTATAATAAAAGTTGGCCCCGTGCACTGAAAACTTTTTTAAACATCTTCATCTATTCTGTAATGCCTCAAACGATTTTACGATTAAGAATGATATTTTTTTAACATAAAAACTATTTTTTTTACCTAGCATATTTAATACATTGAATAATTGGATATATATAACAATAATTTATTTATCGTTTTGTATTTTCTCTACTTATGTACATATATACTTCCATTATTAAACACAAATATCTAAATTCTATTATAAAAATTCAATAAAACACACAACCATCAAACACGAGCTAAGCAACAAACGAAATCTTTCAACGCTGAAAGAAATGAAAACTATAACATCTGAGTATTACTATGTTACACAGATTAACTAAACATATATTGCTACTACACGTCTACTTGATAGTAATACACAAAATTCACAATAACACATTGTCTGCTTAGGTTACATCGTCTGCCGGCCTTGTATTAATATCAAATTTAAAAACATTTTATCATATTTCTAAACAGATTATAGTAATAAAAATGCCCTACGAAATATTTCTTTTATTATATTCTATTATTTCCATTCATTCAAATCACTCAGTTTTTATTACTCATCCATAGAAAGCCATACAAATCAATATGCAAATTCTAAAAGGGATCTCAGAGTGTTTATGGACTTTTAACTAATTCTGCAATTAAGTTGTAAATAGGCCCTTCTTGTCATTAAGTCATCTTTTTGTATTGAACAAAGGAAGTGAATTATTTAAATATATTTTTGCTTTTTGTGAACCAATTATAAGTATTAATGCAACATTCTTTCTTATACTTAACTGGAAAACAACAATTATTCAGCTTATATTTTTACATAAATCAAATTTTTTAGCGTAAATTACCACTCTGTTACCAATTCCAGATATCACCAAAATGGCTATTCTGTGACTAGAAATATTTAATTAATCAATCTGAATTTAATCAGTTGTGTAAAAAAAGTAAATAATACAGATTCTGTGAAATCACAGAGCATTGTATACATAATTTAAAACAGGTATATGCGAAATATTAACAGGTATATGCGAATATATAAATAAATAATTTAAAACAGGTATATATGAAATTTTTTATCTACTACGAGGCTTTTAAGGAATTGTAGAAATTTGCTTTCCATTTCAAAGAGTTTGAAATATTATGTTGAATAAGTTATTTGTCGTATTTTCGAATTGAATATGATAACAACTTATTCCCTTAAATGTTTATAGTTTGCATTTTTAATTAGTTTGTTTTTAAATATATTGATCAATAATTCAATATATTTGGCGTTAATTTTGTAGAAATTCATTGTTCACAATTAAATGAAACTACGTGATGTAGTATTATTTCTACTTACTTTAATTTTTTTACCACGACCTAGGTTTCATTGTATTACAACATCTTCAGGTGGGCTATTGGCAAAGATCTTTAGCTATTAGCAAAAATCTTTGCTAATAGCCCATCTGAAGATGTAGTAATACAACGAAACTTAGGTTGTGGTAAAGAAAGTAGAAATAATACTACATCACGTAGTTTCATTTAATTTTGAACAATAATGTTAATCTTTCTGCGTTGAATTATCTTATTTTATTCTCTTTAGTATCTATGTCAAAATAATGCTTTGTCAGTTGTACTTCATATATATTAATCTCTAACATCTGGTGGCACATTGATTCGGGGAAGTGATTTTGGATTAAATTAACACCTTCATTATATATTTTATTTATTGATCAATTTTACCAGAGAAACTATGGCATATAAAATATGCATAATGACTTTTATTTTGCTTTTATAAAAAAAATATATCCATTCTCTTTGAAGAGGTATTTGCAACCTACACTGTATTCATTATACAGATTCTATTTATTTTTAGATTATTTATTCTTCTAAATCATGGAATGCATTTAATTTCTTCTTTCTTTCTTGCATAATCTATTATTCATAGATACATAGTTGTGCAGTGTTATGTAAATATTAACAAATGGATTTTGAGTGTTTACATAATTGTTTACACTCATGTCCCAGTAAATATAAGCTATAATACAAATTTCAAATTGAAAAATATTTTTTATTATATTTTATTATAATATCTATCCATGAATATAAACATGGTAAGCTTTAAATATTTAACGGTTTGATTCTTAAAATTGATACACAATATTAATTATTGAGGTTAGAATAAATTTTTACACTTGAAAGCCTCATTTGCATAAATTGGATGTAATTCTGACATCAATAAATAAAATCATGCAACTTAATGGCAGTATGTGCAATAAGTTGCTGATACGTAATGGCGATTTACTTAAATTTCATACAACGTAATTGTGCTAGATTCTCTTGTAGAAAGATTCACTGATAAATATTTAGAAGTTTCAAACTTTGCTATAAATAACATGCAAAAGCATGGATAAATATAATTATAGTTTTTTTTGTATAAATAAGTGTATAGACTTGGAATTTAAAGAAAATAATACTACCAGAGTCCATAATATTACATCAATTAGCCTAACTTACCTATTGCAAGTAATACTCGCACATCTTAAAACTATAATTTGATATGTTTTTGATATTCTTGATTATCACGAAGTACAATTTCGTATTGATATGTATACGTTTCCTTAAACTATCATAGATAATTGTTTTTTTCTTAAGTTATTCCTTGTATTATAAATAATTGCATTTAAATTAGAGATTGAATATATTTAAATATTTTATGTAATATTAAAAATAATAAAAATGTTTTGGCTTATTTACATCGATATTCAAAACATTCAACATTTTTAAATGTAATTAATTAAACATTTTCAATATAATTGTATTTAAAAATGTATCATAAATATTTCTGAAGGATTTTTGTAATACATTTGATTTATAAATTCTTTATTATGGGCAATTTTCATTTTTAAAATGAAATTATTAATAATGAAAAAAAATGAAACATTGTAAAATATAATTATATGCAGGTGTATTTTTTCCTACGACATATCTTCACTCGGCTGATTTCTCTGAATGTGAATTTTTGGTGAATGTGAAAAATCCAATTATTTCCGAGATCCTCGTCTTTAAATTCAAAATTTAGATCATAAAATCTTTTCAATACATTTATTATATGAAATTTTGCGACTCTCTAGGCAGTAAAACCTAAAGACGTATCAGAAAAGACTTTTTCAAAATTAAATGTCACTAATAAGATCAGCTGACGCTTCGTAATTCGTTGCATATCAACACTTTGCGAATCGTCAGCTGATGATGTTTTTCCCTAATTTTCATTATTGGTGTAATTTGTTACAACATTGTAAATAGAAAAAGTAAAAAAGATTGTTAAAATATTTTATTTCTTCTTTATTTTTATTATTCAGAATAACGTACGGAATACCACCAGTTAAAATATGTCGTATGGAATAATAGTACATCCATATTATTTCTGTAGTTATTATATGCTTGAAACTTTTTATAACAGCATTTAATTTTCTATCTTTCTACATGTGCATATAATCTTAAAACTAGTAGAATATATATGTATGTATATATAAATGTACATAAAATGTGCTACCTATGTATTTATCGTTACAGCAATTGATATGTTTCGTTTATTACTACGTACTTATAATTATCTTATTATGTAATAATTTCAAATAACTAATTGACTACTGTTACATATTCCGAAGAGCAATTGTTTCAATAAAATAAATAATAAAATATATATATATATATATTCAGTTTTTCCTGCATCCATCTGCTTTACTTAACATTAATGAAGATAGATCTTTTCTAGAGATTGTCTTTCTAGAAATATTTTTCTTTTGAAAAATGAAAATTCAGCTAATATAATAATTTAACTTGCCCATATCAAAACATTTAAAGCCAATATTTTGATATAATATTTAACATAGACAAAAATTTATTACAAACAGTGTTTCTATGTAAAATTTATTAATATAATTTTCTGTGTAAAAACGTGCATTTAAACTAACAAGAGTGATACTTTATAATTTATCACTTTAATTTTAAAGCAATTACTAAATAAATCGTTAAATAATGGGTTGCTATACAATATCTGATACGTAGAATAAAATTTATTAATTATAAACACAAATTAAATTAGTTTTTCTAAACAATAGGAACTATTACGCATACCTATTTTTAAAATACAAACGGGACAAATAATTATGTTATAACATCAACTCTATTCAGTTTTTAGAACTAACCATTTTAACATTCCATATTATCCAGTTGATAATATATTAATTTACAGCAATCTATCGATTTTATAGCAAAAATATTCATTATTCATTCATTCAAGTTGGAATTGCAATATGAACAAAAAATATTATATTCGTAAGCAATCTTCATATTCCTTTGAAAACTATTTCAAGCTATCATGTCTTAACAAATGCAAGCAATCTGTAATTATTTTACAGAAATCTAAAAAAACTATAACTTTTCATTGTAGATTTAAACTATCATACATTAAGTAAACCTACTATAAACGCATTTTACAACGAAATGCAATTTCTAACCATCAATAGAGCACCATTCACAAAACATATTTATCTAAAGAAATGTCAAGTGAAGTAACAATCATACTTTTAGAAAAATCATAAAGCTCGTCATTGACTGACAGGCACACATTGCATTCTTCATTCTATATTCTAGTAATATTATAAAAAATAAATTTTGGCATAATTGAGTCTAGTACATAATAAATTTCTAATCTATTTACACATAACACATCATATTTCCTTGAAAAGAGATATTAATTTAAAGAAGTGTGGGGAAGAGCACTATTTAAAATGGCGAGATCATTACTTATATGGAACATCAAGTTACGGACGATATTCTGATTAAACTATTGATAGGTTCGTCAGCTCTGCTTAGCAATAAATATTAAAATATCAGGTTCGAGTCGATTATGGTTATCAACAAGTACAATGTGTGTAATAAGAATGCGATATATCAATGCAACTTTCGTTAAAAACATTTTATATCACGCTGTTTTAAATTAATTCTTGTAAAAAAATCTATAAATCTAATTATGTAACGTATACATTTTATTTTATTTTCTGAAATCTGATTAAATTATGAATTAAATTGTTGATTCACTATATTTTTATTGGTCTAATTGGAAAAGTTTATGGTAAAATTATGGAAAAGTTTATAATTTGGATGGAAGGATATCCGTAGCAATGTTTTTGTAAATTTTAGTTTATCTCATAAATACCAATTACTTTAACTCTAAAAACTTTCTCATGTTTGGTAATATCTTTTTGAGAGTATCATATTAATTTAATTTTCATGCACTTTTTTCAAAGTTTTTTTCAAAATAAATAACTTAAATCTTCATTCCGTTTGTTTATGAGACATTCCAATTTTTACAATTTCACCATTTACGTCATTTTCTGTTTTAGTTTAATAACGTCTATATATATCAAAACTTTCTTGATATGTATATTCAACTACGCAAATTATTATATGTTTTCCAATTTTCTTTTATAAACCATTCTATTAATTTTTAAATGTGTAGATAATTTTGAGCTGCGATGCAAACTTTCAAGAATAAATTTGAGGGAATACATATGATACACATGTATAAAATATTTAAAAAGAAATTGAATTTCTTAAATAACAATTATAGTAGTAAGTGATTGACACCCTAAATTCGTTTCTAGTTTTTTCTAGGTGACGACACCAATATAATTAATAATTTCTACGAACAACATGTGTAAATAAGAAAGCCATAATTATATTAGAAGCACAACAATTGTAAATAAAATTATTTTTTGCGCCAGTAATAAATATAGACTATAATATAGTTTACAAAATAATAAAAATTTAATATTTTTATTTCACTGGAAATTATCAAATTGATGAAATTTATGGAATGATTATTTTATTAAAGCCATGCATAAACATATACGTTATTAATCGTTTTAAATAATATAGTTTGTCAGAATATTTGAATTTGCATTGTCATGAAAGTTAACGTTATTATTGATAAATTTAGTTTTTAAACATATTTTCAATCCAATATCAATCAACAACAATGACAGAAATTCTCGAAAACACATTCGTATATCTAAATACCATTTTACAAACCAAGCAAAAGTTACGTATAAAAAGCAAACATGGCAATAATTAAATTATTTCTCCTGCTTATCTCCAGTGAACTTCTTACTGTATTCAAACATGACACGCATGGATTCTAGTGCTTCTTCTAAAGTAGACCGGAATGCTTCTGAGTTGGTTACGTCTGAGGAGAAGTACGATGCTATGGAAAAAACGACATGATCTTTTTGTGGATTGTAGCACACGCCATAGCCATCTGGCACTACAGGACCATAGCCTGTATTTATGCCATCTGTTCGAGATATCATCTGGGGAAAAAAATTAAGATTTGTCAATTAGATATTTCAGTTTCTATGAAAACTGGATCACCTTGAAATAACAAAATGTCTTATTGGTCTGAAAATAATAATATTTCTCAAATACATAATGTTGTTATAAATGTAAAAAAACTAATAAGTGGTATGAATCCTGAAACGCTAATCATTGTTAAACCTTTTATACAGTTTCATATTTTCTTTCCCGTTTTCGTCACATGCTTTAATTTCACTTATACCAGTTGGAAGCAAGTGCTTGTGATGAGTTTATGTGATGCACATTTCTGTGAAGCCAATTGGCGTGTACTAATCATACTATGTCGAATCCATAAAGTTTACTGATTGTTATTTTTAATTTTCTAACTACTACTTGTCAATTTTTCCGGTTTGCTTTTGTTTTCGTTGTTAACCCTTTATTTCTCTTTAAGTTTATGTCAGTAGATTAATTTTGAAGAAATTGCCTAATATTTATGGAATATTCTTATTTTGAATATAGTGTATAAAAGAGTTGACACCGAGATTGAGTGAGACGATTTGACTTAAATATTATTATCGAAAAATGAAACATTCCACATACTAGAAGTGTTTTCTATACAATATAAAACAGGAGAAGTATGGTTTGTACTAATAACTTTTCTTCAAAGACTGAATTGTTGACTAGAATGACTGAGTTGTTAGACGTGAAAAAACACAGAAGAAACAAATAGACACAAATATCATTCGCAAATAATACACTTAATAGTTTTTCATTTAATTTTTTTTACGGAAAGCTTTAAAAAAAATATTTTATACGCTTTTGAATAATAGGAAACATTTGTTTGTGTATTAAAGAGTACTGGCAGGTAAGATAAAACATTCTAAATTTTAAAATTTTAAATTTATTTTAAATATATTCGATTGGAATTAAATGGTTAGTTGGCGCTATATAGTTATATGTTGCGTTGTTTATTCAAAAATAACTGTTCAAGCAATTTTAATTATTGATATTGATGTTAATTAGTTCAAGTTTCTTTTTGTGACTAATTTTATAACGTACTGTGGCAGACATAATAGTAATTGCTGGTAATATCGTGACTCTTCTTGAAAAAGACTGTATGAAGAAGAAGGCTGAACTCAATGTTATTTTTCACAACTGTTTGGTGAAAGTCATTCTATTATTCAGACGACCTGGGAAAAATTTCAAGAGAGAGATTCATTCAGAAGAAAACCAGGACCAGGAAGAAAATTGTACACTAAGGCCAGGGACGACCAATATGTTGTGAGTCAGGCTTTACGAAATCAAAAGTGTACCTACACAAACATCGAAAACAACCTCGAAGAAGTGAGAGACGTAAGTGTTAGCCTATGAAGTGTCAGGAGGAGATTTCTAGAATTTCAAATCCACAGCTGAAGACCTGCTATGGGCCTAAAATTATGGGCATTGTATTTCAAAGTCGAAGTTTGCCCCAAATTGTCCGACATGAATCAATGTGGAATGGAGTATGGTTTTACTGCCTTATGAAGCCAGAATGTCTTTATTTGGGGAGAAACGAAGTTGTAAAGGGCTCAGAAGACCTGAAAAGCGTTAAGCAAATGTATATTTCGAGGAGATTATGCCTTGCTGTGGAGGCTCTGTTGTCTTTTTGGCAGGCATACCTTCTGAAGATCGTACGAAGTTAGTTTTTGTTGAAAATGGCTACATCGGGGAAACCCTAATTCCTCACACACAACAACCATTAGTTGTTACAGGATCTGCTGCTGTCTTCGTGAACGATAACGCTCGAGCACACTGAGCAGGTAAAGTAGGCATTTAAATTACTGAGGTTGGAATTTGCCATTCAGATGGCCAATCTCGACGAAAAAGCAAAGTCTCGACCTTATTTCTATTAAGTGTCTGTGGGTTATTCTAAAACAGCGAGTTAGAGCTATAAATCCAGCCCCATGGAACATTTGAGAGCTAAAAACAGATATTACATCTGATTTCGGCAAAAGAAGGTTACACACAATAATTTTCTTATTTTCTTTTGTAACATTTGTTTAATAAAGGATATTGTCAGTTGAAGATCCCCTCCCCTTTGTTTTGCTGAAATGAGTAATTTGAAAACAGTAGAAAAAAAAACAATTACGGAAGTCTAGCTTTGGTAAATCTTAGAAATTTTGTACACTTACAATATTTATTTCATTTTGTTGCACAAAATCTAATTTACTTACGCTTTTAAATGAACTAATTGAAAAAACTGCAGGTGCCCTTTTTTTTTACAAGGAATTATATTCTTTTTAATACTTTTTATATAGCTTTTTCAGTCTCGAGATGTAATATTTTTAAAGTTTGTGTTATTATATAATTCTATGAATTTGTTTTTTATTGGAAAAACTTAATACTAGAAATATATTGTGGTTTAAAAATATTACTTAATATTCACTATAATATATAAGCATTTTGTTTGTATACCATATCGAATTTCAGTTTTGGAAATTCTTCAAATATTATTGAACTTAATTATGGCTATATACATATATACATTATATATATATATATATATATATATATATATATATATATATATATATATATATATATATTTATATATATATATATATATATATATACAAATTATAAATATACATTCCATATATATAATAATCTGCAAATGGTGGACTAATTTCAGTAAAATGTTTATTAAATTCTTTGAAAGCATGATAAGACCATAGACAATTTATTATTCTACAAAGCAATTCGATGATAAAGTCTAATTATGATTTATTAAAATTATTTTACACCAGTACTTTCAATGCTGTCAAAAGACAGAGTACATGCAATAACAATAGATGTCTTTAGAAATAGATATCTTTAAGCGCTAGTGATGGAAAATATGATAATGGTTTACTTACCTGGCTTGTAGATAATTTAAAGTCAATCGCGTGCTTGTAAGTCTCATCAGTGAAGAGTTCTGGCAGCTTATTAGGATTGAGTTCGCGTGCTGTCTCACGGAGACCTAGAAGGTGATTGTCCATGCCCTGACCAAGAATGTTAGCCACCATCACCTCAGTTTGCTTGCGCGCTGCTTCTTCAAAGAGTTCCAGTTTTCTCTGTGTTAAGATAAAGTTTTTCTTTATGTGCAATATGATAAAAATAATTTACTTTAAATTCAAATTTATAATAATTGAATTTAAATTAAAATTTATAATTAAATACAATTATTCAAAATACATTTTAATGGTTCATGTAACTGTTAAAAAAAGAAATATCATAATTCTTAATAAGGAATGAGTGTGTACGGAATTTTGTGTGTATAAATGAGGATTAGATGTACACTTTTTTCAAATTTTATTCTGTTGTAGTAAGAGTTAAAGGAAAAATATATTATCAATTTACGTATAGTATCTTATTAACCTTAAATAATTAAGTGCCAAATGACATAGATATATAAATTTTGAGAAATTATTAGTAATACTAAAGTCAGGTGCTTCATTTTCTACATCCTAGCCCACTCTAGCCTTAATTAGCACAGTCTAGTGTAGACAACATTTACTTACATCATAGTTTTCTGATTTTTTCGTCGTTTTTAAATCTAGGATTTCTTATTTCTAACCATATTTTAGCCATAAACCATATTTAGATTTCTTATTCCTAACCATTTTTATATATTGACTAACCATATAAATGTAAATATTCATTGTCTTATTCACATTATACTTTTAATGTCAAAATGATCATTTCAAATAATATACCAAATATTAGGTTGGCTAGTAAGTTTTTAGCCACAATTTCGGGACTTTCTAGAGAGATTCTCGAAACTTCTAGAAGGTTTTACTGTAGGGTATAAATAGACTAAAGTGTAGTCAGTTGACAACAGTCAAACAGTTGAAGTTAATTACATAAAAGGTAATGGATTTAAATCGATATCAAATATGGATTGTACTACTTTAAGAATTTCGTCTGGGTCACATGCAAAGACTGCCACAAATAATATATGTCATGCGATGGGCGAGTCAATGGTGTCTTACGCAACGAAAAAGATTTGATTCACAAAGTTCAAGAATGAGGATTACGGTCTGAATGACGAACCCTGTACCGGACGCCCTGTTGAATTGGACGTTCAATGATTATGATGCCTAATTAAGGAAGATCCTCAGCTGATGACTTGTCAATTGGCAGATGAGCTACACTGCAGTAATAGTACCATAGAAACACATTTGCACAAACTAGGGAAAAGTTTCAAAATATGGTTTGTGGATACCCCACGAATTGTCATCATATCACTTCAGTGCAGAGTTGATACTTGTCAACAGTTATTGACATTGAAATGTAACTTCGATTGGCTGAATCAGGTAGTAACTGGTAAAACAGGAGTTTCAGTATCCAAACCGGAATTAAGTGCCAAAAAGGTGATGTTTAGCTGCTGGTGGAATGTCAAGGACATTATTCATTGGGAGTTGCTTCCAGACCGATCTACAATTAGTGTAAATATTTACTGTGAACAATTGGACTGATTAGCTAACAAATTGAATAGTCAACAGGATCGAGTTTATTGTCTACATAATAATGCTAGACCACATGTTGCAAAAGTTCTTGTGATAAATTAGAAAAGCTCGACTGGGTTCTACTCATTCATCCGCCAGGTTTATCTCATTCAGCCGGACATTTCCCCCTCGTGATTACCATTTATTCAGTGCTCTAAGTAACTATTTACGTGAAAAAAATTCACAACAAAGAAGATCTCCAAAACGACCTCGCACAGTTTTTTGAATTAAAGTCAACGGAATTTTACAAGAAAGGCATATCGTAACTGCCAACTAGATGGCGACAAGTAGTAGATAATAATGGTGCATACTTAAATTAAGTTTTTGTAACATATACATATACATTTTTTAATAAAAATCATTAACAGCAACTTGAGGTTAAAAACTTATTAGCCAACCCAATATATATATTTATATATACACACACACACACACACACACACACACACACATATATATATATATATATATATATATTTATATATATTTTCAACTTATCACACAATAGAAATTATAGATTTCAGCTAATGAAATTGTGATGTTGGAGTGGCAACACTGGTGTGGGTAGGTTATCAAGAAGTTACAAGTAGGTATGGTCGTTATATCTAGTAACCTTTCTGCTTAATAACACGCTACATCTTCTCACTCAAGTCTAGGTTACTCATACATGAGTGAAAGAGACGAAATGTCTTTTGTGTATTTGATGTGTAATAATTTTTTTTTTATATAATTACCACCAGTCCCTTTAGCTATTATCAATTTTGCTGGGTGAGAAATTTGGCGTTAAGGGTGCAGAGACCAATGCATTGTTACTCTGCTAGCTCTGGGCCACGCCCCACAGCTGAATGACATATCAGCTTGAGGAGTGAGTTCCTAGTTTCACTTTGGGACAATTGGCTCTCTTCAATGTAAACGTGATGTGGGTCGATTTTTGTGCACTGGCACGGATGTGTCATTTAAACAACCAGGTATACATTTTGTTCAGCAATGCTTGGAGCTTGTTTCTGGCAGAATCTGGATCTTTCGCATTTACCAGATAAGCAACGTCATCAGCATAAGTTGCGATGGTTACATCTGGTGAGGTAGGGAGATCAAAAGTGAAGATATTATACAAGACTGGTCCCAGGACTGAACCTTGCGGGACTCCTGAGCTTCGATCCTGTACAGACTAGCTCTTGCATCCCCTTGCTTTCCTGAACTTTCTCTGAGTTAGATAGGATGCTATAATTAGGGACAATGACTGTGGAAATTTTTCCTTGACTTTACAAAGAAGGCCTTTATGCTAGATGCGATTTAAAGCTTGTTGGACCTCGAGAAAAGCAGACATGTTTTCCATTTTCTCGACGCCCTGGCGAATAGTGTGGTATAGGCGGTGAGGTTCCTCAATTGTAGAATGAAACTTTCTGAAGCCAAATTGATGTGCTGGGATAAGGTCAAAATCTTTCATAAAGACTTTCAACCTGGTCAGGAAGATCTTTTGCCAAAGTTTTGACAAGATAGGTGTAAGGCTAATATGTCGATATGATGAAGCTTCATGTGCAGGTTTGCCAGGCTTATGAATTAGGATTATCTGGGAGATCTTCTATAGAGCGGCACACATCCCGTTCTGAATACTGCGTTTAATAAGAAAAATACAAGCTAGAAAAGTTATGGCCTTTCTTGGTAACTCTTTTAGAACTTTGCAAGTGATCAAGTCAAATCCAGGGGCTTTCTTAGGGTTTAGTGATTTTATTTCTTTGACAATTTCTTTTGGGGACGTTTGCCTGAGGGGCGAGCACATTTGGAGATCATAGTTTAAGATGGTGTCGATTTCATGGTTGTCTGTATATCCCTCATTTGGTTTGAAGACACTTGCCAGATGAGATGCACAGATCTCGGCCTTTTCACTGTCCGTACTAGCTAAGATGGATTGTGATCTGATGGTGGGACTATGCTCTTGAGTTTTCTAGGTTTTTCGAGGCTTTCCACAAAAAGTAACCCTGACCTGAAGCAGAGAACATAGAGAAAGTTTGTTGCATAAACATTTAGCGTTAACCGTAATAGTTTGTTTGTCCTGGAGCAAAGCTCTCAGCTCTTTTGTGACGCGATTGAACTTCCTTTTGTCTGAGCAATGTCATGATAAGTGCCATACCCATCTTAAGCAATGCTTTTCTTCTTCTTTAAGCCTTATATTGAGAGTTGTGAAATATAGGTTTTGAGACTTATTTAGTTATCGGGAGTTGGTCCAGCAGGCCTACTTGGATTAAATTGGTGACATGTTTACATGCTTCTTCAACGTCATCCTGAATCTCCAAGGGAAATTTTAGGTATAGTTATATGTCCACATAAGTCCTGAATCCATTCCCGTCAGTTCTAAGGTTGTAAAGATACTCTGGGTTCTCTCGGGTGATAAATCTGCTTCAGACATTAAGAATCACGAGAGCATGATCTGACAATCCATCAAGATTGCTCTTAACACTAACGTATCAATTACTCATTCCCCTAGCAATAGAGAAATCCAGGATGTCAGGCAGTTTGTTCAGTTCAGAAGCCAGTAGGTGAGTTTACCATTGGACCAAGATTCCACACAACCTTTTAGTGGTCGACCTCTGGTAGCCGAGCATCGTGGGTCCAGAATGTGTATTTGGCATTCCATTCCCTCCCCCCAGAAATAAACCAGGAATCAAGTGTTTGGAAGTACTGCGAGAACATATCCGGAGTTATTTTATGTCTTGGGGGACAATATACCGCAGAAAAAGAAATTAGACCTGCATGACCTTCTAACCTAACAGTGATGCAAGTATACTGTCGAATATGCTTTTAAAAGTGAATGTTTCAAATTGCATTTAATAATGAGTGCTGTTCCTCCATGGACACAGGCATCAGGGTGAGGAGTAGTGTAGATATTGTAGCCCTTGATACAGAAGCAACTTCTTGCCGTAGCATGAGATTCGGATATAAGTACAACATTTAATCTATTTTTGTGAAGGATTTCTTCATGTTCTAATACATTGGGTGATTGTCCATTTATGTTCCATGTTGCGGTGTGAAGGCATGTCATTTACAGTTCATTTTGGAGATTACCGTTGTCAATAGGTTAGATAATGTTCTTATTTGTCGGAGAAGTAAATCTATCTTTCAGATTTTTTGGTCAGGAATTTTCCATTGAGGATTGTTGAGAAGTCAGGGTTATCTGTTATTCTATCCTTTTGATTGTTGTCTGGGGACTTCATAGATACAGTGTTCAACTCAGGCTTTCTGTTATTGAGATCACTACCTATCTTCAATTTAGTGTCTAGTCTGTTGGTTTTTGTAGCCAGAATCTCCTTATAGACCTGGCAACTTTTGTAATTGGCAGGATGGTCGCACGAACATAAAGCACACTTAGCAGAAGTATCTGGGTCTTTTTTTGGGCAGTCTCATGTTTTATGCCCTTCGCCGCAATTAACACATCTGTAGGGTGTCATACAACTATTTTTTGAGTGGCCATACTGCTGCACTGCACTGGATTGTAGTTTTGGATTTCCCTATGTCTTCTATTTTGAATTGTTGATAATAAATGTATTGCATATCTTTAACAGTTTTATTGCAGGGACCTGGTTCTAAGTTTATGAAGAAAGTTGATGTGGGTTTTTTATCAGAACCGTACAGTGAGTTAATAATTTCTCTTCTGACTTAATTACCTGTTTTTTCAATTTCTTCCACAATAGCTTCGTGGGGAGTGGTGTGGTAAATGTTTTTTATTACAATTTGGTAGCATTTCGAGTCTTTTTTTTTGTGAACGTGTCCCGATCAGGCCCTTTTGTCTGATGAGTTTCTACTTTTTTGTAGTCTTCAGTCTCATTCATCATAGTAAAGCAAGTTTTTATGTACTATCTTGAATGTAAAATTTGAAGAGCTGATGACCGTTTCAATTAATTTGGAAAGTTCATTTACATCATCTATTCTATATAGCATGATGGGTGGTGGTTCATTGGGGGGTTTGGGTGTGATTGGTTCTGGTTCATCAACGGGTGAATCTTTTTGATAATTGAGGCTGGAGGGGAGTTGAATATTTTATATTTTCTGGACCTGGGCACTCGTTGCCAATCATTTTGAACTTGCTCCCTAAGCAATCTCCAGGAATGGCAGCATCAGAGATACAGCAAAAAAATTCAACATTCCTTATACATTTTTGTATCGACACTTAAAAAAAGATTTGCTTCCTCAAGTTGGGTAAACAGAACTTTAAGCAGAAGAAAACCTTATTATTGAAGGATTGATTATATATTTTGAGTGGTGTTACCAATTTGGCAGAACAAGATTTGTCATGAAAGGCTATTTTAATAGCATGTACAAAAATGACATGCTGGGTTTTGGGTTCACAAAGAATGAAGAAGAACTTTAAAGAGATACATGGAAAGGCTGAGCTTAGGCCTTGCCAAAATAAAAGAGTGTATGTCAATATCCATATTTTAATTTTTAAAATTTTTAAGAGCAAATTTTTCTTTTCAAAAGCAAATACTATTCATACGAATTATTGGATAGAACGAAGGTTTAAAAAAATAATAATGAAACGTTGTATTTTGGCAATAAAAGCTTTGCATGATATTAAAAGTTTAAATAAAATCCACAAAATGATCTTTGTTTCATTGATCTATCGTAAGTAATTATGAAGTAATACTATTCACCTCATTACATCTTTTTTTAAAAGCTTTTTTAAATACTATTATATTTAATCGCTAATGTATATATGTCATATTCTTAAGCATGTGAACAGCATGTAAATTGTTTTTGGTTCCTGTGATAACCGTGAGAGATTTTTTAAATATTGTTTTATCCAATGTGATAATTTTCGAACATGTAAAAAGAAAAAGTTAGAATATTACGAAAGAAATAAAAAAAACTGTTATTCCATCATTTAAAATATTCATTAGAAAGATCTTTTAAAATCTTTCTTGAATTTATTTTTAATATAATTTTTTAGTGGTTTGTTTGGAATCTATTAGTTAATTATGAACAAATAACGCAACAAATAATTAAATATTAAATCGATATTTTAAGTATTATAATTTCTTTTAGACTTTGTTTTTATACATCGTATATTTTTTACAAGCAGTATTAAAGTGAGTAAATATATTTGTTTTTTTTTTATTTTATTAATTGCCTTATTTATATTTTTTATTACTCCTATTTGGCGCTGGTGTAAAATTTGTTATTTTCTTTTTATTTAAATAATTTTATTTTCATGAAGTTTACAAAATTTACTATAATACAAGCTTATTTGTGAACCAGCAACAACCTTATGTTCAGAAAAATGTTCATATTTTTTGTTTTAAAAATTATAACCAGTTTTCTGAAGAGGGGCGCAATTTATATGAATGGTTTTCTGTAGTTAATGGTATTTGTGCATATTTATGTTTTTTTTCAATTATTAGTCTGGTCATGGTCTAGAGCAGAGGTTCCTAAACTTTTTTTTTTTCGTAGACCACTTTCAAAATTTTACTGGTTTCGGTGGACACCCTGCTGCTACATTTCTACTATATTCCCAAAACCAAACTTTTTTTCACATCGACGTAGACTCTCGTTGAGTCCCCCGTGGACCCCTGGGGTCTACCTAGACCACTTTGGGAATCACTGGTTTAGAGGTACATTCTGAAACTTGCATCATTTTTTTTTCTCACTTTAAATTGTTAAACTTTGAAATCAACTGGATCCTGACACTAGAAACTCACCCTCTGTCAATGTTTTTAAGGATTATCTGGAATAATACTATCAGTTCAGACCCTTAACTCATACTTCCCCTACTCTCTTCTTTTCTTTAATCAAAACATGTCAATATTACAAATATTGACACATTGACATGACAATCTACTGATTATATTATCGTGTAATTTATATTTTATATTGTTTTCTCTTTTACACAACAAAATTTTCAATTCAAAGCATCGTGGTTGATTGGAAGATGTTGCTCATATAGCAAGATGTACGCCAAATGTAAAAATAAAATGTATTTAATATATTTTACTATTTTGGAATTATACGTAGTATTCATCTTTACTTATTTCTTAATTATTACAAATGTCATTCGTAATTAAAATATATTTTTAAAAAATTCTAACTCACCCCGTATAGATTGAAAGTAACTTTCTTATTGCCGAGTAATTGCTCCTCATCATCAACTCCGACGCATGGAGACTCGGCCTGGCACATGGCAGTGGCCCAAGATAATGCTTGTGGATGGGCTGAGCGTATATTATCTATACGACCTAGCTTGAATCTGCGAAGGGCTGCTGATTCGTATGTGGAGACCAGGTGACCGTACATTCTGTGGAAAGAAATTAATTGTATCTTAAGCTTGGCAGTGAACAAATATTTTAATATTAGGATCATCATAATGATCTTTGATACCAGGATACAAAATACATTAGCATGATTTTGAAATAATAAATGACAAAGATATAATTCGACTTGTTTAGTACTTGTAAGCATTAGATAATGTCAAATATTTAGTTACATAGTAAATGCATGACGGACAGATGAAATAATACATTTTATATACATTAGTATATAAAGTGTAATATTATATTCCTATTATATGAGTACAATACACATATGTTAAGCATTTATATTATATTTATATAACATACATAGCGTTATTATTAATGTTTTCTCTTTCTGCTTCATTATATGTTGGCATTGGCCTTTATGTAAAAGCTTATGTCAATATTAGTAAAAGTTTCAATCTTTCATTTTCATTTGAAACTTATTGAAAATTTTTATTTTTTTTTAAATATTTCAGGATAAATTTTCCATTCCAAAATTGAATATAAACTTTCTCAAAAACTTCATTGTATCAAATTAAAAAAATTATATTAATAAATGTATAATTTCTCAGTATTTAGTATATGTCAAATTGTCAAATGTGGTAAAAGTTGCATCTTTATTTAGAAATTTATATTTTAATCTGAAGAATGGTTAAAATAAACGAAATGATTATTTGTCGAATAAGTGAATGATAATTAACTGCCAATGAATGAAAAATCAAAGAGGAATTTTAAACATTTGTAATTGTAGTAAAGGAAAGATGTACCATAATGACCTGAGTGAGAAAATAACCTAAGAAAAGTGCATAGTGAAAAAAAGGTGTTTCTGAAACTTGAAAAAGGTATATTGAGAAGGTTTGAGCAGAAAAAAAAAATACTAGTGGCTCATAACCAAAATTTAATAAAATGTCGGGTCCACAATTAAATGAAACTACGTGATGTAGTATTCCTACTTTCTTTAAGTTCTTTACCACCACCTAGGTTTCATTGTATTACAACATCTTAAGGTGGTCTATTAGCAAAGATTCTATAGAGATATTAGCAAATAGCCCACCTGAAGATGTTGTAATGCAACGAAATCTAGGTCGCGGTAAAGAACTTAAAGAAAGTAGAAATAATACTACATCACGTAGTTTCATTTAATTGTGAATAATGAATTTCTACAAAATTAATGCCAAATATATTAAAAAGTATCTATTCTGAAATAGAAGGTTCCATTATGCTTTTGGCATATTGCGAATCCATTTATGCCATATCTAATCAATGTTTTATTAAAATATAGAAATGAGATTTTATTAAAACTTCAAAGAGATGGACCTCTATGAAGATCTGTACAAACGGAAGCAATGTTGCAGAAAGATAAATAGAAATACTAACTTGTAATAAGTGTACTGTAAGGCAAGCTGAATGTACACGTCGGGGCTGACTTTGCAGGATTTCATGAAATCCCTACCATAACCTTTAAAATCGAACCATTTCCAGTCGAGGTCTTCAATGTATCTGAAATATGAAATGCGAATGAAATAAACAATTACAGCCAGTAAATAAAATACATACTTATATATATAATAAAATTGTAACAGAGTGAATTCTGTACGTTGAAAATATTTGAAAAATTGTGATAAATTTAGCATATAAAATGATAATAGAAGCCAGAAAAACTTTTTTAGAATATTTGTCTGTCTGTCTGTATATTAACTTGAGCGGGTATCACGCAAAATCGATTGGACGTATTTTGATCAAGTTTGTTATGGTAATAGTATATACCAAGGAGCAACATATAAGAGAACAAAAAAATTATTTTTACTAATTACAGACGAAGTCGTAGGCATAGCTAGTTATATATATAGAGATAAATCTCATTATTCGTAAGGAATATAAATGAATACATAAATTTGGTAAACTATATTGACTACTTGTTGATATTAAAAACATATTATTTTATGGTAAATTAACAATTTTGCGAACTGTTTGCATAGAAAACGTTGTGCTATATTATACATTTTCAGATCTTCATACTTTCACTTTCTTGTGTCTGATGTCTAATGATGCCTTAGAGTCTAATTATAGCCTTTAATATGTAAAGATAAAATCGTTATTAACCGTTTTGGTGCCATGGTTTTTTACTCATAAATACTTAAAAATGGCAAAGAAATCTTTTGTTTTTGATGTCATTTATCCTTGTCTGGAAAAAAAACTGTATCTCTTCCAAAAATTATATATAATTTTAATAATTTTTAATAATATATAATTTTAATAATTTTTTCGGTGTTTTCTTAATAAAAACTTGTACAAGGATAATAAAATACAAAGAAAATTAAGGAAATATATATTGTGAACAGAAGTTCTAACCAAAACTGAAATCAAGGTCACATCGTATTTTCGCAGTCCGGTTCATCCTCCATATCAGCAAAATAATTGTTATCGTCACTATTATCACTATCACTCAAAATTTGCATTACGCCAAATTGTGAGAGCACCACAATGTCACTCACACTATCACTTTCTTCACAACTTAAAAAACGATCATTTTCACTCGAATTATTTTTGTATTCCGACATAATAGGTTAAAAATTTTTTTTTCTGTATCCTTTTTATATGTATATATTTGTACTCTATGTAACACGTGGAAAGATAAAAAATTAGCGATGCGTGTGAGCGACCTCCCCTACCGCGCACTAAACAGCAACTGATTTCATGAGCGCCATCGCGCTCGTGGCAAATTTAGTTAGTACGCGCACGAGCACGATGGTGCTCGTCGGCACTCAGACGGTTAAATTAAAAACATTTATTAACAATAAAATAAACATTGCCATCTAGTGGAAAATTATAAAACTACACATTTATGATGGTGACTTAAAAAAGAAATAGATATCACTGTCCATTAATTAAGTAGTTATAATATAGTTGGATAATGGTTTCTGTTACAAATATTGAAAAAACCTTTAATATACAAAACTAGAGTTTCATTAAAATCTGCCCAATGGTTTTAGTGTGATGCGTCCAAAGACATGATCTTGTTGTCATTTTATTATATGTTTTGATTACATGTTTACTAACTATTCGATCTGATAATATTCAATATAAATTTGGTAACATATCTGATTAGATTCGGTAGAATATATCTGCTGCCATACAATAGTATGTAACATACCAACATATTACATAAGCTAATCAATTAACAACTTTTTACCACTTGTCCTTTTTCTGTTTCAGTTTCGTATTTATGTCACTTTTTTAATACGGTACAGTAATATTTTTCGTACAATATTGTGAAATATAAGTTAATTAAAAACCATCTTGAAAAAATTCAAAAATTGAAAAATAAGCCAGTTGTAGGCTTCTAAATTTGAAGATACGGATAGAGTTGGGTATATCCCTGTCTCTTCCTCTCGTAGAATATAATGTGCAATATTAAAAAGTGACCTCACAACACAGTATTGCCGTCCTTCTCTAAAGGTTAAATTTGAACTTTTATACCTCGGTCAATTTTTAAGATTATTAAAAAAACTTTTCACTCCTCATCAGCTTGTACCTTGAAATTATGATTAATGAAATAAAAATAAATTAGTGAAATACCCAATTATGTCGCTATTTATGTATCTAATTAAGATTATTAAGTTGAAAGAAATGGAAATGTAATTGTAAAAAAAGTGGTGAAATTAAAAACAGGTAGTGTCAATTTCCTAGGAACCATTTTCTTTTTTGCGAAAGAACATAGCGCAAAAAATATTGTATAGATTTGGTTACTTAATTCTATCGTAGAGCATAGTATATTAAATTGTGTGTGAAATTTAATTAAATCGGACGGACATGTATTTTTTATTGTTATTAATTTTACAAATATAAGTGGTTGAAGTGGAAGATATTTTAGTTGCATTGTGCTCTGTGAATAATTGTCATGTAATGTCGGGAAAGATGGAATTTTAAAACAAAAAGAAATTTAAAAATAAATGTCACTTCTAGAGGTTACATGTAAATAAAATAATATCACTTCAAAAGTGTGCTGTTTTCATTAGGATTGGGTTAATAAGAATTTTTTACTACTTAGTTTTAGAGGAGAAAAACAAAGTGTTTTATTCTAAATAGATCGTATCGAACTATAATAAATTCACTTAATACAAAGTGTATATTAATTCAGAAAACTTCTACCGCAATGTTTTATTAACATAAATTCTGTCATTTTGGTGCTAAGGTAAGAGAAATAGACAGATTTTCCATATTGTTTACGCTACTTATTTTCTCATAATAATAAAGGAAATTTTTAATACAGATATTACATTTTTATAATAGTTGTATGCTAGAGTAATAATATATCTTCTACAGTACCTATCAATACGTATTGTAGCTTGCCGTATAGCTCTGTCCACCTTCTCATCCAAGTTCCAAGCCATCCTCTCAGGCGGAGGTAGAAGGGTTGGTGGTGCGTGCTGCTCTTGAGCTGGGGCGGCCAGCCTTGTACATAGCTGCTCCATCACATAACTGACGACCACTCCATCGAACGCAGAATGCTCGAAACAGCCGCCGAAGTTGCCATCGGTTGATATTATTATCTGATGTAATTTTTTTATTATAATGAGGTTAAGTGGAAGTTTGACATGTAATGATTGTTGAAATTTAAAATCTCAAAAAATTTCTGTAATGTCTTTATTTTTATTTCATTTTAATATCAATGTGGCATTGAAAAATATTTTAAATTGAATCATGGTCTACATTTTAACTTTTAATTTGTAAATACTAAACAGGTGAATGGATGTGATTGATTTTAGAAAGGGCCCAACACGACAGATGAGTCTTATTTCTTTCCAAGCTGTAATTCAAGGAATCAGATTTATTGTTTAAGTATATGAATATACTTCATCATCATATATGCATCATAAAATGGAATATTTCAAAGTTATTCTTACCAACCAACTGTTATCTTTATGTTATAATTTTGAAAGTCCATTACGTGTAAATTTTTTTTTATAAAAATATGCTGTTTTTTGATTAGATATTTATTTCGATTACTATCGTATTTAGAAATAGCAAGGTACTAAATAAATACAGTATGCAAATTTACCTGCATAGACTTGTCGAACCATCTGTTGGCTGTATAAAGTTTGGATCCACCACCATGCAAGATTTGGTGAGCTCGTTTATGTTCATCCAGGTTTGCTGGCTTTCGGAGCCCATCATCCAGGCATATAAGACACAAAGCCCGTGATATTAGTTCCAGATTACGTCTGTTACTGTCATCTAAAAAAATATTTTCAAAAATATACCTTTCATTGTTCATCTGTTCTATAAAAGTTTCAAAATAAATGAATGCCTTAATTATGTATGGCTGGAATGGCAGTCGATGCATAATTAAGGCAATTATATGTAATAAAAAGAAATATCATGTATTTCCGTTTAATAGAAATTTCTTGCTATTTCATTTTGTAGTATAATTAATAAATGTATTTTTTAAAAATTATATAAATTATTGAAATTACATTAATTACAAGTTACTAAAATTCTGCCACTATTAATTTTTCATATTTCTTTATTTTAGAAGTATTGGAAATTTAAGATTTCTGGCATTTTTACTTATTTATTTACGTACTTTAATATATATGAATAATACATATTGTGGACTGATCGCTACAAAAGCTATTTCTTACAGCCAACCGAACACCAGTCCAGTCTCGTTCGATGAGCAGCCGGGAATCGAACCTGGGTCCTGGCGATACGCCGAACGGTCAGAGGCCATATGCAACACATCACAGTAATTAATTTTCAGCCATTATTAAGATTAATTTTTTTATGTCCATTATAACTTGATGTCTACATATTACTACTCTTTAACCGTTATAGTGCCATGGTTTTTTACTCATATATACTCAAAAATACCAAAGAAATCTTTTGTTTTTGATGTCATTTACCCTTGTCTCGAAAAAAACTGTATCTCTTCTAAATTATCAAATTTTAGTATTTTTTTCAGTGTTTTCCTAATAAAAACTTGTACAAGGATAATAATATACAAAGAAAATTATGGAAATATATATTGTGAACAAAAATATAACAAAAACTGAAATCAAGGTCACATCGCATTTTCGCAGTCCAGTGCATCCTCCGTATCAGCAAAATAATTGTTATCGTCACCATTATCACTATCACTCAAAATTTGCATTACGCCAAATTGTGAGCGCACCACAATGTCACTCCCACTATCACTTTCTTCACAACTTGAAAAACGATCATTTTCACTCCAATTATTTTCGTATTCTGACATTATGGGTTAAAAATTTTCTTTTCCTGAATCCTTTTTATAGTGTAAATACTAATAAAAACTTTATGTAATACGTAGAAAGATAAAAAATTAGCGATGCGTGTGAGCGACCTCCCCTACCGTGCGCTAAACAACAACTGATTTCGTGAGCACCATTGCGCTCGTGGTAAATTTAGTTAGTAACCGCACGAGCGTGATGGCGTCCGTCGGCACTCAAACGGTTATTATATCATGCACTTAAATTTTTGATTTGATGAATAATATATTAAATGTCAAATGAAAAAGTAATTACAAGTTATTATTAGCGAAGCATATTTTGAATCTGAAAGCTTTTTTCTTTCTTTTGTAAAGAACGGCTTGTATTGTTTCAAAATTGACATTATCCAAAATTTATTTTATATTTTTCCAAAATAATAATTTTTTTAATTACAAGTCGAAGTAACTTTACATATACATGTATTTTAAACATTATAAATGAAATTTCGTCAATGCTCTGTTAAGAATATGTCTGTAACTAATTACTTTTTTAACTATTTTGGTCACCTGAAGTAATATTCCTTGAAACCTTGAGTTCCTTGAAACCTTCCTTAAAGCAGATCACCAGTCTCGAAAAGGATAGCAACATTTAAGTTATCTAATATAGTATCGCAAACTGATCATGCTAAAAGGAGTTAGTTAATAATGTGGTTTTTGTTTTATTCTGGGAAATGAGCCCCTTTTTATTTAATTTGATTAATTTATTAAATACTTTTGCAATGGAAACGATCCTTAGTTAAAAAGATGGAGCTCGGAAAGATCCTTTGATCCTGTGTATGTAAAATAAATATAATAACATTTATTTTGGTTTATTGCTTACCATTAGCTAGGACATCCCTTGCTTTAGCCCAGGCATCTCGGTTATCTGTAGTGAGTATTCCAACTGGAATGGCAGAGGATGCTGTGGTCGCGTCAGTCAGAATATGCAAAAATTGTGTTCGGAGTTCTTCGAGTGATAGCCTGTCACGGTCAGCTGCCTTCACTGGTATAATGTAGAACTGTGGGAACAGTGACAGTCCATAATCAGGAGCATTTTTTTAATAAATGTGCAAATATTTTGAATACTTTTTAATAGCACAGTGACCTTTAACTTGGAGGGAGAATCCATACTTTATATTCATTAATTTCTTATAAAGACCTCTTTTTCAATGTTATATTCAATCCTATCTTCTTTCTACTTTTAAAATTATTGTGATGGTACACAATTAAGAGATATTTCATATTATTTCTTTCGTGTAGTTTTTAAGATATATTGAAACTGATTGACTTTCAAAATCAATATTGTTTCTTAGCCAATATAATTTTACCCCATTATAAAATTCGATTTATAATCAAATATATTTTGTCTTATACCTATATGACTAAACAAAACAGTCGTCCACAAAAGAAATTAGTTTTTTTGCAAGTTTAAAATGTGGTATAAAACATACTTTAGTTGTTGATAGCCGAATAATTTATAGAAGAAATTATTGATTTAATTTAAATAAATACATATTATTCTCATATCTAAAGGTGTGAACAGTGAAACAGTACTAATTGAAACAGTATTGAATGAAAAGTGAAACAGTATTAATTGAAACAGTACTAACTGAAATAGTATTGAATGAAAAGTGAAACAGTATTAATTGAAACAGTACTAACTGAAATAGTATTGAATGAAAAGTGAAACAGTATTATTTGAAACAGTACTAATTGAAACAGTACTAATTGAAACAGTATTGAATGAAAAGTGAAACAGTATTATTTGAAACAGTACTAATTGAAACAGTATTAAATGAAAAGTGAAACGATATTAATTGAAACAATATTAAATGAAAGAGTTGTGGTTTATAATCATTACATGATTCTTTTTCCCGATGTTGTGTTAGTGTTTAAGATAAATAAATAAACATCAGGTTGCAGTAAAGAAAATACTGTGAAGTGAGATTTTCAGTAAATGCTCTCGTATTAAAAATAGAACTATTGGTAAAAATATATTGTTGAAATTTTTTTTAAGTTGATGATATGTCATCGGAGACACACTTAGTATTTTATACGTAAATTAGAAAGCTAAAGGTCACACAGTTGTCGAATTGTATTTGTCTTTGACGTTATAATATAGCATGATTCTTTGCTATGTTCAAAGATGTCCACATTATACTCTTTGAGGTAATTGCGGTTTAATAGAGTAGGGTCATAATGATATAAACCACAATTCATTTGTGGTTTATGTCATTATGACCCTACTCTATAAATACATTGATAAAACATCAAACTTTCTAGGGCCACTGGAGATCACCAATGATACATAAAATTTATTAAGAGTGTGTAATTATTGCGACACTAACATGATTTCTGCAAGCAACGACCACCAATTCCTCTTCGTTGTTCTCTCCAGCCTGGTAGCTACTCTCGATCCTATCCTTGCCCAATTCAGGAATGCGGCATGTCCCGAATATGTGATAGTACTGACTCATGCAGAGTGGCTGACCCTTTTCACGACTCGTTGCTCGTTCTACAGGTAGTTCATTTCTGTTAAAAATTGTGGTAATTTATAAAATGTTATTCTTAAATAAACTATTAAACGGTCTACATTATTATGACAAGTCATTTTAAAGTAAACTATTTTTTTAAGACATATTGGTTTTTAGGCAACTGTTATTCAGAAAATGATTGACTATTGGAAATGGTATTAATAAAAAATTCATTTGGATAAATTAGTTGTAACCTCGTTTGGTGCGGATGTTTTGGAATTAAAATTTCTAGAAAAAATAAACATTCATTCCGTAGAAAACTTGGTGTCAACATCGATGAGTAATAAATAATCAACTTCAATAAATTGGTCATTGGGAATTGTAGATTAACAACCTGATGGATCATACTTACAAAGTTAGAGCAGTAAGTAGGTCTTTATAATGTTACAGGAAAAATAAAGAACGAGCTTGATCATATTCTTTAGATTTAAGAAAAGAATTGTGATAAACAAATGTGCCTCTTTCAATGAACTAGTGTCGTGTTGCGAGAGTAAAAAGTTAAATATATAATGTTAATAACAGTTCTGTACCTGTCTAGGGTCTCCTTGAAGCTGATAATTTCATCGACAACAACGGCAGCAGTGTTGGCTACGTCATTAGCAGTGTTGAATACCCTTTTTGGCAGTAGACATGCTGGATTCGAATGTATTGGCAGTGGGTTCCTAATTCCTAGATACATATCTTCTTGCCACCATTGCAAGGCCTGTAAAAAATGCGGAACTTTAAGTTTGTTCAGATCCATGAATTACTTGTACATTACGTAAAATATAATCTATGTTTCTGTTCGTAGTTTGTTGTTTTTTGTACCGTACTAAACATATTAAATCATTTCTTGGCCCTTTTTAGTATCCTATACTGATTTTGAGAAAGTGTAATACTTATGGCATTACTCCAAACCTGTATACTTTATTGTATGTTACATATTTCTAGAAGCTGAACCGTTAAATATGTTTTTTTTTACTTTTGTGCGATTGAATAAACATGTTCTCGGTCTCTGTATGGTTAATGTCCATTCAAACGTGATTTTCTCCAATAATAAACGAGGTTTGTAAGTCATTGTTTTACTCTATGAGATTGTTACCACTCGTCTTTGTATTTTTAATGTTTTATAAAGCAGTCTGCTCCGATGCATAATTGCACTTGTATTGGGAGAATAGTTTGTATTAAAAAGTTTCTTGAATGAAATTTTCGAGGTCTTGTTTCCTTAGCTTATGGATAAACATTTTTTTTATCTATTTCTTGAGATTTTGAATGTTCTTTCGATGGCCATTTCTGCTTTTAATCCGTCATTCTTTGAATAGTTATTTTCAATTTTTTTTGCTTACAAAAGTTAAATTGATGACAATATTTCAATACTTTTTTTTTGTTTTATTGAATCAATTGCTGTAATACGTATATGTCAACCCTAAAATATAGGCACATATATAAGTTAAAAGATATATACCTAAATGTTACCCCAGACCTAAATGAATCCACCAATAAAAACTTTATCAAAATCCTTTTAGTTGTTCTTGCATTATATGCGAACAAACAAACAGATTCAACCAGAACATTTAAAAATTAAAACAATATTTTTGTGTTCTCTTAATTTTGTTATGTTCCCGTAAATAATTTTTTTATAATAACCTTCAATGTACAGATGCACCAGTTGTACGGTTATAATATATGCATGGACAATAAAGTACGTAACAAACAAATATGTACAGCCGAATACTAAACTTACCAAAATAATTTAAATTACAAATATTGACAGCAGATTCAAATTTTAAAGAAATGTACTAAGCTTATAAGGAATACATATAATATCGAAAAATTTTATGTGCAAAAGATGGCTGACAAAATTGTCTGCTCTCATGTGTTTGCCCGCATAAGAGCACACATAATTGACAAAAACCTACCTCATCCTGCATCACTCCACACTTCACCCCCGCCATGCCCCTTTCACCAATATACGTCCGGGTGGAAAACTTCATTGATGATTTAAAATATAAAAGTGCCTTCTATTGATATTCATAGATTGGGTTATGTCAGATTATGTTGGGTGAGGTTGACTTGGATAACCCAACCCAACATAATGCATTATAACACAACCCAACGTAATAATCGACGACAACTGACTTGCATTATGCATTATGTTGGGTTGGGTTATACTGGGTTATGTTGGGGGTTGGTTTATGTTTGGTTATATTGGGTTATGTCAGGATGGGTTGGGTTATGTTGAGCAATGTTGGGTTGGGATGGATAATGTTGGATTGTGTTCAGTTTTGTTGGATTATGTAAGTTTATGTTGGGTTATATTGGATTGGGTTGGGTTATGTTATATATATAACCCAACCCAATCCAATATAACCCATATTGGATTGGGTTGGGTTATATTAGATTGGGTTGGGTTATGTTGGTTTATATTTAGTTGGGTTGAATTATGTTGGGTCAGGTTGGGTTATGCTTGGTTATATAGGGTTGAGTCGGGTTATGTTTAGTTATGTTGGATCGGCTTATGTTGGATCTGATTGGGTCATGTAGGGTTGAGTCGGGTTATGTTTAGTTATGTTGGATTGGGTTATGTTGAGTTGGGTTATGGTATCTTGGGGATTACTTGGTGAGGTTGGGTTGGATTATATTGAGTTAAGTTGGGTTATGATCAGTTATGTCAGGTTCGATTAGGCTATATTAGATTACGTCGGGTTATGTTAAGTTTGGTTGGGTTGTGTTGAGTAAACAAAGTGCCTTCCATTGGTATATGTCGATAGGTACACTATACATTTTTGTAACAACTATGCTTCGATTATGAGGTTCTTTATTGTGCGAATACAATAAAAATGTATTTTTGAAAATATTAAATTGGCATATTTTGTGACTGAGTAAAATGATTCCAATGAAATAAAAAATTAAGGTCACTTCAAGCCAAACCCTATGTTTTTCAGAAAATGCCGTCATAATTGGATAATTTTTACATTATGCATGTTCAAAGAAACAGACAAAAATTCCAAAAACTATGGTTTTGTGTCCTATTACATTTATTATGTCCCCAAAATCATTTTTTCCTAAATAACTTTGATGTACAGACACACCAATACTGCAATTTTATTATATGTATAGATTACAATGTGATAGAGAGCTAATCGAGACACAAAATATTTGGAGTGCAGTAATAAATTAATAAAATTTGTTTTTCTAATATTTTAGAAGCAATGATAACAACTTGCAGGTGCTGATCATTCTTTGAGGCGGGATGTGGGGTCAGGTGCAGGAATCCAATCAGGCCCATCGTGGGATAGTTGGCTTAAATATTCTACAAGACAATGCGCACCGTCATTGGTGAAGAAACATTGTTTACACCCGAATATCAAACATGAGGGTTTGAAAATCACCTTAAAAATTGCAGGTTCATATTTTGGTGCTTATTATTGTTGATTAATGAATTTAAAATGGACACCGAGGCAAGCAGATCCCAACGTGACCTCAATCGTGGCAAGTATGTGGTCGAACTGTTAATTGGTTGTAAACGTTAAAAAAACCTACTTTGAATATAAAAAACTTGAGAGGTGTCAAGGGACACCCGGATGGAATGAAGTTCCTTTCGATTAATTAGTGAAGGAATTGTAATAAAATTTTATTTCTTTTAAGTTATAATAATAATTATTGTTATTATTTTTTATTATTTATTATGTACAAAAAACCTGTATACACTCAACAAAAATAATCGTCGCTACACCACACTGTTCAATGCGAAATAGAAAGACGAAATGAAATTAACTGGCTCGCTTTCTATGAGAGAGAGAGAGAGACAGACAGAGAAACACGCGCACGCCGCACGGCTTGCAGCACGCCCACTAGCAACTATAGCAAAAAGTGTCGTTACAACTTTTGGTCTTAATTTTTTCCGTCTCACCCCCTTTCGCAACGCGCGATAAGGAACTTTGTTCCAATAATGTAATGACCATTGTTATGAATGAAGTTCCCGAGTTCTATCAGAAGAAATTATTTATCATATTTCAATCTAAAAAATTGTCCGATGATTTGCTATAATTGCACCTTTTGACACTAAAATCTGTGCTACTTTAAGCAACCTCTTCATTATATCTTTCCGGTGTTATTTTTCAGTTTGAGTTGGACCTTAGGCTAGAGTTAACAGCGGTACTATCTTTTTGCACTGACTTTTGACTCTTATTTAATATTTAACTGTTTTAGTTCATACTTTCTCCATGTCTGATTAGTTTCATCAGGTTTTCAATAACTCACTATCACAGTAGATCTAAAAGTTGTGTTTCCAAATTTCATTAAGCAGTGAATAGCACTTTTTGAGTTTAAATAGAACATTCAGCACCCATTTTGCTGTCATGATATACACTAAACTGTTCTGTTTTCATGGGTTGGGATAAAATCCGTTTTAGCTGCGATAGAAACTTCCGAAATAATCTGAGTTTGACCTATGTCTGTAGACCATCACCATAATAATCAATTTTATAGACTGAATTACTAAAGTTTTAATTTTCGTGTCAGTCATTTTTATGTAATGACTATAATGTGAAGCGACATATGTGAGAATTTTTTTGATATATCTAAATTAATTATTAAGATAAAACTATTAAAGACGTTAATGTAGTTTCTTCTTTGCTATAGGCAAATTATTTATTTTCTTTTTGTTTAGAAAACAAACTTACAAACAAATTTTTTTTATTATATGGCATAACACTAAATTGTTCCGTTTTCATGTGTTGTGATAAAGTCCGTTTTAGCTGGGATAGAAACGTCTGATATAATCTGAGTTTGACCTATGTCTGTAGACCCATCACCATAATAATCAATTTAATAGATTGAATTACTAAGGTTTTAGTTTTCATGTCAGTCATTTCTATTTAATGACAATAATGTGAAGCGACATACATGAGTATAACAGTGAGAATTCAAATATTATTAGATATATCTAAATTATTTATTAAGATAAAACTATTAAAGACATTAATGGAGTTTTTTTCTTTGCTATAGGTAAATTATTTGTTTTGTTTTTTTTTAGAAAACAAACTTAAAAACAATTTTTTTAATTATATGGCATAATCTCTTTGTGTGGGCTATTTTTCAGAGTACGGGGCGGGCATAGTGGTATATTAGAGTCTGGGCAATAAAATACACGACTCTAGCATAACATTGTGAACACCTGGCGGTGCATGCAGGCTGTCGTCGCTTATCTTAAGTAAACCCGTTTGAGTATCTATAAATGTATATGTGTGTTTCATAAAAATTTAAATCATTGGCCAGACAGTCAATCATGGATTATGTATATCACTTACATATAAATAACCCGGAGAGCCATCGTATGTAAAGCTTGTGTTTGGCGATCTACGCACATTTGGTCATCAATAAATTAATTTAGTCAACACGAAATGTGTTAATATATTTATCCATATTACATAATATGATCTTTGAAGAATACTCTGACATCTTCGAAGAATATTCTGACATGACTTTTCATAACAATTGACAGGAAATATTTGTCGTTGTTAGAATAAAGTTGTAGAAATGTGTTCTAATTAAACAGCCTAACCAAGGATGGGTCTTTACATATTTTTAAATATTTTCTGCAAATGACTTTTAAAAAATGAAATATAACTCTGCCAGTTCTAGTTTTATAACTACAGCAAAACCAAATTTTAGAAATAATTTTTTTGTGATGAATAGAAAGGTAAAGAAAGAGTTGGAATTGCATCATAATTGTTCTGTTTTACCATTTTGCTATCGAACCCTAAAAAAGCAGGATATGGTCATTAAGCATAAAATTTGAGAAAAGCTTAAATTAGCTTCAATTATGACAAATAGTACAATGAACAAAAATTATCTCTTGCAACAAATATATTCTCAAAAATTGTATAATTTTTGAGTATATGTATAAATTTTGAGTGTATACTCAAGTTGCTCACAAAAACTTTGTTAAATATTACAAGTATAACTTTGTAAATACAGAAAAATAACTTTAATGAAAAATAAATAAAAATAGCTACAATAAAGTTAGATTTGGACTTTTTCTTTGGCGTTATCAAATTTTGATTTAGATCCCAGGCTTGATGAATGAATAGCGTCGATTAAAATTTTGTTGCATTTTAAAAAATTCTTAAAGAATTATTTACATTATATGCATTATGAGTCGGGGAATATTATCTTTCGAAAAATAAAAAAATAAAGATTGCTTCTTTTTGCAGAATTCTTTAATGGGAAAATATAATTTATATTAATACGAGTAAATTTTTATTTTCAGTACCTTTTTCAATGTTGTTGCTTTTTTGACAAATTGACTTATATATTATTGTGTATGAAATAAAATACAGCAAGCATTTATTTGTTTTCATTTTTATTATATATATATATATATATATATATATATATATATATATATATACAATAACGGTTATATACATATACAATAACGGTCAAGTTAATACCATTAATCACAATCACTTTACGATGGAAATAAGAAAAAAAAATTAAGTTTATAAAGTCTTTGAAACTTCGTAAGGTCCCAGCTTTTTGAAATAACTGTGTATATTTGAAGATTCAACGTTTAATTAACTCTCCGAGTGTGCGAGGTGACAATATCTGAGCAATTGCTTAACAATATTGTGACCAACGCGCTCTAGGCGTTTTAAGGATGGTGGGCGGCATAAGGATGGTGGTTCAAAAAATAGTATGGAACTAAATGTAGAGGTGTTTTTTCTTTCCAAGCTTTATGTAAATATATCATTTTGGCATCTTTTTCTGTCGGTATCTTTGATTGTGTTGACGTAATATTTTTTTTTCGGTTACCGTTACAATTAATACATAATTTTCGGTTAGCAGAAGTAGTGTTATTTTGAATCTTATCCATGATATTTGGTCGATACTTCGCAATATTTTTATTTTTATCATTTTGTAACAACTTCTTTAAGTGTAAAAATAAACTGTAATTAATACTCACATTTTTTATTTTATTTTCTAGTTGGAATTTTAGAAAGTCTTTGTCTTGTTTTAATTTCGCTGCGATTGTTTTATTATGATTGCTTTTCTCTTTGTTGTAGTATCTAGATAGAATTTGATAAAGAGTCTTTAGCTTTAGCCAAGACATGTTATTTAGCATTTTTTTTGTTGCCAAGTTAAGATATTGAAGTTTATTGTGTCTAGATCTCGGTTTAATAAATCTTGTATATTTTCTTGTCAACGTGTTAAGTATTTTTTTTGCGCTAAGAGTTTCTATGGCTTTGATTGCATGTGAAAAGCTATTGTATCTTGAAATATTTTGTATTACCACACCTTTTTGTGAAAGTAGGTTTTTCACATTAGACGTGCTATTTTCTATCATTATCCTATGTTTATAGTTTTTCCTATGTTTTCGTAAAGGATTTTCTTTTTTATGAGTAGTTGTAATATTGATGTCAATCGATTTATGTAGATCGGATTTTATATATGACATAGTGGTTGTTAAATGAAATGGATCAGGGCTGATGAATTTTGTTGCCACCTTTGTTTTATTATTTGTTAATACGGTTTTACTCGATTCAGTTACGATCAACGTTTGTATTGTATTGTCTGAATTTGTTTTTCGCCTCTTATTCGAAATTCGAAGGGTCGGTGTAGTAACCTGTATTTTGATTTGTTTTCCTATAATTTTAGTTTCGATGCTTCGTTCTGTCATGTTAGAGTTTATTATATTATTTATTAACGGTTTAAAAGTAGAAACATTGACTTCTATACTTTTTGTAATTTGTTCTGACTTTGTATCATTTTTGTATTTAAATGTTGTATTGAGATGTTCAATATAATTTGAGATGGTTTTGTTTAAAATTTTATTTGGTATGTTATATATCGTTGAATGTTCATTTTTACTGTCAATTATATTTTTACTTTCGGAAGTATAATTTTCTTCAGGTCTTTTTACAGATGATGAATTCAAAATTAGATATTTCAAATTTAAATCGGTTTGATCAGTTTCTATTTCTGTTCTTCGGATATTTATATTTTCCCCTGAACATATATTTGAATTTCTAAAGTCTAAACATTTCAAAGTTTCAGTAGTGTTATCGAAAGATGAATAATTTGAATCGTAAATATCACTAGGAAGGATTGAAGCGCCTGTATTATTTTGAAAAGTTGTATTAATAATTTTTTTAAATGTAAATTCGTTTCCAGTTTCTTGGGGGAATACAGATGAAGATTCCATTTTACGTGTAGTAGTTAATTGTATAGGTTGTACAAATTTTTGATTAGTGATTACTGGATTGATTTGAGAAAAATATGCATTTGTACGGTCCAAAAAATTTTCAAGTTTTCTTAATAATGCAATAGAAAAAGTCGAATGAGTTAAATTTGCAGTTAAGTCAATAGGTACTGCGGTGACTTTCTTAAAATAAGTTGACCCTTGGATTGTACTAGGAGTTACATCTTGTAAATCTTCTTGTAAAGGAGTATGCTTCTTGTAATCAGACAAATGAAATATGTTGTTCATTGTAAAGTTTCTTATATTTAATAGAAGTTCACTTTCGTTCCAGCGACTTTCAGGTCTAGAAAATAATTTACGGAAAAACTTTGTTGAAATGCCAATTTTCCTATCTTCATTTTTGCTTTTGTTTAAACTTTTATCAATCCTAACATGTTGAATATTTGTTGTTTCATTGTAAGATGGCAGATTCAATGTTTTGATGCCACCTTGATCAGTGGAATGTTTTATTTCTGCAGCTGATGGTTTTGGAGTTGATGGGTTCTCATTTTCATCAGACATATTTAAATCATCCGTTATGTGATCGGTCAGTTTTGCAATTTTGGAAGAGTTTAATTCGTTTAGAGTCTTATTCAATAAATTTCTGAAATATAATGAACAAATTATAAACAATTTTTTTGAAGAGTTTTAGAATAATAATTTAAAGTGTATATGGAAGTATATATTATACAGGCTTCAAGTAGGTTAATTTCAACCTATAGATGATAAAGGCAAAAATAAGACACTTTTCTAAGAATTCTCGGAATTCCAAGAATTCTCAGAAATCTAAGAATTCTCAGAAGTAATGAAAATTGTGACATTTATTATTTAATTCTAATGAATTCTTTTTATTGTTAAATAGAGTATAACTTCAATATGGTTTTGAGAAATTGTACCAATTTCTATAAGTTGTTATAATTTATCATAATCGTATTTGAGTTATACTCAAATTAACAATAGAAAGATATTGGTAGACTAAACAATAATGACCCATTCTAAAAAGATTTATTACTGGTAATAAAAAATTAATTATATATGACAGTGTTGTATGAAAAGGTTCCTCGTATAAGACTGATGAGTCATCATAAATATTTAGTGGGATTATACGTAGATTTTCATTATAAGTTACTGCAATGGAATTAACCATTATGTTTGAATGGTTACTGTAATCAATTGGAATAGAAAAAAGATCAATTGGAACTTATGAAATATGAAAATATTATGTTCCATTAAAATATTAAGCATCGCATTTTCCATTTCATCCACCATGCTTGCTTAATCACGTCACATTTGTCATTGGTTTTATTCGTTACTAAAATTTTTAAGTGATCTAAACTTCTTCTAGCATCTAAATTATCGAAGTTCTTCTAGGTTGAACTATTCAAAATGCATATAATTGAATATCATAAGACTGGTCCAATGTGTTGTTAGAAAATGTGTATAAAACGCATGTATTTAGAATTTTTCAGATCTTGATCTCAAGGTTGATAAATTTTTAAGTGGGGGACACATTGCTTAATATTTTGCAAATGGTGCTTAAAAATAAAAAAATTGTAAATGGAACATCAATTTGTTTAATATTTCGCAAACGGAGTTTAAAAATAAAAAATTGTAAATGGAACATCAATTTGCTTAATATTTTGCAAAAGGTGCTTAAAAATAAAAAATTGTAATTGGAACATTAATTTGCTTAATATTTCGCAAATGATGCTTAAAAATAAAAAATTATAAATAAAACATTAATGTAATTTTAAAAGATTTTGCTCAATTGTGTAAAAAAATTGCTTCCCTTATATTTAACAAAAAAATTGTTTACTGAGGATGGTTTATGTCAAATATTTTTTTTTAATATAACATATTAAAATTACATATTAACTGAGACATTTATGTGACGAATTTGCTTGAAAAAATTTCAGGGAAATAGATCTACTACGATCTACAAGATCTAATGCGGACGGATAAGGGATATTGTATTCCTTGTTTCAATCTCAATGATTAATTATGATTAATTTCAATGATTAATTATAATATTTATTTGGTATTATATAATAATATTTAATCTTATCCCAAAAAAAAAAAATTATAACAAGTTATTTAATTTCATTCATATATTTTCATATTGTGATCAAGTGGACTCTGACGACAGAAAGTTTACGTTTTCAAAATTTAATTGAAAAGTCCTATCTTTCTAACATTTAGTTCTCTTTCTTTTGCTATATTATGATTATGCCTTTTTTTTTCTATCGTAATAGTTTTTTCTTTTTTGAATTGTGGTTTATCCATTTAATGTTTAAAATATGTATTTATGCTTTATATTTTATAATATTTCTATATTATAAACTTTAAATGTATGATATCCAATATTTTTTTTCAATTTACCTCCTTCTATAGTCATTTCATTACTCTGCAAAACTCATTAATACGAACTTAATATTAATATATGTGTCTAAATTATTTTCTGAGTAATGAATGGCAAGCAACAATGTAAAATTTAGCTTTTCATGATATTATTTTAGTGGTAATATTCAGCTAATTTTAGTGGTAATATTCAGCTAATTTTAGTGGTAATATTCAGCTAATTTTAGTGGTAATATTCAGCTAATTTTAGTGGTAATATTCAGCTAATTTTAGTGGTAATATTCAGCTAATTTTAGTGGTAATATTCAGCTAATTCAATAAATATTTAAAATAATACATGGTTTTAATGAATGTACAAGGTTATGAACATTAGGTTTATAAATGAAATTAGGTGGAAAAAGACTAAAAACGCATTGAAAAGTTCATAGTTAGTATCTTACCTATTCCTAAATGATCGTAATATGCTTCCTAAGAGTCTTGAATATTCGCTTTCCTTGTGAGAATAATTATTATCTATGAACGGATGTTTTAGAAAGTCTTGCTCTTTATTCTGTGATCTCCATTTGGATAACATCGGGTTCACTGTGATATTTCCAGGTTTCTCAGTTTCTATATTACCGTTTGATATATACACCAACTTGTTGATAAAATTATTAAAATTGAAATCGACATTGGACACGTTGAAATTATTTAAATAATTATTATTCTTAATCACATTTAGCACCACAGAATCCGGGAAGTGTGAATTTTGAGGAGTATTATTAAATTTGTCAAATCTCACATCTCCACATGAGCAGCTTGTCAATTCACCATTTCCCCTTTTGCTGTTTTTTAACAAATTTTCTATAAAATTTTGTAGGTACCCTTTAAAAACTATATTTCTATTAAATTGTTCATTTTGAGCGATCAGAGGAGATATTTTATTCAAAGCACTCGCTAACACAAACAAATCAAACACAAATAATATTGGTACCATAATTCATTCGGTTAAAAGTATATCTGTATTTTACTGTTTACCATAATTGTGTCTATTGAATGCTGTTAGTGAAGTATTGTACTTTGGTGCCGTACTACAGTGAGATAATTAGCAAAACAATAAGCGAAATGAAATTCTAACCGAGCTTTGTTTCGGAACAATTAACAAAGTAACGAAAAGATGCTTAACACTATTCAGTTGAAGATAAGAATGAATCAGATTCATATTCATTGTGTAGTACAATGGCTAAATTGTTTTAGACACGTTTTCGATGCAGTGCCTGCATTATTTTGTGATAACAAATTTATTCTTCTGAATATTGGTTTTTAAACTAGTAGTAAATGTACTAATTACTAAATAATTTACTAAACTTTATATATAATGTAATTGTAAAATTGCTGCATCTGTACAATAGATTTTTGTGAAAAAATTACTAGGGGTTATAGTATAAAGTGATAGAATACAAAAATATAGTTTTTGAAGTTTTTGACTTTTTGATTATTAGTTTTGGATTTTTGAAATATTATCTTTTTATTTCGTCACAGTCCGTTTACTCAATTAATAGAGAAGCTAATTTAATATTTTCAAAAATACATTTCTATTCCATTAGACACATAACAATTGCACAAATGTATAATGAATCTAAGTAGATTAATAGAAGCCACTACGTGACATGTATTGGAATTTTCCACCCGGACATATATTGACAAAATGAGGTAAGATTGTGGAGGGGTGTGGGAGCAGACGTAATATAACCCAGTCTAACCAAACATTACCCAACTTAACCTAGTTCAACCGAACCCCACATAACCAAACCCAACCCAGATGGCCCACCTCAAAATAATGTGACCAAATTTAATATAACCCAACCCAGCATAACCCATTTCAGTTTTCAAATGCTTGATTTTTTCTACCTTAACATAATCCTCATAAGCCCAGCACAACCTAATCCAAAAACACCTAACCCAACATAACTTAAGACAACTTATCATAACCCAACACAACCCAATATAACCCTATCCGACACAACATCACAACATAACTCAACCCAACTGAACAAAAACCAACATAACCCAACCCAACATAACATAACATAATCCAACCTAATGTAACTCAATTATTCCAACCTAACATAATCCAAGCCAATATAATCAAACACAACCGAATATAAATTGAAGTAATTCAACTAAACACAACATAAACCAACATAACCCAACCCTACATAACTTAAGATAATCCAACCTAATATAACTCAATTATCCCAATGCAACATAACCCAATCTGACAAAATCCAATTCAAGTCAACATAATCCAACCTAAGCTAAGATAGACTAGCTGAACCAAACACAACATAACGTAACCCAACCCAAACCAAATTACTTAACTCAAGCCTTTGTAAACAAACATAACCCAACATAATACAACCCAATTCAACATAAATAAACTCAACCCAACAGAACCAAAGCTCCCAACATGACTCAACATAACCCAAGGTAACGTTACATAACTAAATATAATCCAACCCAACATAAGCAAACATTACCCAACACAACCAAGCATAACTCAACCCAACTTAACATAACTCAATATAAGATAACCCAGGCTAAACCAACACCTCAACATAACCTAACATAACCAGTTTAACCCAACCTAACCAAACATAAGCCAACCCAACACAACATAACTCAACAAAATCCAACCCCACCTAACATAAATAAACCCAACCCGATATAATCAAACTGAACTCAACATAACCCAACCCAACTCAACATAATCCAACCCAACTCAACATAATCCAACTCTACACACATATAATAAAACTATGAAATTAGTGTCTGTACATAGAAGATTTTCAAGAAAAAATGATTAAGGGTTACATAACAAAAGAAATAAAACACAAAAATATTGTTTTTGCTATTCATATTTATTTATTTCAAAGGACATCACATAAAAACTACTAACTCAATTAAGAAGGATTTTTTTAAAATACAAGGGTTGACTTGAAGCATCATTTGATCCAAATGGCAACCTATATCGAAACTGCCGTTATAATATCAACTTGATGTGCAAACACGATTTATATATATATATATATATATATATATATATATATATATATATATATATATATATATATATATTGCGGTCAGGCTCCGCTTTGACCTTGAGATATTATAAGAAATGAGTGTATCCATGTTTACTCTTCAAAATGATGTATCTGAAAAACTAATTAAAATAGAAAGTTAATTCCAATGGGAGGCTTTAGGTAATTTTACAGAGTATATTATGTACTTTTTTTAGATTTTAACAATACTTACTAATACAAAAATAATAATAAAAAAAAAATTTTTTTTTGTGTTATCCGTGACTTACAATCTCTGAAATAATATATATTATGCATCTTCATGTCCCCTATTACTCATAAAAAGTTCGTTGCAAAAAAGTTAGTGCATCATTCAGAAAAAAAAATATGTTACGCGTCTAGGGTAAGCACTTTTAAATTTTTCATCTGGTAACCCTATGCGCGTCGTATAGTGCAGCTGCGTAAACAAGTTCAAACTTGTTATTACATTGTATATTTCATTTTGTGCTTTACCACCATTGCAGTGTAATTTCTAATATTTTAGGACGTACCCTGTGAATTGAATTCTGTAATATTATGTTTCAAGATTATTGATTAGTAACTGTTATTGTGAATTGTTATTAATAATGTCAGACAAGTCTAAAAATTGTAATAAGTTCCTTCGTAAGATAACTGGTTATAAAAAAGTTATAAAAACTGAAGAAGAAGCTAAAGTTTTTAGTGACGGTTTGAATAAAACTGTAACAGTTAATGATGTAATCTGTAACAAGTGTCTGCTCATTCCATATATTAAGAAAAAAACTTCAGGTTAGAAATCTGCAACGTCTGATGATGTACCTGTAAGTATGGAAGTATGCGATGTAACACCAGCGACTACAAAAGTACGGGAAGAAGCTTATAGCATCAACTCTAACGAGTCTGAGAACACAAACAGTGACGGTGATTTTTCATATGAATACCATGAAAGCGAGGATGATATTGAAATTCCATTTCAACGTGTCGCATCTACACAGGTATTGCATTATATGTCAAAATACAACTGATGTTAAGACAATATCTTTAGAAACACCAATAATGGTGTTCATGAAAAAACAAATATTTATTCCAAAGGGTGATCGTTGCTGTACTTAATTGGAAAATATTTTTATGAACACATTGGTTCAATTTTTGAAATGTTGGTGAAAATCAACTTGTATTGATATTAAATTTAAAAAAAGTAAAAATAACTATTATCAGAGGAGATCATACTCAGGACAAAAACAACACATCTATGTAAACCTTTCACAATATGTTTAACAAATGGTTTTGTTGTTGATTTTGCTGGACCTTTTTACAGCACAAAATATAAATAGGTATATAAAATACATATGTATTTAAAATACAAAGAAAATCATGGAAATATATATTGTGAACAAAAATTATAACAAAAACTGAAATTAAGGTCACATCGTATTTTCGCAGTCCGATACATCCTCCGTATCAGTAAAATAATTGTTATCGTCACTATTATCACTATCACTAAAAATTTGCATTATGCCAAATTGTGAGCGCACCACAATGTCACTCCCACTATCACTTTCTTCACAACTTTAAAAACGATCATTTTCACTCAAATTATTTTCGTATTCCGACATTATGGGTTAAAAATTTTCTTTTCCTGGATCCTTTTTATATTGTAATGGCGCTCATCGGCACTCAAAACGGTTAAACGGTATAAATTTGATTGTTACAAATTTTACTGTCTATACATATAATAACACTGTAGAATAGGTGCATATGTACATTGAATGTTTTTACAAAAAAATTATTTAAGGGACCATAACAAAAGTAAAAGAAGAGATACATGGTTTAATAAATGTTTGTCCGTTTGTTTGCGAGCCTATTTATTTGTTCGCGCAATTAGCAAGAATACCTGAAAAGATTTCGCTGAAGTTTTTACTGGCAGATTCTGTTCATTCTGTGGTAACATATAGGCTATGTTTAATCATAATTGGTCAAATTAAAAAGAAGATATTGTAAATTGACATCTGAACATATAGTCATATAAAAAAATTTCTTTTTTAATTATTGTTATACATGTATTAATCTTGCAGTTAATTTGATAATATTGTCTATAGGTCCACATGCGAAAGAAATGCATGCTGCAGCTTGTAAATAAATATATTGAATAAATTAAAAGTAATTGTTATTGGTGATGAAAAGAAAATAGAATTAAATCTACCAATATTGTATCATTCAAATTATACAGCTTAATTCTCAATTAAATGAAACGTGATGATACGTGATGTAGTATTATTTCTACTTTCTTTAATTTTTTTAACCACAACCTAGGTTTTGTTGTATTACAACATCTTCAGGTGGGATATTAGCAAAGATTCTATAGAAATAATACTACATCACGTAGTTTCATTTAATTGTGAATAATGAATTTCTACAAAATTAACGCCAAATATATTCAGTCAATGACTGTAATTCTATCAAACAAAATAACATTTTCAGCTATATGTACATATAATGAAAAAGTTCATAAGTATACCACATATATATCTAGGTTGATCCTATGTACATATATGATGTTTTTTCCTATTATATGTTCAGTATATTTTTCCTTATGCCAAATTTGCATGGGGTTGATTCCTCTCATCATTCTGAATGTAAAGTTTTTTTTTGGCGAAAGTGACAACTGTTTTTGAAATAACCGGATAGTCGCCTTCAAATATTGAAATTTAGCATAAAATTATAATTCTTATTATAAAATTTCTGTAATACATTTATTATATCAAACCTCACTGCTGCTAGAAAAATAGAACTTTTAGAAAAATAGATCTTTTCCAAAAATCAAATATCTTTAAAAAGGTCAGTTGACATGACGTGATAATTTTCCTTATAGGTGTGATTCGTCTCATTTCTGAATAGAAAGAAAAAAATGAGCAAGTAAAAAAAATGTCCAAAATATATATTTTTACTTTCTTTTCATTAACAATAATGAGCTATTTTTTAAACTCAACCTGGGATTATGCTTACATCATTTCTATTAAATTCCTCAATAGGGATGTAACAATTTCTACTAAAAATTTATAACTTGTATTTCTTTTTTTAGTCTCTTTCAGAAAATTAACTTGAGAATTTGGGCATCTGATTAATTGTAGTTCGGTTTTGACGGAAATGTGTCTGAATAGTCGTATCCAATAGATTTGAGTAAGTAGAGATTTTTTACATATATTTGATGTACCTTTTTTATAAAATATTGATATAAATTTTAATTCACATAAGCTATGGTAAAAAAATCACGAGAAGGATTGCTTTGAACATCTTAGAAACATATAATGGAATGCACATGTCGTATGTATATATGCTTAAATGACCTCAGAGATTTCATTTTGACTAATGAAATTAAAATGTTCCATTGATGCCCAATATTCATGTAACACCGGAAAAGACACCGCCAGTATGTAGTCAACAGTTATAGTGTCTATATGCTTGCTATGAATTTTAGTTTTAACAGTTTAATATGAAAAGTTGCAGAAATACAGTTCCATATAAACCAAATATTCAACTGAAGAAATGGTTTAAAATAATTATCTTTTTGAAAAAATTTGTATGAGATTGTTTTCATTTGTTTTACTTTAATGCAGTCCCCTTGATTTAAGAAAATGTCATGACGGATTTTTTAAATAAAATTTTGCGAAATTATATAATAATGTCAATTAAAAAAATTACTCAACTTTTCACTCAACTCCTTTGTAGGAATACCTACAAAGGAACTGAAGGAATACCTACAAAGGAACTGAGTGTAACTATGTGAAAAATAAGAGTTTTGGATTTATCTTCATCTTTTTGAAAAATTTCAAAAACATAGCAAGGTATGCCAGTCCCGACAGATACGTATATTTTCCTTTCATCGTATTTCGACATTCTAAAAATAAAATAAACTCCTCCATACCCAATTATCAGTTTCCTCCCTCCGGATCTCCAGACAAGTTTGAAGCTTAGGCCCCGGCCCATTGGGTGCCCCAAATGCCTTCACGATGGCCTTCGTCTGTTCCAACTTCTGCGGCGTGATGAGTACCTCTGCGTACTGGAGGTAGGTATCCAAAGTTTGCTGGAGCGGTGGCAGAGGGAGCTTCGGGAGTTCGCTGTACTGCAACGGGAAAAGACAGAGTTTTTATCCACTTCTCAAAACTTAGATTGATAAAATTGTCTAACGGTCATGTTTTTAAACTTTAATTCCAAGGGTTGAATCTTTTATAGGAGTCTGGTAAAGCGGTAAAGCTGTCAGATCCATTCATTACAAATGAAATCGACCTGGAGATTAATCTATTTAGAAATTAATACAATGTGGGATAGAAGCTATTCCACAGTCTAAACATGCAACTCACGAAAGAGACGACATCCCGTTTTGTACGAGTACTATTTATTTTAATGGCACAATGGAACTTTTTCAAAGATCTATTCATTAGAACTTTGTATTTATTTCTTTGGGAATGATCTGCATAAGCCAGTTCGGTTATTTTTTATTGTTATATACAATACACAGAAAGAGGTTGGGAATGATTTATTCAATTGAAAATAGTACTCGGTGTGTAAATTTTTAAATTAATTAAAATTTATTCCTAAAACATTACCAGTTTACAGTTAAGAGATTACAGTTACGAGTAATCATTTAAGATTTGAATAACATTGGTGACAATTCGTCAAGCGTGAGAAGAGGTTAATTGTTAATCACGATTAACTGTTTCAATATTGATAATGAAGCAATCAATTACATGTCAATATTCCTGGATTTATATTTTTTGTTTTTATGTTTTTTTGTTTTTATGTTTTTTTTGCCTAGATTATTATTATTTATCGCAGTGAAATTAATACATTATGGTTATGTTTATATGTGGATTGTGTTTTATATTTTTTTAACCTAAAAATATTGGAAATCTTTGAAGCAACCTTCTGTATAACTCCAGTATGCTCATTATATTTGTATTTTTGATACATTAAATTTATATAAATTATCCTGTGTACTATATTTATAGACCTTCATATTTTTGAAACGGTATAGCCAAATGGTGATGGTTTTGATCATATTTTTTTAAAAATTAAACACTAATTATGTTCATAAGCGCTTGGTTTTGGGTTGGATGCGGCTGTTCCGTACTTTATGTAATAAATAAATAAAGAAATAATATATCATATGAACAAGTCTATAAAATTGATGTTAAAAACAAAATATTTAAACTATTAAATATTTTATTTATTTGGTAAACCAGAATTAATCTATACAATCGTGGAGATATAGAATCTTGAAAATATGTACAATACTCAGTATTAACAGGTATCTGTTTTCATTAAAGTTTAAAATTATTACAGATATCATTACTGAAAATATAACTTCACAGACTGCCCATATTGGCTTTACCGGAACTAAAAATAGCTTCATTTTGCTTTATTCACTTTTTTATGGAATAATTATTTATAGTTAATTTATTAACTGCATTATCAACAGTTTAATCATTTAGTTTGAGCTTTAGTTGACCACGGAACTGCATGAGCCAATCTTGTAACAGTAAAGCATTTATAACAATTACAATTAGACATATACGTCCCGAAAGTTTTTCATAGGTTTCATTGTTGTGTATAATTTTCAAAATATTATTTTGATGTATCTATAATGATTCAGTACGTTTAACTCTAGAAAGACAACTTCATTATTCGAAACATGACTTATGCAAAACGTTACCGAATTACGAAAAAGAAACTGGTGTAAATTACTATATATTTTAATTTAGCCCTAGCCCTAATATTACGTGTATCTTCCAACATATTATCCTTCTAAGGTTGACGCAAAAAACATCCATGATCTGTGTTTGCAACAGAATCAATAAACAACAACTCAAAAAGCATCCATGGTCGGTTCATGCTTCGGGCTCTTAAATGAGACATCGTATATTTTCTAGCTCAAGTATATTATCTATGATAAGTGAATTATCAACTGAATTATCTTTCTTTTGGAAGCTTATGTTGCTTAATGGTCAAGACTGTCTTGATAAGCTTTTTCCAGCGTATCCGGTCAGCGGCAACCACCCGCCGGCGTTGAATTTTTAAAAGTTTAAAATCATTCTCGACACAATCGATTCGACTTGTGCGAGGTCTTCCTCTTTTTCTTGACCTGGTTGCTGTCTTCAAATCTAAAAACGTGCCCAAGTCACCTGGTACGAAATTATTTAATGACTCAGACAATATTTGGTCGTTTAAATTATCTATAAATTTCATGATTAAACAAAATTCTCCATTTGTTATTTTCTTTGACAGGGCCAAGAGGTCTATTGATCTGTTAAAAAATGTATTTATTGAGTTACTCGGTGATTCACGATTGATCAATAATTAATATTTCTTTCTTAATTATTTGTCTTTTTTGTAGTAAACACATTCAATGCTTTAGGTTAAACTGTAAGTTAAACGTTGTTATTTTTAAAAAAATAAATAAATTAAACTATGTTTAAATAAAATTTAAATTAAAAGCAGAAATATTTAAAAGAATGTGGGGTATCAGCGCCTATCCAATATTTTCGGAAATTCCGGTTGCCTCCTTTTCAATGTCATTGCGTAGAAGTAATGAGTATAAGAAAAAAAATGTTATTTCGTTGGATGGAAGGTCAAGCCCTAATTTGTATTAAAATAATAAATGTGAAGAAAATTGAAAATAATATTATGGAATATTATGGCCCTCAAATTAAAAATCAAAATAATAATAATTCCAAAACTCAAATTGCTTAAAAACGATTTTTCGCAATTTGACTTTTAGAATGGATTCATATGCGCGCGCAGCTCGCAGGCGGTTACCGAACTTACATATATTGTGGCACGCACCCCCAACGCCGCTCCACTATGCCGTCGGTCTTCGGTCCGACAACACAATATTTGTAATAGAGCTAAACAAGTATTAAAACAGAGATCAGCTCGCCGATGGCGCGTGAAAAAAATTATAAATTATTTTAAAAGTCATATAAAAATATATATGTATAAAAATTTAATCAAAATTTCGTTAAAATTATCAATCAATTTATTTTAATACCAATTATTATAAAACAATTAGAATTGATGGTTTTAAGCTGTATTAAATAAATTAATTCAATCTTCAATTAGTAAAAAAGAAAATTGTGAATTGAGTTATAAATCAAATTGAAATTTATACGACTTATTAAAAAAAAACAGTGAGCCGTCACGGGACGCCTGGCAGATGTGAAACATCGTGTTCGTACAAGTAATATGCATAAAAGACAATATTATTACAGGAACTAAAAATAGCATAATGAAAAAATAAAGTATTACGAATTTCTTACAGAAAATGGTGACTTTATTTAATAAACATTTATTTACAATTAATACAAAAATAATAAAGCACAGGTTATGTGTACCGTAGTAAACGACAACGTTGAACTGAGTGAGGAGGGGGTCGCGTAGTCGGTTGCGCATGGCGACACGTCGCCATACCGTATACTCTACTTCATATAGATTATATATATATCTTAGTATAGCGTGGCGACCCGTCGCCACGGCAAGCGTCGCCACGCCAACGATCCGGTTTATATCAGGGGCCTATAGATGTTTCACATCAAAAAACAAATTAAATTAATTAATAAATACAGATTTAAATAAGGTTATTAGTGTTAATTACAAATAAAATATAATTTTAATTTTTAATAGCAATGTGAGATTTTAGACACTAATATTTTGTTAAATAGTATGTGATTATAGATATTTTTGTCCGAATTTTAATTATAATGAATTATAAATGCTAATTACAAGAAACAATAAAGTGTGTTGATATATTTAACCTATTAATTACTAAAGTGAAATAACAGAAAACACGTTAAAACTAAAATTGCTTTCGTGAAAAATGCCACCTTTTAATTACCCTTAGAAACATTATTTAAAGAAAATTCTAAATATTGTATGAATAAAAAAATTAAAAAAAGTATTTTTAGTGATTAAAATTAAAATAAATAACTTGGTAGTTATAATAAATCTAAAGGGAGCACAACATGAGTGGTGTTGAAACTTTTAACGCGTGATTATGACGTCACTGTTTCAATTTTGATTAAATATATTAAATTATTACTGGGATTATCGCTAGATATTTAAAAAAAAGCTAAACAAATTAAAAAAACTAGCGTGACCCGTGCGAAGTCTTCGCATTATTTATTCCATTATGAAGCTCAGATGACAGATCAAACAAATATTTTACTAAAATTGACAAATAGAGGCGCAAGTATCAAAAGCATTGAGCTAAAGCGCCACTTTATTTATACGTGAGTGGATTTGAAATTAAACAAAAATTTTACCGACCGTCAATCATATTGACGTTGAGCCGTTAGATGGCAGCATTGCTGTTTTGTGTATATAATTTTAATAATTAATTAATTTGCAAAAACAATAGCAATAATAAATTTTTTAGTTGTGGATGCCGGTAGAGCAAGCAATTATCTATAAAATGATATATAATTTATGTGGATTAGTTGTGAGGTTTTTTCTAAAAAGGGAGTGTAACATCTTAACCTTAGCGTATTAATATATATGATGATGATGATGATGATGATGTGAGTCATCGTGGGAAGTCTAGCAAATTTGAAACGTCTAATTTTTTTTGTTGTAACTCATATTTGAAATTGATAAACGCTTTTAAATTTTCAGGAGAGTTTAACGAAATAGACCGATACAAACAAATAAAGTTGTAAGCGTTAGTAAATAAGAAGCAATGCTAATACACACATGAGAGAAGTGTTAAGTTGGAAAGAATCCGTAAAACGTGGAGCTCGCCAAATTAAGTCGGAAAGAGCCGAAAAGACGCAAAGCTGACCGAATTAAGTCGAAAAGAACCGACAAGACGCCTAGCTAGTCGAAAAGAGCCGACAAGATGCGAAGCTGGCCGAATTAAGTTGAAAAGAACCGAAAAGACACGAAGCTGGCCGAATTAAGTCGAAAAGAGTCGATAAGATGCGTAGCTAGCCGAATCAAGTTGGAAGAGCCTACACTATCCGAAGCTGGCCCAATGGCATGTCACGTCATGCCATCAGAACATTTAACTCCCATCCAAATGCGCCATTAAATGTTTTACACCCAAACAACAAACAAAAATACACATCTAAATGTTTTACCAGACAGGCTGTAAGATATATAATGGAACATATTGCTCTCGTAGTAATATGTCCACCATATGTATCAATTGTGTACAGTAAAATCTGTAATATAGTACAAATTTTCACAAGTAAATAAATTATAAGTCAGAAACGAAGAAATAAGGTAAAATATCGAATGAAACTGTAATTTGAAGTAAGAAAAATGTTTTAAGATTATGAAATGATTTAAGAAAAATGTTTTTGAGAAAAATGTTTTAAGAATGAACAATGAAAATAACATCGATTTAGAAGGAAATGTAATGAAACATTTATATTTTAGGATTCACAGTAAGGAGTGCAAGTATAAAGATACCTCATCATCATCATATTTGGCACGACAGCACAGGGTGGGCTTTCTGTTAGATATTCTTCCAGGAAGTTCTACTCTTCGCCTTGGTTTTCCAGTTCTTTATCTTGAGAATGTTAAAATCTTCTTCCACTGAATCGATCCATCGTAATTTTGGTTTACCTTTTCTACGAGTTGTTAGAGGTTTTGCGATGAAAACTTTCTTTACTGGGTTTTCATCTTTCATTCTAGATACGGGCAGCCGAGTTCATTCTTTTGATTTTGATGGTTTTTATGACATCAGGCTCACCAAACAACCTATAGATTTCTGAGTTAAGACGTCTTCGCCAAATACTATTTTCCTTGACACCCCCAAAAATTCTGCTCAGAACCCTTCTTTCAAAGGCTGCTATTTTATTCTCTCCCGTTCTAGTCGAAGGCCAGGTTTCTGAACCATATGCTAGAACTGGCCTAATAAGAGTTTTATATACTAATCATTTTGTTTTTCTTGTAAGAAAAAAAGATTTAAGGATGGAGCTTAGTTCAAAAAATGCTTTATTGGCCGATGATAAAGACATCTACTATTTCATAAACCGGATGCGCACACCAATATCCTGTTGCAATTCCCGACAGCTATTGCAGTGAATTCGCTTAAATCTATGTTAGAGATATACTACCGACTTGTGCTGTGTCATTATCCACTTTAGAATAAAGATCATCTTTATTACAAATATGTTTTGTATTCATCATACCGTGTCGTCGGGCCTTGCCGGATTAAAGTGATCTGTCAGATCACATAAAAGAGTACGGAAATGTCCACTGCCCATTTTAAACGAAAGCTTTTAATTGATTGAAAAAATAAACGTAAATAATATTGTGTGCTGTGAAGAGTATATATTGAATAGAAAAGATAATTTATTCAATGAACATCAAAGTATAACCATAATTAATTTCTTTTGTCTATCTTCGACATCAGTAGGCCTATCCTATAAAATAGAATTTTTAATCTTAATTTCTTTTTTTTTTGACGTGAATACGTCTTTAAATTTGGTACCACACGGGGGCAATCCAAAAAACCTAATGATAACAAAATCGGGGAATACAGTTTGGCGTTTCAGTTTCGAATCTATCCTCTACATCAAAAATTAAATTATACTACTAGATAGCTAAAGGATCAAAAAATTCATTACGATAAGCGAGAACAGTGACGCATCGCGCGCGGTGGAGGGGGAAGCGCCGCCATTTTGAGGTTATCTTGCTGCGTATCGAGATTTGTAATTAGTATAACTTTTGATTCGGAAAAGCTACGATGTTCGTTTAAGTTTTAATCGTCAGCTGTCGTCAAAATCTATTAATTGTATATAAAACATTAGCTTAAAGTAGTGACAGTAAATATAATAAGGTGTTAGAATAAAAAAATATTATCAAAAATATTTTATTTAAAACATATAACCCGTTACATAGACGTATTCACGTACAACACACGGTCGTGTTCATGACACAGCCACACCCAATTTTTTATTTCTAAAGAGGTTATTAGAACCTTTTTTTTATAGTCTTTTTAAAAATAAAACTACAGTTGCTGCTATGTCGTTTTCAATAGCCATCGTGACATACGTGTTGAACGCACTCACAGCATCGCTATGTCGTGCGATATAGATTTGTGATGAAGTTTCTTCTTCATCAGCATACGTGGAAACATCTTCGACTAGCTCAAAATCACTTATTAGCTGACAATTTACTTCATATTTTCTAAGTAGCCAATCATTTACTATTTACATTGTACAACAGATAGTGATGCAGAATCGCTTGAGCAAATCTCTTGAATCGTTTTTCGGAGCTGCGTGAACTCCTCGTCGTTAGTAGGATCAAGATCCTATTCAATCACTTCACTTTCTTTAGATTTCTTTTGGTTCCGGGCTAGTAAAAAAGATCCGGCCATGAACTGCCCCAGTGCAGTTACTTTCTCCCAATCTTGAGCAATTGTAAACAAAGTATTTTGCGTTATAGTCTTTAAGTACATGAATGATGCTTTGCTCCTTATTTGTTATACTATTACTTGGTTTTTTATAACAAGCGTCAACAGTTTGTTTGATGTTCTGGCCTAAAGGCGTAGGGTTACATTGATTAAGTTTATCAGGACAAAGGTTTAACTCGATCATAGTTTTTTAAATGTTTCTTTATATGGTTCAACGATTTTAAAAGTTTCAAGACAGTTACTCTGCTGTTGTGGCCAGCAAGCGTAATTGAAACAGTTAAAAGGTATGTATAAGGTATAAAGGTATGGAGTACTTACACGGAAATCGTCTTTTTTCATTGTCTCTGTATAGAAAATTTCCTTTTTAGGGTTCCATACCACAAAAGGAAAAGCAAACCCCTTATAAGATCACTGTAGTGAGTGTCTGTCTATCACAACCATGTGTGTGTGTATGTGTGTAGAGTATCTTTTGAATTATGTAATAATAAAATACTTTTTTCATAATTTTAGGTAATATATCTTTAGAGATATACTGAAAAATATGAAAAAAATGCTTCCTCCCCGTTATTTCCGAAAGTATACTACCTGAAATTATGATGAAAATAGGGTTTTTAGAAGCCTAGGCAAAGATTATAGGAAAATTATAGTAATTCGCCTTGACTTTTTATATATGCGCCTGTGAAATATGTAGCAAGTTATATGTTTATTGCGAAAAATTAAATTTGTAATTAGTTTATGTTGTAATAGTGTTATCGCTGTGGTGTGTTGGGTTAATCACAAGGCATACGGTTTTTGCCAATGAGGTGCACAGCGGGGACCCGGGTTCGATTCTCGGCCGTTCGTCGAACGGGGCTGGACTGGTGTTTTGGGTGTGGCTGTAAGAGATTGCTCTCGTAGTAATAAGTCCGCCATATGTATCAATTAGATACATTAAAGTAGACAAGTTTAATAGAAATGCTATGTACCTTTAAACGTTCATAAGAGCCTAATTGTGTTCAGAACCCTTGCAGTGAAAGTTCTATTCTTGCTTCATAGGATTTTCTTTGATAAGAACCTCTGAAATGGGAATGCGATTACTAAGCTCCTGAATGCATACAAAAGCATCTTTTAATAAGGGCTATTAATACTTTCCTATTACTGCACATGATTTATCTGCAAACCCTTCAATTTTTATTGAGTTTTTAATATCATAAATGATGGCACATCCCACTCTATAAAATGAAGTTAGTCATTAATTGTTTCTCCTTTGTCCAATTCTTAAATACTTTGATTTTTTCAATTATAGTCAGGTTTAGATTTTTAATTTTTGTGACATATTGTGCAACAGATAAAGTAGACACAAAAATCAACAAGTGCATTAACAAATTAAAAATACAGCAAATAGCGCCAATTATGCCACGTGTCCAAACGGTATTGTTTTTAAAAACAATTGTTTATAAATCACTCGCCGCCATCTACCCGATTAATTGTATGCAGCAATGAATATTAAAGCCAATGATTTGCTTTTACAATTATTTAATATTTATTTATTTAATTTGTTTTTAATTATTTATTTAAGTTATAGAAATTCAGGACAATTTGTATCTATCAAACTTTACTTTAAAACGAGTGAAGAACAAATGCGACGAGTCTCTGAAGGAGAGCTTTTTTGTACAATGCAAGATTAGTCATTATGAAAATATCATTCTCAATTACATTATTATTTTAACAGTTTTAGTGCCATTGTTTTTTACTCATATATACTTAAAATGCCAAAGAAATCTTTTGTTTTTGATGTCATTTACCCTTGTCTCGAAAAAAAACTGTATGTTTTGCAAAAATCATCCAATTATAATAATTTTTTCGGTGTTTTCTTAATAAAAACTTGTACAAGGATAATAAAATACAAAGAAAGTTATGGAAATATATATTGTGAACAAAAATTATAACAAAAACTGAAATCAAGGTCACATCGTATTTTCGCAGTCTGGTACATCCTCTATATCAGCAAAATAATTGTTATCGTCACTATTATCACTATCACTCAAAATTTGCATTACGCCAAATTGTGAGCGTACCACAATGTCACTCCCACTATCACTTTCTTCAAAACTTTAAAAACGATCATTTTCACTCGAATTATTTTCGTATTTCGACATTATGGGTTAACAATTTTCTTTTCCTGGATCCTTTTTATATTGTGATTACTAATAATATTATAATTTGAACTTTATGTAACACGTAGAAAGATAAAAAATTAGCGACGCGTGCGACCGACCTCCCTTACCGCGCGCTAAACGGCAACTGATTTTGCGAACGCCATCGCGCTAGTGGCAAATTTAGTTAGTACTTGCTCGTCGGCACTCTAACGGTTAATTCATCGTATGCAAAAACGATTTTTGTGGAATTTGTTTAAATTGAGATTTCTGATTTTGGTTAGAATTTACGTTATGAATAATTAATATTTTCTACTTACTTTACGTACTGTAAGACAACAGGTAATGTTTCAGGTCTCATGGCCCTTATAGAACCTAATGGCCCTTTCAAACCAGCTAAGAATGTTCTCAGAATTTGATTAGAAAAGAATTTGCGTTTACAAATACGAAGATTTTCGTCTCCTTCGTGAATGTTAACATAGTTTTTAATTTTATTAAGTACATTTAAGCATCTTTCGTAGTATGCTTGTGGAGTCTCAGTTTCTTTTTGTTTTGTATTTACGAGATCACGATTCAGTGAATTCTGGACGCGTAGATCCGCGAAATTTTGAATCAAAGTTAGTTTTATATCGGCCCATGTTTCAGCGCCATATATATTAATTACCTCCTCGGTTTTACCTTCCAATTTCCCAATAATTCCATTTAAGATGATGGTATTGTGGAAACAAGTTGGTTCCTTGGAGTTGTAATACTGTTTTAAGATGGCTTCGCCAGTCTTAATAAAGTGATAGAGTTTATTAGGATTTCCGTCGAAATGGGGCCCAATTTTAAGAGCCGCATTATAAAGCACGATCTTCTCCATATTTCTCTGTTATTAATTTGTTTATATATAAAAATGTATTTGTTTGTTTATAAAAATGTAGAAATTATCTATATTTGGATCTAACTAAATGCAAACATTTGACAACACGACTATATTTATGGTATAAGTTAATTTTTTTTAGTAAGGATTGCTTTTTGGCAAATAGGAAAAAATAACACACTCACAGTGTTGTGGACTTCATCTACGAAGTTGATGATGGCTGCCATTCTGCTGCTGGCATTGGGTTCTACTGGTGGATGCGTTAGATACTTCAATGAGTATATTGAAACGAAGACAGCTCACAATTTTATGTGTTCTGCTTAAAGATCCGCTACACTGCGCCAATTACGCCGCGTGTCCGAACGGTATTGTTTTTAAAAATAATTTATTGGCGTAATAAAATGTATTTGATTTGCGTAGGATTTATCACTCACCCCCGACTATCCGATTAATGCAAGCAATGAATACTCAAGCCAATAATTTACTTTTACAGTTATTTAATATTTATTGACAATTAAATGAAACTACGTGCTGTAGTATTATTTCTACTTTCTTTAAGTTCTTTATCACGACCTAGGTTTCGTTGTGTTACAACATCTTCAGGTGGACTATAAGCAAAGATGCTAATAACCCACCTGAAGATCTTTGCTAATAGCCTACCTGAAGATGTAATACAACAAAACCTAGGTCGTGGTAAAGAACTTAAAGAAAGTAGAAATAATACTACATCACGTAGTTTCATTTAATTGTGAATAATGAATTTCTACAAAATTAGTGCCAAATATATTCAATAATATTTATTAATATAATTATGTGATTTGAATTTACTACTGACTATCCGGGACAATTCGTATCTATCAAACTTTACTTCAAGACGAGTGAAGAGCAAATGCGACAGAGTCTCTGAAGGAGAGCCTTTTTATACAGTCCTAAATTAGTCATTATGAAAGTATCATTCTCAATTGAGAATTATATTTGCTAAAATATCTTTTTATTATTTTTGGCGACAAAATAAAATTAGTCTATAGCCTTCGGGTATCCCGCAGGGCTGAGTCAGATGATGTAGGTAGGTCTCTAACACGCGCTAATTCGATTCCATAATCTTCGCAACACTAGAGATGTGTAACTCATGAGCGATAGGTATAAAAGATATAGCTCATATGTTATTATCATATCTATCACTCGCTCACTTGAAATCAAAATGTATCAGTATATCGCTAGCTCGGGAAAATTCGGCGCCTTTTTCGTTTCACCAAATCAATCCTTTCACTCACTCGTCTCGTCGTGAAGATAGATATAGAAGATATGTTTTGATGTTACATGAAAGAGAAAGAAAACGATCGAACTGTTTAGTCAATATGCAAATAGGTCTATGTAGACGGCATAGCTACTAGCTACTCGCGATCGAATGTGAACGCTGTGATAAAGTGTACTTTAGTTCATTAGAGATAAAGTATACTTTAGTTCGTTAGAGATAAAGTATACTTTAGTTCATTAGAGATAAAGTATACTTTAGTTCGTTAGAGATAAAGTATACTTTAGTTCGTTAGAGATAAAGTATACTTTAGTTCGTTAGAGATAAATTATGCTTTAGTTCGCTCAAAATATTTGCGTAGACAAACATTTTTTTGTTTCATTTCAAATTTCTAATTTAAAATTGTAAAAAAAACGCCAATCTATTCCAATTTATTTCAACATCATTAAAGTTATTTTATCTATAATTTGCATCTAGGTTGATAGGTCAAAATCCTAAACCTGCAAAGTATTAAGCAAAATCAAGTGGGTACTCTTGTAGTATTAATTTTTGTTTTCAAACAATGGTACATAATGTTCAGTCATTACTTTTTATCACCACGTTTTATGACCATTGTTCAACTTATGCACAATAAATAATTTCGGTAATAACTCGGAACAATGAAATACTGAGTTAAAGTATATATATATATATATATATATATATATATATATATATGTATATATATATATTTCCAATCAAATGATATATATCACTCTTTTCTATCCACGGATACATTTTGCGCACCTCTACGCAACACATAACTGGCGCGGACTGCTGTTCACTCTCATATACTGACAAAAAGCGACATGAACATGTCATGAGACCGGTCTCCTTGTGTCGGACTTCTGGACGGGTCGGAGGAAAGAAGTGTCGGACTGCAGAAACTCTAGTGTATTTGTTTTTGATCACTGTTTCTCTTTATTGTTCGTTATTTTAAATCATGTTTTATCTCGCCCTAACTTGCTCAATGTATTAACTCTAAGCCGCGGCTCGTTGTGTCAGACTATTGGACGTGTCGGAGTAAAGTTTCGGACTACAAAAACTCTGGTGTATTTGTTTTTGAGCACTGTTTCTCTTTATTGTTCGTTATTTTAAATCATATTTTATCTCGCCCTAACTTGCTCAACGTATTAACTCTAAGCCGTGGCTCTAGCATGTATTTTATGGAAAAATATGAATAAATAAAACAAAAATAAGTATATAGTTTCTTCAATAACTTTATGTGATTTGCGCTTATGTCTACTTTGTGAAATGTTTTGAATTTCCCATGTCTGCAGAAAAATATATGAAGTAGCTTTCTTTTGAAGTTGCTGTTGTTAAATCTTAAGTGTTTAAACATTTATTTTCATCATATCATGTAAAATTCTGTCTATTTACCGCATGTTCTCCTATAGTTTATCTTATACACACATATATGACAATAAATGCGTCCCGGATGCGCACAAAGTTTCTGTAAAGGCGGCGATTCGATAATCGAGAAGTGGACGAGAAACGAGAGTAAAACTTTAAGGTCGCGTCACATTTAGGCACATTTCGTTACACGAGAGAGAAGAAAGATATGACGTGGAGAGAAAGAGAAAGAGAGCTATATATTCCAACATCATGGAAGTGGATCAAAAGAGAGCGACGTTTACACAACGATACAAAGCGATTGAACATGTTGTGCGTGTTGTAGATGTACACCTCAGACGCTACATATGAACAGCTGAGGTAGCACGCGTACGTTGTGTTGATTATGTTACATGTGTCAAAAGAAGATTATCAACATTTTGTCGATTTATTTATATATTTATGTTTGATTTATTACTAATTCTGCATGTACTTCATCCAATACAAGAATAACAACACATAAGGTATACATTGTGTTTAATTTATTTATAAATCTGCACTGAACCCGAACATATAGTCGTAAACATAACTTACAACTCGAGCGGCATTTAAAAGTATTCTGGTACTTACATTGTAGCTATTTTTTTTAAATTGACAATAGGCTATGCAAATTTACATAAAAATTAGATCTTTACACCGATTTGTAATGACATTTTATTTATTTTTCTAAATGTATAGAACTAAAATTTTCTTATCCGAATTTAATACAATCTATGGATTTACACACTGTATGTTCTTTCTCACTGTCAGTGCCGTTTTAGCACTTTCTACTTACATTTGTCAAGGTTTAAAAAAAGTTTCACGTCCGTCACGTGTACTGAGATGCACGCGTTTTTTTTAAATTCCATGTGGTATATCATTTCAAAGGGATATTCATTAGGGTCTCATATTAATTTTGTTTTATAATTGTAGGTGGTATGTTTTCAGATATGTACTGAAAAATGTGCAAACAATATGTGCTTTCCCCATATTTCCGAAACGATTCAATCTAAAAGTCCCAGGCTATTGTTATAGGTAGCAGGAAACTTCATTCCAAAATTAGTTTACCTGATCTACCATATCTGTTACTTAATGATGAAATTATTACTTTCTTTTCCATTGTAAAAGACTTAGGCCTTGTGATCGATCAATTTCTAAATTATCAGCTCCATTTTAACGATAACAATTGTCGCGTTTTCAGCTAATTACACTGTGATAAACGTCTTCAACATTTCATTCCCCATGAAACTAAAATTTACCTGTGTCAAACACTACTTTTGCCACTAATAGACTACGGAGATGTGTGCTATCCAGATCTTTCAGAACAATTGCTTAAATTAAATTCAACGCGTTCAACATTTATGTATTCACTATATTTTCCACCTTAGAAGATTTGATTACGTTTCTGACCTCAGGATGCGGCTCAGATGAATGGAGATTCGCGACCGACGTAATTTCCATATTCTTTCACTACTTTATACTATCTTAAATAACCCTTACAGTTCATCTTATCTTTCAGCAAAATTCACAGCCCTTTCTAGCCTTTGCTAATTTTTCATAGTCAGACATTCTACTTCTTTCTATGAGCATTCATGTTGCCAAATTATGGAATAAACTGAATTCTGACATCAAACTTTCATCGTCACTTTTAGCTTTCAAAAACCGTCTTAAAAATTATACCTAAACTTTAGTTTGAAAATTCTATTTCCGTTCATCATACTTTAATTCTTTTCATTACCTTCCCCCATTCTTTTTATTCCCTCCTCTCAATCCAGATCTAAAACCCCACCAGACATATCAAATTAGATTTTTGTTTTGTTTTGTTTTCTTTGGTCTCTTTTTTGGTTTCAATTATTTTATATTTTACATATTGTTTTAATGTGTAGCTTTATGCTTATCCCTTTTTGTTTTTATTGCATTGTAATTTTAGTGCCCTACTTAACTGTAAGAGATCCTGTAGCAATAGGTTCGCCAGATGACTGTTCATCAAAGTTTTTTAAATAAAGAAATAAATACAATTAAGAAAAAAATAGGTTTTTTAGAAGATTACGCAAAGATTGCAGAAAATTATAGCGATTATCTTAGGTCATATATTTTAAAAAATGCCCTGTCCTTAAACCTGCGAAATATATAGTAGACAATATATTTACTTTGTGAAAAATTAATATTTGTAAATAATTTAACACAGATACTATGTGCCAGTAAATTTTTTTAAGTGCTTAAATGAGCACGGAACATGAAATGAGCACGAACAGTGCTTAAATGAGTACGAATATTGCTGCGAGTTCTACTCGTGTTTGATAGGTTTTTATTATTTTAAAAGTTTTGTTCAATGATACGTCATTCGATGGAATGCAGAAAAAACACGTTGGTCCCCATTTTGTATGTATGGATGGTTACATTACCTAAATTGTTTGGTTTTGTATTTTGTTATAAGAAGAATTTACTTAAATTTACCGTAAAATTCTACTCTAATTAGGGATGCCAACTCTAAATTTGTTGCGTAGCACGACGCGTCACGTCACGCGTTAACGACTTTTCATTAGTGGCTGATTAATCCGGCCGTGTGAGATGATATTTATTGCTGTCATGAGCACGTCTCGTTTCGGCGATGTAAATGTTTTGCGTAAATGGAGCTGTTTTGAACCAAACTTGATTATATTTTACCGCAAAGGTCACGTCAAATGTAGCGCACACGTCAAATGTAGCACGCACGTCAAATGTCAAATGTTTGTACTCATTCAGCATAAGAATTGTAGTTAAATTTACTTTAATAAAATAAATAGTATATATAACCAGTACTACATCGCTGGGAGATTTCGCTCGCGATTTCCAACAGGACTAATAATCTAATTTTCTATCTATTCCACTCCAAAACACGCCATTACTTCATGTAAAAAAGCATTTTTTTCCTCTACTAGCAAAACGTTATATTTGTGAAGGTCCTTCTTTAGGCGTCAGACGAAAAGATGTTTGGAGATGCAACCGAATAAACTCAAATACATATAGAGTATTTAAATTGATTTTATTTATTTATATTGGTCACAGTTACTTATTATTATTTATAATTATTACTAATAAATACTGACAATAATATTTTATATTTAAACATCAACAGACTAAAATAAGTGATTATAATATAACTAATTCGTTACTGCTGTCGTGAGCAGAACGTAACAGAGCGAATTAAAGAATTGAAATGATTTGATTTGATGAGTTGTACCCTTGTTTATATATTGTCTTTTATCATATAGAACAAAATAATCGAATGTTTGTTGTTGATAATATGAGTAAACAATTCTGGAAATATCCCGTTAGCAAAGAAGTCATTAGTTTGGGCCAACAAATGGTTCCAAATTACTTTATACTGGATATTTGTTTTATAACGCAAATATTCTGTAATTTTGTTATTGAGCTCAAGAACAATCGAATTAGATAATTATACAGATAACTAATAGTTGATTAGTTTGGGTTGGTACATTATATATTTAACTGGATCCTGTTATTGCGAACTCGCCCTAAATAATTATCTTCGAAAGTTTTCCGTAACACTTTTACTTTCATAATTTCCCAATCATTCCGTCCTCTTATTGTACTTTTCTTATTCAAACGTTAATCATGTCAGTATGGGAAATTTCATTTTGTTTCAAAATTTTATATGTCATTAATTTTAGAATTAATAATAATTTCTTTTGTATTTTTGATACTTTTTGAAGTAAAACTTCTTTACGCACGCTTGACTTGGGGAGTAAGCTGGTGAATGCGTGACGAGAGCGTTACGAAAAGTGTGATCGGGGGAGGCGAACGGAAGTTGAGAGCGATATATAAGTTAGTGAAGACAGAAAGAGAGAGAGTTACGTTTCGTATATTACTGTAGGGACAAGAGAGAGAGGTGCGTTTTCTTTCTCTCTTTCTCTCATAGCCAGTTATGTTTCGTATATCTAAGACACAGTGCAAGCCTATTGTCTGTATCACATTGTAGGAGCAAGAGAGAGCAGTGCGCGAGCACATTTTCTTTCTCTCTTCCTCTCATAGCTAGTGTGAAAAAAAAAAAAAAAAAAAAAAAATATATATATATATATATATATATATATATATATGCGATAAAATTGTAAATTCATTTTAAAGTTCATATTTTGTGAATTTGAAGTTTTATTTCAGTCGTGTGGTCTAAGGCTGTACCTTCGTTTTTTTAATTACATTATCAGTCTTTCATGTATGATTGCCATGATTTATTGGAAAAGATTTAGAGATCAGGAATAAATAAAACATATCAAATATTAGAGAAACTAAAGAAGTAAACCGTCAAAATGGACAATGTGATCTTTAGTAAACTATTTAAGTATTGGTGGATTAGTTTAAAATGTATGTCGTTGAAGTCATAGTCATAAAGAACAAAATTTTGTTTGTTAATTTGTTGAGTTTGGCACAAAAGTTTAGCACAAAAATTTGTTGGTTTTGGCACAAAATCCGTTTGATATTAAAATTTACCACCGCACGGCAGATATTGACAGATGGATCTAGGGTTCTCAATATATTTTTAGAACATGTAGGTGATGAGCAATCGTGATTTGAGCGGAGGAATTGCCATATTTTTGAGTTAAACTTTTAAAATATCATGTCTAGATTAAAATAATGTCTGAAGATATTGTAGACAATATAAAAATCTTTAAAAAGTATTAAGAAACATAGTGCTAATTATTGCAGATTGCTTGTTATAAAGGTTTTTATTTTACAAGATTTTGCTATTTGCTAAAGCATAGAAAAAAAATTAAATCGTTGTGAATATTTTTAACAAAATCTACCATAGATAAATGTTTTAAAGTTTTTGATGCAAGTTAATTGAAATAGTTTTATATAAAATTTCTAATTAAATATAGTGTTCATTATATGCTAGTTTTTTTTTCAAACCTGATTGTTTAACAATAGAACCACAAACTGATTTCAAAAGACCTTTCCAAAAAATTTCCTTCGGCTTTATATACTCCGCAATACGTAAAACTTTTAAAAAATTGAGATTTAATTAAATATAATTAATTGAGACCGTCATATGGAGCATTTGGTAATAAAATTTCGTTAGATAAATCTAAAACTATAAAAACTAAGTTAATTATAAATGAATAGCCATGAATCATAAAAATGCGAATTAAATTTTTACACTTTATTCGTTATGAAATAAAATGTCACAATAACAAATAAATAATTAGGTTAAAACGTAATTTTGTATATATCCACATAAAACATATGAGTATATATCAAACGCAGTAAACAATCTTAATGGCAACTCTTTGACGCCATACATTTTATTAGTAGTATCCATTAACAAAATAAAAAAGTAAACCAAGGACGTCATAGACAAAACGTAGACGCAACATCATAAATAATTTAAGAGGTGTCTTTTTAACTCTAGGCTTTTTTATGTTTATGCTTGACATAATTTGGCCACCCGACGCTATCAGAGATTTTATTGACCTATAAAAACATTTTGGACGTTTAAAGGCCTTGGTCTAGTTTGAGTAGTTCGTGAATTTTTGTGTTAATGCTATTCTTCGCGTCGTAACTACGGTTGCAAGTTTCTTGTAAGACAAATAGTTTTGATACGTAACAGTCTGAATATGACACTATTATTCTTGTTTCCATTCCATATTGAGAGGGCTATGGCTGCAGATATTTAGGATTAAAATTTTTGAAATATTATTCTGGATTTTTTTTTAAAATTATCTTTTTAGGCATAGACTAAGTCAAACGCCATGAAACAAGGTCCTGTGACGCATGACGTTCGTTCTTATTGTTACCAATAGAGGTGCGCAAAATGTATCAGTGAGAAGAAAAGAGCGATATATATATATATATATATATATATATATATATATATATACACACATATATATATATATATATATATATATATATATATATATAATATATATGCCAAGCCACTTTAGTTTATAGGTAAAGTGCATGTTTCAGCCAGTCAGCCTCACTCAGTCACGTCAGTGAAAAGGCCACTTTAGTTTATAGGTAAAGTGCATGTTTCAGCCAGTCAGCCTCACTCAGTCACGTCAGTCAGAAAGCCACTTTAGTTTATAGGTAAAGTGTATGTTTCAGCCAGTCAGCATCACTCAGTCACGTCAGTCAGAAGGCCACTTTAGTTTATAGGTAAAGTGCATGTTTCAGCCAGTCAGCCTGTATATCTGCTCTTTTGCGGACATACAGGCTAACTAACTGAAACATGCACTTAAGTAACAGCTCTAAACTGGATTTGGTATATTTATGTTAAATAAGGCCTAAGGGAAAGCAAATTTAAAAAAAAAATTGATTCCCTTTATTTCCACAAGAACAAAGTCATCAAGAGACACGTCTCAGTGAGCTAATTTAAGATTCAATACGTTTTATTATAAAAACATAACGCAAAATAGTAAAAGGTGAAAAATGCCAAGATATGGCCGACGCCAAATTAAAATGTAAAATTTTTCACTCAAATCGTTTTAAAAAAATATCTAATAAGTTATTAAAATTATTAAATAATAAAATTTTTCATTCTACCTTGTAAGCTTTTAGTTGTTTTTTTAAATTAACTGTACGATTTCTTAACGCATTTTACAACGCAAAAGATAGGTATTTTTAAATCGATTTTTTCTAATTAAATATGAGCGGTCTTTATAATTATTAAATATATTGTTCTTTATAGTATCATCTGATCTAAAAAAAAGGAAATGGGTGAAAAATTTCATTTCACTAAAATACAATTAAACCGAAAATAAAAGTTTAAAAATTTCCACTGTAAATGTTTAGATATTATTTTTCTTCAATTTTAATATTTTTTCATGAAATATATAAAGCATTTCATGAAAAAAACATTCTGTTAAAATGAGTTTTTTTAAACTGAATAGCAATTTAATACATTAAACTCATCTTACGGGAAAACTACCACAATAGGAAGTTGAAAACTAAAAGTAAATCTTTTATAACAAAGATTTTTGCAATAATATGTTTTCTTTAAAATAATTGTTTTTTTTTATATTTTAAATAAAGTTATATAAAACTGATATAATATTTCCATCGAAAATTATAAAACGTAAACACGCGCTCCTTTTTTTATATTTTATAATTCCATTGCGTTTTAGCGAAAATTGCGTTTCTAAATATTACGAACGATACATTCACTCACGTCATTTGCACAAATGACAGCTTGGCCAACTCGGACACAAAATTAAAGCCAATAAAAAAAGCACTACCGCACATTATCCAAAAAGTTTATTTTTGTTTTCATTGGATAGCGCTGCCCTGCCTTGGATCGTTTCCGTTTCCCCCAACGAGGTTAGACACGGGTGGGAGAAGGGGGGAGACCTTGTCTGCAAAGACCCACTCAATTACTCGAAGCCTCGTTAACATGTTATTTTAGTAAGTTACATTGAAGTAAGTATTATTGATTTTGTAATGATTACGTCTATTGACTCAGTTTGGACAGCATTAAATGGGTATGTAATGAATGTAAAACAGTTTGATTACATATTTTTACTTTCGAGTAAAGAAGGAATTAAGTATTTAGATTTCAGTACCTAATGTTTTACAATTTCAAGACTAAAAATGTAGGCAAGTAATTTCAGGGGAAATCAAAAAGCTGTGATTAGGAAAAATAGCGAACTGCCAACCAATTACACTTTATATGTTAAAAAACCGTATTCAAAAACGATTGTAAATCACATTATGAACGTTCGAAGGATACAAATAAAATTTTAAAAAATATAAGAGCACATAGTATTTTTATCAGATTGTTTTTTAAATGTTATTTCTATGAGGTTTTTCCCATAGAAATAAATTGCCTGATATGTTTTTCACAGGCATAGTAAAGAAAAGGTGTACCTAATATAATAAAGAAGGATAAATATGTATATATATATATATATATATATATATATATATATATATATATATATATATATATATATATATTTATCTCAAATACTGATATCTAGATATAGTATATCTGCTTTTTTCATAATTTTAGGTTCATTAGTTTTGGAAATAGAGGCTTGGGGTGTATTTGTTTGCATATTTTTCTATATATCTTATTATATAATTATGAATAAAATATGAAAAAATATACATGAAAGAAAGGAAGTTAGTTAAAGTGAATTTTTATGGCTTTTGATTATATTTTACCAAGCGTTATTTGAGTGTTATTATCTTATTCATTTTATATTGTTAAAGACATTTAATGGCAGTCACAGATCAGTCACTCCGTCAGGCCTATTGCAGTAATAACAAGATTGAGAATTAGAACATAGAAATAAGGCATAGGTTTTCTCGAAATGTTTCATCTCGTTTTTAGTAAAGAAGATTTATTTACAAAGATAATAATTGACGAACGATTATCTTTATGAAAAGACCTTTATATCGATCATTTTTTGGAATTCATATTTTGGAATTACCTAATTATTAATAATGTACAAAAAACTATTTCGAATATTTAAGGCAGTATCTTATCATCTACCAGAGACTTTTATTTTGAAATTTTATTTGACTTTCGGTAATCGAAAAATGGGCAGATTTCAATTTATAATCGAGTGTAATTGTAAAAATATAGAATACGGAGGAAAAAGAGTGAGCGGACCTTATGCACCTTGTAAGCAAATCTTCTTGATATATTGTCACACTGAAAATAAAAATGGATATATGAAAGTAATTGCGTTAATAAAATAATAATGTTTTATTTGTAATACCGAACTGAAATTAAGTACTAGAAATTTTTAAATTTTATTCATAGCTTGGGATATCGTTTGAAACAACTTCTTATAAGGGTATTAAAGGTTTTAATGTATAAGGGTATAAACGTAATCAGAGATGTACTGAAAAATAGGGAAAAACACCATTCTTGCAGAAACTACTGATTATAAAATTATAAAAAAGACAGGGTTTTTAGGAACCTTCGCCAAATTTGCAGGGCGTTACAGTTTTAACAAATTCACCATAAATATATATATATATATATATATATATATATATATATATATATATATAATTACATTAGGTATTATTCCTCATTTATTTCGTTGAGGGTCCATGTTAATCATTACTTACAATAAATAAAATAATTTAACTTCAAGAAGAACGAAAACCCAATGTGCAAACCACATTAAAACTTGGCCGGTTTTTCACATTAACGTACGTTACCGTCACAAAAGAAGTTTCACTTCAAACGGGTTCATTAAGATTTATCAACGGATAATGTCATAACATGTATCAGATAATTGCAATAGCAAAAGTTGTGACACATTTCACATTTAGCTATATTTGCAAAAACACTATTAAATTGTGTTATGTTTTTTTAGGGGTTGGGGTGTTTATAAGGTATTTTTGTAGGGTTCCATGCCTCAAAGAAAAAACGTGTCTGTCTGTCCCTGTGTCACAGCCGATTTTCTCAGAAACTATATGAAGTAGAAACTTGAAATTTGACATAATAATATCTTATTTAACTACATATTTAGTCCTACCTAAGTTTTAAAAAAATTCTATACAGGAATTAAAGAGGGGGCGAATAAGGTAGTAGGAATTTTTTAAATTTTATATTCCATACATACCTCACATTTGAAAGGGTGTTTTAGAAATATATATTTTTTCACAATTGTAAATTGCATATTTAAAAACAATTTTTTTAAAAATTTCCAAAAAAGTGCATTCTCCCCTTATTTCTTAAATTAGTGAATGAAAAATCATACAAAAAAACAGGTCGGATAAAATCTGCTAGAAGGTTACAGAAAAATTATAGTGATTATCCCGGATCTCATTAAATATACATGGTGTATATATAAAATCTTTTTAAATATACACCATGTTTTACGCCTACGAAAAATGTTGTAGGCAATGTCTTGTAAAAATTAGTATTTTTGAATAATTAAATAGAAATACTATGTACCCTTAAATGTTTACAAGTACCTAAATGTATACGGAACCCTGGTAGCGCAAGTTCTATATCCATTTGTCAGGTTTGTATAATTAAAGTCTCGTAAGAGTATGTGCACCTATTTATTATAGTAACAGATGGCTTTGCTGACGAATTTCAAATGTACTAACTTTATCGTCACTAAGCCAATTTTAATAAAGTAGAAACAATCTATGGAAATACATATCATCTGAAGTTGAGGCTTAATAAAATACCTGCAAAGTTTACATTTATGTAATGTATATTTAACTGTTAGTTTTGGTCAATTCTTGGTGTTATATTAATTGGATAACAAATATTGAAAAAATATTGTATGTTTTTTTGTATTGATAAAATAATGTGGTTTTGTATAAATTTTTAATACAATCATTTTAAAAAACTAACTTTTTCTCGAACTTTCAACAAAAGCTCAGCTCCACATCCATTATTTAAAAGTATAATTAAACTTTATGTAATATATTTTTAACTATGAGTTTTAATAGATTTGTTATATCCTACTAAATAGATAAAAAGAATCGATCAAATAGATTTTACAAAAATTTTAAATACAATCATTTTATAAAACTAAAGCTTCTCTTTAATTTTCAATAAAAGCTTAGCACTACAAGGAGCCCATTATTTAAAACTGTAATTAAAATTTATGAAATATATTTTTAACTATGAGTTTTGATGGATTTTTCATATCATACTGAATAGATAACAAGATAACAAGAATCCTGTAAATAGTCTGCCTAATCGATTTTATATAAATTTTGTAAACAACCACTTAACACAAAATAAAACTAACACTTCTCTTTGATTTTCAATAAAAGCTCAACTCTACAAGGGACCTATTATTTAAAACTATAATTAAAATTTTTGAAATATATTTTTAACTACGAGTTTTGATGGATTATTGATATCCTACTAAATAGACAAAAAGAATCGATCAAATAGTGTACCTAACCGATTTTACATAAATTTTGAATACTATCATTTTACAAAACTAACGCTTCTCTTTAATTTTCAATAAAAGCTCAACTCTGTAAGGGGTTCATTATTTAAAACTATAATTAAAATTTATGAAATATATTTTAACTGCTTGTTTTGATCGATTCTTGATATACTAGTAATTGGTTAGCAAGAATCTATCGAATAGTGTATATAATCGTTCTAGTATAAATATTTAATGCAATCATGTTATAAAACGAGCGTTTCTATTTAATTTTCAATAAAAGCTCAGCCCCACACGGGCCATTATTTAAAACTGAAAAGCCTTTTATGATAAATCTCATTAATAACCACTTTTTGATTTTGACGTCGTACAATAAACATGCCAACTCACGCCGGGAAAGCGAGAAAATATTAAACGGAAATCCGCTTAATGGAAAAATATCTGCCAGAATTATTAAAAGCTTTAGAAGCTGATGTTTCTGATGGATAAGTCGTTTTTATGTATTGTAAATATATAATAACAATGTGTACGTGAACATATGCATGTAACATTTGTGTATATACAGTTCACACCTGAATTTTCCACCTGACTCCATTCTACACAGCTCTCTCCCCCACGCTCGCTGTGGTATTGGGTGTATCATGGAGAGATTTTTATTTATTGTAAATTATAATTTAGGAAGAATTTAGAAATAATAATGAAATCTATTAAGTAATTATGCAGAGATTTTTTTGCTATAGTCTTATTAAATTACTATCATTTATTAATTAGTTCCATCCGATTTGGATAACTTTTATAAGATACTACTAGCGTGACCCGTGCGAAGTCTTCGCATTATAAATTATTCAACTCAATTTAATAAATCAAAATTGATTGCAGGTATTCAATTCATTTCTAATTTTGCACACTGCTTATTACGTTTTTATTCCATTATGAAGCTCAGATGACAGATCAAACAAATATTTTACTAAAATTGACATATAGAGGCGCAAGTATCAAAAGCATTGAGCTAAAGCGCCACTTTATTTATACGTGAGTGGATTTGAAATTAAACAAAAATTTTACCGACCGTCAATCATATTGACGTTGAGCCGTTAGATGGCAGCGTTGCTGTTTTGTGTATATAATTTTAATAATTAATTAATTTGCAAAAACAATAGCAATAATAATTTTTTTAGTTGTGGATGCCGGTAGAGCAAGTAATTATCTATAAAATGATATATAATTTATGTGGATTAGTTGTGAGGTTTTTTCTAAAAAGGGAGAGTAACATCTTAACCTTAGCGTATTAATATATATGATGATGATGATGATGATGATGATGATGATGATGATATGTAAATCGATTTTCATAGAAACGTCATAAAAATTATAAGAAATAAAAATTTCCCTGATCGTCAGAGCAAAACAATATTTGCATAACATTCAAATTATATAACAATATATAACAATTATATGACATTAATATAAAATTATATAACATTCAAATGGAAGATAAAACTAAAGCGAAAAATATTTAAACACAATAAGGACAAAAAGGGATTAGCAGAAATTTATAGAAATTGATTCTCTGACCAACAATGGTCAATCATACGTTATTGGTCAGATATTTTATTTTAATAAAATTATTGCCATAATGATAAGTCTCATATCGGGAATAGAATGTTATGACGACGCAAAAGAAATGCAGGCAGACTGAAAAAACAATATACCAGTAACAAGAAAATCGTTTATTACAAAAAAAACATCACAGTTCAATAAAGAAGCTAATGAAAATCAATCAAAACAGCTAACAGTTCACAATATCCAATAAAAATGGCACGGGCAAGTAGTTGCGAAAAAAACAACCAGTGACACAAAGTCCTCGTATAATAACAAGATTCTTAAGAGACCATAGCTTTTACCTATATTGATTTGAGACAACCTGCCATAGTAACAATTGGAATACATAAAATGAGCTCTTTCATGACATATTGTTGACCATTAATGGTCCGAAGGGCATGTTGACACATACTCCTTTCAACAAGAATTCATTGAAATCAGATTTAATCAAATATGTGTCTGGAGGAAATTATTTAACAATAATAGTTCTGAAGATTTTTTTACAGAAACTTTAATTCCCTAATATGTAATTTGTAATATTTCTAAACAATTGAAATATATATTGTGTAACCTATAAATTGTGTTATTTTTAAAATATTGTAACAAATAAAAACAGTATATTGGGCATAGATGCCTATTTATATATGGAACCTAGATATAAAAAATACTCGTTACCTAAATTATACTTTTAAATATTAATTATAGTACTTAAAACATATAACTGGTATATTGGGCATAGATGCATATTTATATACGGAACCTAGATATAAAAATACTTGTTACCTAAAGTATACTTTTAAATATTAATTAAAGTACTTAAAATATATAACTGGTATATTGGGCATAGATGCCTATTTATATATGAAACCTAGATATAAAAATACTTGTTACCTAAATTATACTTTTAAATATTAATTAAAGTACTTAAAATATATAACTGGTATATTGGGTATAGGTGCCTATTTATTTATAAAACATAGATCATTCAGCTATTAGTAAAGATTGCTAATAGCCCACCTGGAGATGTAAAACAACGAAACCTAGGTGGTACAGAACTTAAAGAAAGTAGAAATAATACTATATCACGTAGTTTTAATTAATTGTAAATAATAAATTTCTACAAAATTAACGCCAAATATATATATATATATATATATATATATATATATATATATATGTATGTGTGTGTATGTCAATAGGTGCTAGGTGTAAATCGGCCGTGTCGCTGAAGCTTATTGCATAACTTTAGAAACCGAGTTAGTCACATTTTGTGGACCTTTCTTCCAATATACCAGTTATATGTTTTAAGTACTTTTTGTCATTTTGTGGATCATTTCGAACAACTGAAAGTTAAAATTAAGGTGTGTAATTTAATTTTTAGTTTATCGAGTAATAACAAAATAATATTTGTCCAAATCCAAAATAAATAACATCCTTTCTTTTAGCTCAACAAAACGAATGAATTTATTAAATACGCCATCATGAAAACATTGTTTAAACTAATTCAATGGGTTAATACAAGACTCGAATAAATGTCACGTTGCTCACTTTTCCTTTTTCACAGTAGCTATTTATTTATTTCTTTGATCTAGTGTCCAATTCGATTCTGAAAATCTGTGAAAATTTCATTTGCTTTTTCTTGAAGAGTATTTATAATTTATAACATAACAATTATCATGTCTATTTCGAAAATTTGTAACTTGTAGAATGAACATATAGCTATGTACATTATATTATCTATAACAATATTTGACAAGAGCCTTCCAAACTTTCCATTTCTTAATGACATTTTTTCCTATAATCCTTTTCTTACATATCCTGCATTTCCTTCCAATATTCTAATATTGGGTTTATTTAGTCAGATTTTGCGATATCTCTGGTTTGAATAATTTTTACTAAATGCATCCTATTTTATTTGTATATTTATTTTTAAGGGATTTTATAGTTACAAAAGATTTAAAAATAAAACGTATTTGAAGAAGCGGTGATATTTGAAATGGAATAATAACAAAAAAATTAAACATGATTTTTTTCCAATAAATATATAATTTGGGGAAAATTGATATGAGTATTTAATTGTGTGTTCTTAAAAATGGTCCCTTTGAGGGACCGAAAATTATGCGAAATTTATTTCCAAAAAAATAAGATGAGCATATGAACGGTTTTAGAAACATTAAGGGTTTAAATAAAAGTAGCCATTTCGCCACGATCTTGTGGCTTTTACCCTATGTAAAATATAACGGAATCCTTATTTATACAACATACAATAAATATATATATATATATATGTATACATATATATATATATATATATATATATATATATATATATATATATATATATATATACTTAAAAGGTAAAGGAAATGAACTTATAAAAAAAAAAAAGTTAAATAAAAAAAATATAAAAAGGCCAAAAGAGATAAAAATATAGTAATACTACAATAAGATAAGAATGATATGCACCATTATGGTACATAATAATTATAATAATGGTAATACAAGATTTCGATGGCTATTTCAGAAGTATGACTTTGAATGTTGTAAATAGGATTTTGGATGCTGATTTCTGAAAAAAAAACATTCTTGAGCTCTTTTTAATTAGACTTTTCAACCCCTACGCGGTATATAAAACTAAAAAAGTGTTTTGTGTTCTTATTTTGTTGCAAAAAAATAATAAAAAAAGTTAAATTGTTAGTGTTAAAAGTTAAATGTATTACTTTGATCATTTTTTTAAAATCCAATTTCTGCTAATGTAATCCTTAATATATCCGAAATGATTCTTAAAATATTTTTAATATTAATGTCTCGTTATAGGTTATAATTTGGAACAAAATTTAATGAAAACTTTTTGATTCACCAACGGGCCACGAATGACAATTATTAGAATCTTTAATTATCAATGCATCTTTACTAGAGCCACCCGTAGTTTAATCTTTACTAGAGCCCCTGTAGTTTAATCTTTACTAGAGCCATCGAACATTAATTTAATATTTACTTTTTAGTAAAAATATTAAAAATTTCAAATTTTTACTAGAGCCAGCCGAACATTCGTTTAATCTTTACTAGAGCCACCCGTTGCAGGCGGGCAGCGGGCGGCAGCGTCGCTCTCGGCACGCACCGACGAGCTCGCCCGATCAATACGGGCTGCCGCTCGCGCCGCCCTGTGTGACGTGTGTGCGTAACTACCACCCGATATGTGTGACGTGTGTGTTGGAATATTTTGCACGGCGGGCGCGAGTCTCGTATGTATGTATCTCTTATGTCTATTCATAATATTGTTTCGATAGGCAGATGAACGCGGTGGGCGGTGATGACGGAAAGCGACTAAATTCAATTAATTATGTTCGAATATAGTCTGATTTGCGAGATTTGTCTTTATTAATTTATCGCGTTCCCTAAGCGTTTGTATAAGTGTTCTTTGGCTTTTGGTATTTCAATTTGCTGCTAAACAGAGTTGTGTTTTAACGACAATTTTGCGAGCAAACTTTAGTCATACTTAAGACTAGTGTTTACTTATAAACTCATTTAAGTAGTCTTTTTAGCTTCCTGTATCTTACCTAATATATTATAAATTTATTTACATATTTTGGTTCTAATCTAAATATGATCAGAATTGTACCAGTTTTAAATAAGAAAAGTCTGTAAAATACGAGTAGGAGGATTCCATATATATTTAAGTATTTTTAATTTAACGGTATATACTATTTCTATCGAACTATTTACGAACTTTAATTTTCATAATTATATTTATATTGCCTACTATAAATCATGGTGCATGTGTTTAAAAAAAACATTATTTGTCACTATGTAAATATATAAATATATTTTTTAGAGTAACTTTCACATTTATAATTTTATATATTAAAATACATAGTTATTATTGTAGTTGATTTTAGTCATTTGAATCCAGTTATCATAAATTTTTTACAGACCCAACTATATGTCTTAAGTTAATCGAAAACGAATTAACTGTGATAATTTTCATTTTAATTTCGTTACATATATCTGAATACTTTTCAAATATTCAAAAATAACGGTTTATCTGGAGTGGGATTACGTAACTCTGGACAGAAATTACCACTTCAAAGCTTAATTTTTGGTAAACGGATCTCTGTATAGAAAAAAGGTTCACAACAAATAACCAATATATTTGAAAGACCTATTCAACCATCTCTATAAATATGTATGGGTGTTTAAAAAAATCAACCCCAACTTACCTGTAGGAAAATGTATAACCATGCCAAATGTTAGTTTCAAAGCCCTAACAGTCTGCGAGTAAAAGGGTTGCGACATACACGCGGACAGATAGACAGGTGGACATGGCGAACAATTAGGGTTACTAGTTTGGATAGGGAACCCTAAAAAATTAAGCTGGTTCTAAATTTTTTATCACAGTACAATTTCACATAATAAATTCTCCAAAGTATAACTTGTTTTACTTAATTCTTATTAATATTACTTGTTTTACTAAATTGTTATAAATATTACTTGTTTTACTTAATTCTTGTTAATATTACTTGTTTTGCTAAATTCTTATTAATATTACTTGTTTTACTTTATTCTTACTAAAATTACTTGTTTTACTTTATTTTTATTAATATTACTTGTTTTACGTAATTCTCAATAATATTACTTGTTTTACTTAATTCTCAATAATATTACTTGTTTTACTTAATTCTTCTTAATATTACTTGTTTTATTTAATTTTCAATAATATTACTTGTTTTACTTAATTCTTATTAATATTACTTGTTTTACTAAATTCTTATTAATATTACTTCTTTTATTAAATTCTTATTAATATTACTTGTTTTACTTAATTCTTATTAATGTTACTTGTTTTACTTAATTCTCAATAATATTAATTGTTTTACTTAATTCTTTTTAATATTACTTGTTTTACTTGATTCTTATTAATATTACTTGTTTTATCAAATTCTTCTTAATATCACTTGTTTTACTTAGTTCAATATTACTTGTTTTACTAAATTCTTATTATTGTTACTTGTTTTACTTAACTCTTATTAATATTACTTCTTTTATTAAATTCTTATTAATATTACTTGTTTTACTTAATTCTTATTAATGTTACTTGTTTTACTTAATTCTCAATAATATTAATTGTTTTACTTAATTCTTTTCAATATTACTTGTTTTACTTGATTCTTATTAATATTACTTGTTTTATCAAATTCTTCTTAATATCACTTGTTTTACTTAGTTCAATATTACTTGTTTTACTAAATTCTTATTAATGTTACTTGTTTTACTTAACTCTTATTAATATTAGAAATACATTGTGTTTGGTAGTGTATTATTTTTCTCCCTTTGTCGGATTTCGTACTTAAAAAGGAAACGGAAGGAAGAACGGTACTCTGAGAAGAACACTCACGTATGTCTGTTCGTGTCTCTATCATAGCAGTTTTTTTAGAAAGGTCTTGGCTTAGAAACTTGAAATTTCGTAATATTTACTAGTTTTTTTTAACTAATACTTAAAAATGTTCATATGAAAATTTACGGGGGTCAAGTTAAATACTCTAATTTTTTTTATTAAATGCCGTATGTAGTGTGGTGTGTCATTTATAAGGGTCTCAAAAATATTTTTTCATAATTTCGTGTAATAAATTTTCAGAGACATGTTGAAAAATATAAAAAAAACATAGCCAGCCATGTGGACTGCCGACAGTAGTGGAAACTCAAGACTATGAAAGAAAATGTTGATAGGAATATTGGAAATATTTGAAAATAAATGCTTTGTTTTTGTTATTCATTTTTTTTTATAAAAATATTAACATATTTCGTACTCAACGTTGTATTGCGCAGTAATCCTACAATTAAACAATTGAACTTTCCACGTAGTCAATTTAACTTGTAAAGATATATTCACAGCACTAATGTTATACAATACGTCACCCTTATAGCTGTCGATATACAGCATGTCGGTGACGCGAACTCACAAGGTTTTACCCATCCAAAAAGTATCCAATGCGACCATCATACAGTCGGGTATATACAATGTGTTGGTGTATATATATATATATATATATATATATATATATATATATATATATATATATATATATATATAAACTGTAAAGTAACGAAATTCAACTTGTTTTTTACACAATTAATTGGAATTTATTTCATCAATTTCGCAAATTCTTTATATATGCCTTAATGCTATGACGAACAGAGCGAAAAATAGCAAAGAGGAAACATGAGGGAATTAATGACAAACATTTAGTAAACATCTACAATTCTGTAAAAGAAAATAATTCAACTATTAAACTGTTTAATAATATAACAAATAAATAAAGATAAAAAAAGAAATGCAAACACGCTATGTATTTGTTCACATAACATTTTTTCGTAATATTCTCCCGTACAAGGAAGGAAAAGGGCCTAAGCTCATACAGCCATGAACATGATCAAAAAGCTTTCATTTAATTGAAAGGAAAACGTTTTGTATGGGAAAATCATACATGTATGTTCACTTTATTTTACCTGCCTTTACGGTAACATACACACATTATTTTATTTGTGCACATCTAGGAGATAGTACCCTTCAAAGGATTCAAGTACCCTTCAAGGAAGTTTCATTCGCCTCATTTTATAATAAATATAAAAAAGGTATGACAATTTTCGATGTTCACATGTTAATATATAGATATAGTACCACTATATATCAATTGATGCCGCAATATGTGCATTAAATATATTACTCTAGAAAGGCCAAAATCTCCACATATTTGCTGCAAGCTTTTAAAATGTACACTAATATACAGAGCGGAAAAGTTTATTTGCTTAATGTTTGTGATAATCTCTAGAATCACAAGTCCAATATTAAACAAATATTTTTGTGTGAGAAAGCTCGTTCTTCGAGGTAGATTATAAGCTGTATACCGTTTTACGATTCATAGGGTAGAGCGGATCTAAAAGTAGAATAGAAGTCGGAAATACAGTTTAAGCAGTGCAAGAAAAAGTAGACCGGCATATTTATTGACTTACCATCCGATGGATGATATTCCCGCTGATGTACCGATATCGTTTGGCAAATGGAGCGGAGACATTTAGTGGCTATCCTTTTGATGCTATCCTTTTGAAAAAATGCATTCGCCAAACAAAACATTCTTTGCTATAAGATAATAAATCCACAGTAACAAACCTTCAGGAATGTTAGAATCGATGTTATGATAATAACAATTATCCAATATCCAATGTTATATTAATATATAGTAGATTAATAATAATAATAGATTATAGATATTAATAAATTTAATGTAATTAATAAATTTAATGCAAAATAATGAAAAATATATCATGCTGAAAACCGATTTATATTTCCACCCAAGAGAAATAAGATGAAGTAACAAGTATATTCCGCTAAAAGTATATAAGATTGAAGTATATAAGCGCTATAAGCAACTGATTTTGTATGGAATTTCAGAATGTCTGATTTAAAAGTACATATACCCATAGGTCCGATAAGTCTACGTTTGTAAAACGGTCGGGTATAACCATTTATTTATAAAGTGGTATTGCGACAATCCCATGGGATAAAGAACAATTCCCTCCACCTTAATAAAAAATCCGGGAAATTTGCGGGGAGAAAACAAGCAATTCCATGAATATATAATCCACGAATGGATTCTGGAGAATTGTTTGACGGTTTACTATGTGTAAAATTAGGGCACGTGGAAAAACATTCCACGATATAAGTAAGCGGTTTATCAAATATGTTTTCGTGGAAATTTTTTTTTAATGCCTGTCAGAACAGTATTCATCGCCACACAAAAATTTTCATTTTCTATATTAACTGTGAACGCTTTATTCAATTATGGCTTATTATTAATTTGATTGACATTGATTATTTAGAAAAAAGTTATGTACTATGGTTTTAACGAAAAAAAAATGCTTCGTTTTAAGTATATTTAGGAATAACCTATCTAAATCATAAATGGTAACACTTATCTTAAACTTGGATTTACCATTAAATCAAAAACCTGTATTATGACCTGATTAGTTGTCTTCAGGTGGGCTATTAGCAAAGATGTTTGCTAATAATAATAAAGATGTTGTAATACAACGAAACCTAGGTCGTGGTAAAAAACTTAAAGAAAGTAGAAATAATACTACATGACGTTAGTTTCACTTAATTGTGATTTTTCTACAAAATTAACGCCAAATATATTCAATATTATATTATGTTTTCCTGAGATCCGTTTTGATGGGTTTTGAAAAAAAAGTACAATCCGACTTATTAAATACTAAATAACCATTGCATTGTTTTATTAATTTCACATGCAATTTTTTTTGTAGAATATATTTATGTCGTAGTAGTAAAAAAACCAAGTTGATGAAAAAAGACCAACAAAAAAGTGGATGAAAATGTGTTTTTAATTTTTATATTTTCTTTCCATTTAATAAAAATAGGTGTCGTAATATGTCAGTCTATAAATGTAGCCATTTTACTTACAAAATGTATTTACAATCTGTTATATTATTAAACTTTTATTATGTCGAAAAATAAAACTTAAATAATTATTTGAAACGTATTCGCAGGACAGTTAATTTAATATGTTAATTAACCATCTGAATCATTTAAATTAACGTGTTGGAAAATAATTTATCTTAGCAGGTCTCTATTTTGGTTTAAGTAATGAGAAGTAAATAGTTTAAGTAATGAGAAGTAAATGGATGCGTTTAGAATTTTAACTTTTAGAATATTTTCTTACAAATCTATGAATGTACAAGTGAAATATATTATATTATGTTTCCGTAAGATTCGAGAAAACATTACAAGGTTTTATCAATTGAAGAATGACTTGCGGTTGGGCTTTCCTCCTTAAATAAACATTTAATCCATGAAATATTATATATATATATATATATATATATATATATATATATATATATATCGGCCGACCACATACATGCATTTAATCGTAGGACTAAATTCAATAATCCCTTTTTGCTTCACCGTAGTTGGGTGAGATGCAAGTAAAAAAGATGGTGAAGACGATTTACTTTTGCTTAAAACGTATATTTACACTGCTTGATAAAGGTGTAGGTTTATATGTCACATTCAAGTGTGTAGCTTAACATTTTATGGTTCCTTAGCCTCAGCTAGGGACCCTTATTTGACTGTTCTGACACATTCGTTCATCTGCATGTCACCGTCGAATCAAATAATAAGTAAAATAAAAAAATATTTTTTTGACATATTTGTAAATATTTTTTTTGATATATATAGTACAATTTAAAAAAAATATTTTTTTGACATATTTGTAAATATTTTTTTTGACATATATAGTAAAATTTAAAAAAAATATTTTTTTGGCATATTTTTTTGACATAAATAGTAAAATTTAAAAAAAAAAAGTTTTTAAACACATATGCTTTGAAAGAGACGAAATCGAAAAAAATACCTATTGTACCAAGGGAGTGTTGCTCGATAGGTCTTTTAAAAATCAACAAAGTTTGTTGAAACATAATAATTTTAACGAATTGTAACAATGTGATTTTAATTAATAAATTTAATGTTGGCGCTAAGTAATCTTAATGATTCGATTGTGGGATATTTTCTTTAAAAGTCATCAGCAAGGTGACGAAAAGACCCCTTTTAACTTTTAAAACATTGTTACAAAAATTTAAACGATTTTGTAATCTAGGTCTTTATAAGCACTTTCAATGAATATTATGATGGATACTGTAACATTTACATTTTCCGATTTTTTTTGGAAGAACCATTTCGTACGATGACAGAATTAGGTCCAGATGAAAAGTTATCATCGTCCTCTATGGGAAAAACTTTAAAACCTTTATTTTCATGACATCTTATACCTATAGATATAAGTCTACGAAACTCTTACATCAGCAGGTCCGACACATTCTTGGCCAGTTATATTGTTTTTCCAATTGTGCAATTAAGGAAAAGTTTAAAAGTATTTACATATAAATTTCTTGAGATAATAGTAACCATTCTATAACTAAGGAAGCGTGTTTTTACATCATTTACGTTTTGAAAAACAATCTAAGGCATGTTTACATCGGTTCAAGCAGATTTTCTTTTTAAACTCAATTTTGGAAAATCTCTAAAAATAATATTGGAACTAAACTGTAAATGTCGAAAAACATTTTAAATTTCTTTAATCTCGCGGTGAAGATCACACTAAAAACAAAGGACGAAAGTCAAATGTAAGACTTACTAGCAATTCCTCTCCGTTGTCCTTGGTGTACCCCTGTGTGTTGCCCAGCCAGCGCCTCGGCAGCGAGAGGATTGAGTCCTTCCATCCTGGAACAAAGGATATGATGTTTCATTAATATTTAATGGCCAACCCTTAACATTGTACACATTATTATTAACGACAACAAAGCTTTGTATGATCTTTATGTTTTTACCCATTTCTTTCACTCGAAAAACAATGAAGCTGTAACATCTTCCTTGCACTGCAGTAAAATTTTGGCAATATTATTTAAAAGAGGCTTTTTTGTTCTTGTATTATTAGAATAAAAAGAACAGTTAACTTTAAATACGTTTAATTAAAATTAATAACAGTCCATGAATGGAGAAACCTCAATATGTTGACTTAATAACTTAAATTCTAACATCATAATTCCATTGTAACTCTAGCTGGTAACTGGTGTAATAAGTAATATTATAAATTCAAAAGCGGGTTCGTTTTGTTTATTAGTTTGTTTGTTTTTACGTCTCAATTGATATTTTTGAAATTTTTATTTCACCTCTTAATGGCAATTGGATTGGCTCTGTATGAAGCGCTCTTATCAATGTCATTAAACCAGAGAACAACGTTTTCGCATATTATTACAAGAAAATTCAGTTTCAAGGATTTTACAGTTTTTATCTGACTTTGAACGATTTAAAAAATGTGACCAGGTTTATATTTTTTGTTTTAATATTAAATTAAAAAAAAATCGATTTGAATGAAATTTAAAATCGTCATCTATGGTTACGAATTGAATATTACTTTGGAAAAACCACAATGACTCGTCTTCGTATTTACATAAATCAAAATTCATTCTCAATTGATATTTTTTTAAAATTTTTATTTCATTTCTTAATTGCAATTGGATAAGGCTGGTTATGAAATGCTCTTATCAGTGTCATTAATAAGAGGTACCAAAGAACAATGTTTTTGCATATTATTATACAAACACCCAGTTTTAAGGGTTTTATAGCTTTTATCTGATCCTCACTCACCAGATTTACATTTTTCGTTTTAATATTGAGTTTTAAAAAAATTCGATTTGAATGAAATTGAAACTCATCATGAATATTATATGGTGAAAACCACGAAGATTCGTTTTCGTATTTACATAAATAAAAACGGTTTGTTTTCTATTACTCATTATCAAGAATAACAGATGATTCTAAAAAAAATTATTGATGTACTTGACACACAGTCACGAAGACAGAAGCTCAAAAACCAAACTGGTTTCACAGATATCTTAATAGTCCTCACAATCAAATAATTCGTTCTGTATACACCAAAGCAAAAATATCCTATATAAAGAGCTGAACCTTCCTTCGGCTGAATTCCGCTGAAGTGAAATGTCCTTTGTATAAATATTTGATTTCTTTTATCTTCTTCGCCTCCAACCCCAAAACTGCACATGACAATTGAGAAGGGATTTAAAAGAAATTGAATCCGGTTTCCGGGTAAAAGTTAATCCTTTGATCGTGTGTCGCGAAAAAGCTTTTAACGATATACGTGTCAAACGATTCGCTTAAATTTTGGTAACGATCTATTTTTTTCTTTCGCTCGTACTTATTTCCAGAACGTTTTGTTTTATTTTTTAATGATTACTTGCTTCCTTTGTTGGTGATATTATAAGAATTTGTCAAGCTGTTATGGTATCCCTGTTATTGGAAAGCATAGTTAAGTCTGATTGTCAGATTTTTTTGGTAAAATGATTTGATGAAGATTGAAGAAGAAGAAATTCTCGTGAGGAGATAGTTTACAAGATTCTTACCATGGTGCAGTTGACTAATCTGGTATAGATCAATTCGGAATAGGAGTTGAGATTAGCTTCATGTACTTGTCTCGGATAAAGAATTATAACTAGGAAAATACTGAGACACATTAAATTTTCCTACGTATCAATTTGAAAATGAAAATGAGCAATGTTGTAATTTTTCGCACCTTGAGTTAAGTTATCCTAGTATTATAAATTGTTAGTAAGGTAGCAGAGTTGTTTATAGAAATCAAAGTACAGAACAATATCAAATTTGACTATTTCTTTATTTTGTATTTGATTGTGAATGACAAAGAGCGAAAAAGTGTTTAGACAAGGATGGCAATACTGAGTTGTGATGTCATTTTTGGTAATGCACATTGTATTCTACTAGAGGGAATGAGATATCATTAAGTTTATAAACTCATAACTCATGTCTTTTTTAATCAATTTTCATAATTATTTTCTTAAATAGTTCTTAATTAACCTATATTTTTATGACATTTCACTAAAACAGCCTTTACTTACTTAAACTTACAGACTTAAACTACCCGTTGGTCCAAATAAATTAACAGAAATTGATCTAAATTAAAATACAAAAGTTTTTGTTGATATTTACTGGATTCGGCAGAAGAAAGCTTTCGTGTAATAAGTTCGTGCAAGAAAACAGTAACTAGTTAGCAGGTCCATTAAAATAAACTTTAAAACGAGTTATATTTTACTTGGCAAAATTTAATTCGGAACTGTCAAAACAGCCAAAGCTCGAAATGTCTGAACGAATATCAATGAAAAGCGGCTGGCGGAAAATATTTGTAAATTTAGTAACTCGTGTTAATTTTCTTTCGTGTTAAAAAAAACATGATAGTTTCATTGGGGATGCTAGTAAAGATTTTATTTTTCACCAGTTGGTAAATATTAGATAAGCAAATAACTTTTTTGCATTATTTATAGTTTACAAATTACATTGATAGTATAGCGCGAAAAGTTACCATATAAATGAAAATTTTAATCTTTGGGCCCTATTGACCCACCAATATATTGACTAATGACAAAAAAATGGAATCATTAGTCATCACTAATGACTAATTTGATTTTATTGGTTATCATTAATTATAAGTAAAACTAAATTGTTTTTAGGAGTTTTACGAAAATCTTGAAAATATACGAGTTAATATAAAAAAAAACAAAAATATAATTAATAAACTATTTAAAAGTGACTTTTTCGAAGATTGAGGAGACTAGGCGAAAAGGACGACCACGACCACGTTGGCTAGATGACACTGAAAAGGACCTCCAACTAATGGGAGTCAACCGGTGGAAGGCCATCGCGTCAGACAGGGTCGGGTGGAGGAGGATCAGCGCGTCAGCCTTGGCCTGCAGAGGGCTGTTGTGCTTTTGATGATGATTTATTTATTGGTGGTAATAAACAGAGAAAACACGGCAATAGTAGCATTAACAAAAGGTTTAAGAAAAGTCATAATTGTCAGATTATTTTTCATGAATTTTAATTTATTCTTCACAATAATCCTATTTTCAAATATTTTGTTGGATAATTTATTAAACTTTGAATTTCAGAAATGAAAACATTTTTTTTTTGACAGGACCTTATATTGGCACGGGTTATACTTAAATCGTGCGACTCACACATTTTTATAACTATAAATAAGAACTTATGAATTTTTGATTAAAAAATTTAGTCACAGTTAAGATTAATTTTTTAAATTATTATTAATTTAGAAATTTAGTCGATTACGGCCAACACTAATCCACCTTATCATTAGTGTAAAACCTGCACTACGCTACTCGCGAAATTGATCGAAGTTAGGCGAAGAGAATAGTGTAGAAATGTACTTTGATTCGCTTTGTGTAACCTCGCCTCGCCTCGGGTGTCTTCCGATCGCTGGCGGTTTTTTGTGTCCGAGTCAAAGGACTCCACGAGGTTAGCGTATGTGAGACTTCGCGAGGTTAGCATAAGGGAGAGTCAAAGGACTTCGCGAGTTTAGTGTATGCAGAGCTCCTCGCTAGGTTGCACGAGTGTGTAATCACGTACTTCAGACTGATATCAACTTCGACGAGCACTTTGTCAAGGTAACTTCACGAGTAGTGTAAAGGTTGTATAACTGATTTCTACCATGGTGACGCCTGGTTCTTTACTGATTATATATATTTTTATAATACTGCAATAGATTGCATTCAAGTATAACATAATATGTACAAAGAAAATTGTCTGTAATCGACAAATCCTTATATATATTTTTTTACATTGTGTATATCTACACAATGTGAAAAAAGGTATAAAATAACTTGTAAACTTTGTAAACATATATTTTTAAAAATACTCGATTTTTCCGTGGAAAATTTGAGGTCAAGATTTTCTCTTTATTTTAAATGCTAATAATGTCTGGGAAACTAGTTTAAATGCTAATAATGTTCTGGGAAATATTTTTAGCTTCAGTTTAATTTTCCTCTCTGAAAAAGATTTACAAAAAATTGTCATAACTCTTTAGGACGTTTTTATAATGACAATTTAATATATTCTTGTATTTAAAACAAGCGTAGTCAGGTATTTGGTTTCACTGGGATGGAAATTTTCAACTTTTGACCTTTCACTTTTCCGACTCTTGGGATAAATCATGCTTATTTTCATGCTCATCTCAATGTGGAGAGTCTTAATTTGTTTTGATTTACATACTGAAGAAATAAATTTTACGTAGTATTTTTCGTTTCTTGTTTGTTTCGCAACATTTTGTTACGGATGGATGAATGGATTGCATGTGTCAGATTCCACGATCGTAGATATCAGTGTATTAAATTTATTTTACTTGCTATACTTGAATTCAGTCTATTGCAGTATTATGAAGATATATCGTCGACTAAATTAATCATTATTAAAAAAATTTGTATATTTTTTTCATATTACCACAGTCAAAAGGGCGATATCTAAACAATATAATATATTGAGGTTTATTTAAAAATAAAAATATAATATATTGAGGTTTTATTTATACTCTATTTGGTGAAGTATAAAAAGACAAAAAAATGGTATTTATTATATCACATGATGCTCGCATAACGACATCTGGAGCTAGACTAAATTAATTTGTGTCATTGCACACATTTTCGTATATCAACTTTGCATTACGATTGCATTGGCTGGTGAGACTAACAAAATGTTAAATATTCTAAATACGCTTTGTCTAATACTTTATTGAATATAATATAATTCATATATTTATCGTTAATATTTTTCGAATTATTGATTTTTGTGTGATCATCGTGTTTCGTGACACTCACGAAAAGTGTGGTCACTCTGTTCCGAAATTTAAGTCATTCCATATCTAAAGTTCATGTTGTGAAGAATATAATTCTAGAAATAATTTTGAATATCGTTTTTTTTTAATAATTCAATCTCCTAGTTGCAATCCGATTTCCTATCTTTATCCTATTCGCCCATATTATCACCCGAATAAATAAAAACAATATACCACTCGTGTAATATATTAGTTCCAAATCATTACTTCTTTACATGGTCGAGATGGCAACACCACATAGCCGGAAGTCGATCTAGCAATAGAGTGCATTTCAAGACAGCGTAGTCGCGGGAAACCGTTACATCCGGCCGAACACCGGATACTGGGATAAACCCGCCATATATATAAGTCGCTGATGTTATTTCCGCAAAATGTTTACGCTCCATTTAATTTAATGGAGACTCGATGAGAATATGGTGGAAACTAGGTTTGATTACAGCTTGTCTCGCGCGTTTATTGAGTGTTACTATTATTTTCTTTATATTATACATTGCAATATTATTATTGTTGTGATCTAGTTAGAAACTATTCGGAAAGATAATAATCTTTTCAATTATTTTCATAGATTAGAAGATTTCTTTCGATTAATGGAAAACAGTTTATTTACTTTTAAGTGACGTAGATTTTAAATAACCTTAATTTACACATATGCTTTTGTAATTCCACGCAATTGAATTTTCACAAATTTTCCAAATTCAACCAGCATATCAGTAAGGTATGAAAGTTGCGTTCGCCAAAAGTCTGGAGCATATAACAATACTCTTTACGCCTTTCTGCCATCTAGCGATAACAGAAGGAAATATTTTAACTAAAATGGCAACACTTCTTACTCGGATATCAGTTGGTGTTTGTGAGTAATATTTGACGTGTCTTACAGTGTTTACAGTTTTTAAAATAAGCAGTTTATCTCAAGCAATGAATTTGAGTTAATATAATTTGATATTTTATAAAATGTTTAAAGAACGCAGGTGACTTTCTACACTAGAGCAGACAGCATTGATTTGTAGACTAATAAACACATATATTTAGTTTTTTGAAAAAATAATTTTATAAAAAGGTAAAATTTCATGCAATAACTGCTTTGTCATTTTAAAATACAAATGTTATTTTTTTTAATAAAAAGTAATAATTTTTGAGCATTGATGTCCTAGTTGATATAGATGTGCACATAAATTAGTTTTACAAAACTAAAAAAAATATTGAGAATAATTATTTAATTAATTGTCAGTTAATACCATGTAAAAATAATTAAAATGTGTTATTAAATCATAATATTTGTATTTTCCGTTGATATTTTACGGTAGTATTTATAACAAATTCATTACATATCCAAGGGTAATTACTGATAATGATTATTTTAAAAACTATTCGATCGTTCTTACGTTTATGAGGACACAAACAGTTCCAATTCATCGATTATATTTTTAGTTATATGTGTCTATACTATATACGTATATACTCGTATTTCTACGAAGGAAACTCTCTTCAGTAAACGAAGAAATTCAGTCAGTTCCGAGATGGACTTCGATGAATTGTGGGAAAGGGTGTCTTTGTAACTCACTACAAACTGGACGGACTTGGATTGTGCTAAAGGGTTACCACATGTCTTGTAACTTAGTATGAACTGATAAAACGTTTTTAAATTAAAAACCTAATTATAAAATTAATATTTACAAAAACTAAATCAAGTGCGAGTCCGATCCGCGCATCATGAATATCTCCAAAACTACGAGATCTAGAATCATAGTTATTGTTTTCCTTCAACCATCCAAATCCTCCAAAATCTACTTCCTAAAATATAGTTTTTTCATAACTTTAGGTTTATTAGCTTCAAAAGCAATGGGGTGGGGATATATATTTAGCATATTTTTCAGTAAATCTCTGATGATATACTGTCTAAAATTGAGAAAAACAAATTTATACCTTTATACTAATCCTCTCAAAGGATATGCCACACTATAACGGAGTTTTTTTTTATTTTCTTTCCAGTTTTTAATTTGCACCACTCGTAAAATATTAGGATTAACGATTAAGGTATGTGAGAGTTAATATGCTTTATTACTGTGAAAATTTTATGTTTCTATGTCAAGCGGTTTCAGAGAAAAACGGTTGTGACAGACAGACAGAACTCAAGTTTGTGTTTCAAATAACTTACAAATTATTTAGTTGAATATATATATATATATATATATATATATATATATATATATACATACATATATATATACACATATATATATATATATATATATATATATATATATATATATATATATATATATTAGTATTAAGACCAAGAGTTTCAGGTGCCTAGTTAACAAGGTGGGCTTGATAACAATATTGGCCTAAAAATTAAATTTTGACGGTAATCGAATTGAAATTTTAATGATAATTTTTCTTTTATAATACATTTTGTACTCTACTTAAATAGATCCGAAAAAAAAACTATTTAAATAATAAAAAAAAATATTTAAATACAATGAACATAAACGTAAATTAATTATAATTAAAATATTGAGTGGACAGTGAACTATCGAAATGTCCAAACATTTTATATCAATTTTTACTTACTTTGTCTCTAAGTAGTGTATCTCAAGCTCTTTATAATGACATTAACATTACACTAATTTATAACTTTGCATAACTATTGCATACTAGCCCGATAACGTTGTGGGCAAAATAAATGCTGCACGACCAACACGGACAGCTATGCTCTATCCGTTGTGACTCAACCATTGTTAACGCATTGTTAGTTTCGTACTTATTAGCGATTGAAATCTGTACATATTTTCAACACAAGAAAATTCGACCAGCTAACACATACTTAACGAGTGAATAGACGTTTTAAAGTGAAAAATGATAACAATCCCAAGACGAATGGATTGTCAATGTAACCTATTAACAATTTGACTAAATTTAGAGGTATATCCAACCATATCCAAAATGAAAGGGATTATTAAAGTAGAGAAATCGAATAAACCGATCAAATAAACTTGCAACATAGGGACTAAAGTTAGTTTATATGCAGATCAAATAACTGAGTTCGATTCCAATTTGCTACGAATGAGAAAAGCCTTAATTAATACAGTCGATATCATGGAATTCCCGAGAGTGCCGTAAGACAAATCAGAATAGTAATATTGGAATATTTTAATTTTAATACTGCAATCTTATATATCAATCTGAATTTTAATGCCGCAATCTAATATAATTAGTAATAAGATATTTATTAATTTCGTAATGGTTCACTGTTTACTTCATATTCATCTTCATTTTATTAAATTTTGTTGACTTTTACAAGTGATTATATTATTTAACGGAATTTAATTTGAGCTGATTGCTACTCAGTACTTTGGACGCCATCTGATTTGATTTAATTTAAGCCATTTAATATTTAAATTAAAAATAATTTATGGATTTAGATTTAATTTGGTCAACTTCGTATTTATTTTAGATTTAATTTGGTCAACTTCGTATTTATTTTAGATTTAATTTGGTCAACTTCGTATTTATTTTAGTTAATTTAATTATGTTGCCTTTATTATTTTTATTAAATTTTATTTTAACTACAATATCACCTATAGTTATGATGTGTCTACTGTTATCAATTCTATCATAAGAAATGCTATGTTAAAACAGTATTATTATATTGAAATTAAACTGTGATTTGTTTATATGCCAAATATAAATGTATGTAAATAATAATTGGTAAATATTTTTTCTCAATTTTCACTAAATTAAGATAATCATTAAATTAAGAGAATTAAGATATGACAATATATGCTTATCTATAAACACGAAGGTTTCATAACAACTTTTCTTTGCTCTATGTAGTCCTAAAAGGCAAGCTTCCATGTCACTGAACGTTGAGGGTTGATCTTTTTCTGGGAAAATGTCACGTCACGAACTATGTATCGTCAGGATTGCTTGTTAGAATTTTTTTCTCAAATTAGTTTTTGGGTCACCGAACAAGATATGTTTATGCCTAATTTAGTCTCAAAGTGAAGGCTGATTTCTCTTTAATCATAATGCTCGTCCGCTCGCATAATTTAGTCTCAAAGAGGGGTTTGATTCCTTTTTAATTACAGTGCCTGTTATATTTTACATAGCTAAGGTTAAACCGAGTTTATTTTTAGTTGACATTTCCTTTTTCTGCACATAAACGAAGGCAAAAATAAATATAGCTATATTGGTTCAATCTTAAATACTTGTAGGTGGTTAAATGGCATTAAAGTAAAACATTGCATGTATTTTCCTCGCTTCTTACTTAGGGGATGGTTAGATAAAACCCTCTACAACTGACAAGGGAGATAGGTTACAATGATCCAAAATTGGCTTTGAAATCTGTTCTTTTTGTTTCAAGCTATTATATGTGTGCACGGAGACATGTAATGATATGCCTGGTAGCACCAACAATTTTGCATATCTTTTCCTTGCTTTTAACTTTGCAGATGGTCAGGTACAACTCTCTGTAATAAAATTGCAAATCTTTGCCTTGCTTTTAACTTTGCGGGTACAACTCTCTATAATAAAATTGCAAATATTTTCCTTGCTTTTAACTTTGCAGATGGTCAGGTACAACTCTCTATAATAAAATTGCATATCTTTTCCTTGCTTTTAACTTTGGAGGGGCCAGGTAGAAATCTCTATAATAAAATTGCATATATTTTCCTCGCTCTTAACTTTACAGATGGTCAGGTGCAACTCCCTATAATAAAATTGCATGTTTTTTCCTTGCTTTTAATTTTTCAGATGGTCAGGTACAACTCTCTATAATAAAATCTAAAATAATAGTTTGGAGTTATCCTTTCAATTTATGTCCCGTATGAAAAGAAAATAAAAAAAAATTATCTCCCTTCAAAATTTCCATAGAAAATAATTCTGAGTATTTACTATTGAAATAAATTTGGATTAGTATGTTTTATCACTATGCGATACTTTAAGTTTCTTTCTCAAACCGTTTCTTAGAAAAACAACTGTGATAAACAGAAATACTGTTAGATGGACGGACAACGTGCTCCTATAAGGGTTCGTTTTCTTCCTTTTGGTGTATAACCTTAAAAATTGGAACCCTAAAAATAACTCTTTGTTTTTTTTTAAGAAATTCGATGAATTTGAATATTTATCGTAAAATACTGTGAATGTAAATGAGAAATACGGTTGTAAATGACTGTAAATGCTGTGTTGTAAAGGATTAATACAAAAAAGTATAGCTAACAAATTTATTGTTATTTGCTATAAAAACGTAAAATAAATATGTTCTTAGCACGATAAACTTCCGACTACAGTAGAAGTTACGAAGATTTGTAAACTGATCTTAAAAAAATGTTACCACTGTTAATAATTATTAAAGAACTCATTAGTCATTCTCAAAGGTAGACGTTATTTTATTGTAACACTGATTACCTAAAAGTTAGCTAATAAATAGTTAAAGTAAGCAGTTAGCTACGAGGTTATCAATCATTCTCATTATATTGTTTTGAAATTGACACAAATTGTAATAAACACAATTGAATTTCTGATTGAATGACACAATTGAATTTCTGATTGAATGACACAATTGAGTTTCTGATTGAATGACACAATTGAATTTCTGATTGAATGACACAATTGAATTTCTGATTGAATGACACAATTGAATTTCTGATTGAATGACACAATTTAATTTCTGATTGAATGACCCAATTGAATTTCTGATTGAATGACACGATTGAATTTCTGATTGAATGACACAATTGAATTTCTGATTGAATAACACAATTGAGTTTCTGATTGAATGACACAATTTAATTTCTTTGAAATATATTCATATATTTTGAAGACGTTCTTACTTATATTAAATTTTCACGAACACTTTCTCAAAATAACACAACTAAGTGTCGTTACATAAAATAAAATGATCATATACCTAAACGACTCAAAGAAATTTCAGTACAGTGCTGCCCAATTTATTCCTCTTTGTACTAGATTATTTATTATTTTTGAAGTAAAACTTCTTTACGCACGCTTGACTTGGGGAGTAAGCTGGTGAATGCATGACGAGAGCGTTACGAAAAGTGTGATCGGACGAGGCGAACCGAAGTTGAGAGTTATAAGTTAGTGAAGACAGAAAGAGAGAGAGTTACGTTTCGTATATTACTGTAGGGACAACAGAGGGAGGCGCGAGCATACATTTTCTTTCTCTCTTTCTCTCATAGCCAGTTATGTTTCGTATATCTAAGACACAGTGCAAGCCTATTGTCTGTATCACACTGTAGGAGTAAGAGTGAGCAGTGCGCGCGCACATTTTCTTTCTCTCTTCCTCTCATAGCCAGTGCATGAAATATATATATATATATATATATATATATATATATATATATATGCGAGTTTGCTAGCGTTACGCGAACGGTGATTTTTTTATTCTTTTGTAATTTCATTTCGTTCTTGAACAATTTTATAAATTATTATTTTGTTCAATATATTAAATATTCTACATTTAAAGTGAATAAAATTGTAAATTCATTTTAAAGTTCATATTTTGTGAATTTAAAGTTTTACTTCACTCGTGTGGTCTAAAGCACACTCGTTTTTTTTCTGTACAGTTTTTGATAAAACTCGTCTTTGAAAATGGCCTTCAACATCATGATGAGATCTGATGAAGAAGAAAAATATTTTACTATAACAACGCGATGTTATGTTATCGAGATTTTCCATTATCCAGGAAAATCATAATAAAAATAGTAGAAATTCAGGAAAATCAAATGATATTCCATTTTTTTAAACATGGGCAACATCTTATCTTATGCGAAGGGCAGCGAAATTGTTAGTAAAAATGTACACAGCCTTAAATAACATTTAGATGAACCTATTAATATGCTAACTTGAAGGAAAGCACACGTATGAACTTCGATATACGTACATATATTGTTTATACTCGCGTGCAAATAAATTCGAGAACTTTTCCAAACGGCCACAATGATCCAGGCAATTCTAAATTGTTTCGATCACGCAGGCCGCGTACATGCCTTTTTGGCAGCCTCATAATTAAGATTAATGTAACATTAAAATAGTTTACCGGTGAATATTCAGAGCCTTGCTAAATAATAGCAAGACGTTCATTACCAAGTAACACATCGTAACGTCGTTAACTGTTAGCGCGGCTGTCAAAACGTTTTATACTACTGTGGTTAATTACGGGTTACTTAAGTTTATGTTAGGGCGTCATTAATTACAGAAACGCTAAAGTCATTCGGCTACGAGCTTTTACGAATTTCATTACGTATTGTTATTACTCGGTGTTAAAATATCAAATTCCTTTTGCGTTGCAGTTTGAAATTCATTTTAAGAAGGTATTTGATTGATAATTATTTGTTAAATTTAGTTTTAATAATATGGATTAAACTGTTTTCTAAACAATAAGTTTAGATATTTATCACTCGATAAAATTTATTCCTCATCAGCTTGTATCTTGAAATTACGGTTTATGAAATAAAAAGAGGATAATGAAATATCCTATTGAGGATAAAAAAAAACTGTCATACCTGTGATTTATTGTTTTTTTTTTAAATTTTCCAGCTTGTCGACATTCGATCGAGTTTATATGTATTTAATTTTATTTCTAGGACTCTAAACTTTCAAGTATTAAACTATATTAACCTAGGATGTATTGAAAACTCTTTTTAAATATTTTTGTGTTATGTACACAATATTTTTGTGTAACGCACAAACAAAAAAAACGAACGGGCAGATATTTTTCGACACCATGCAAATTATGGACGCGTTTCAGACAGATAGACGGCAGATATATAGATTAGCAATAACGTCATTAATAGTCTATTTGCCCTCTATAGTTTATCTGTAGTGTTCATCCCAAGGTTTTTTTTCATCCAAGGTTTTTTTAAACCAACTCTACAGTTTTAAAATATTTTTACCAAAAAATATCGACGTCAGTCAAATACCCTATGGCTTACGGCAACCGTTGCGAATAGCCGTGTGCTAATATATTTTTTCGAGAAAACCTAGTTCGCAAAACCCACGCACACATGACATCCCAGTTCCATGCACATATAACATTCCGGTTTTACGAACACATAACATTCCGGTTCCACGCGCACATAACATTCCGGTTCCACGCACACATAACATTCCGGTTCCATGCACACATAACATTCCGATTCCACGCACACATAACATTCCGGTTACACGCATACATAACATTCCGGTGCAACATTAATTTTAATACGTTAAACAAACCACAATTATTTAGATGCTTTTTTTGTGTTGTGCTGTTTTATGTTTTTTACATAATAGGGACAAGACAAGATAGAAAAAAAACACAACATGTGCCGAATATGGGGGAAGCGAATATCTTTATACACATACATATATTTTAATGTAAGTGATAAGGCACGTTTTGTACCCTCAAAGTCTATATATTTTTAAAACACTGGCGGTTACGCTGAAATAGTATACCTCAAGAATGGTATAACACACAAATTAAATGTATTGATCATAATTGTCTTATTTTGTACCCAGGAAACTATAGAAGCAGGTTTATTAATCCAAGTTAACAACATACCTAACCTTGATATCGTGAGTCACAAAAATCTGTATATATTTCGTATGATTTAGGTCATTACTCTCGTTATTAACGATAGTAAACAAACAAATATACATATTAAAAAAAATTCCCTTCCTAATACAGTTTGCATGAAAAACTAGTAAATACACTTTTTTTTCTAAAACCACACTTTGATTAAAAACGTTTGAAGGTACCCAAATTTAACTTTGATCTTATTTTGTAATCAGTTTAGCTTATACCCAAATATAATTTATAAATATACCTCAAGTATAGAGCAAAATAAAAATGTGTAAATAAAAAAAAAGCGAAAAGAGCTCGTCTACGCGTCCTTAATTCGATAAAAGCGCGCGGCCCAAGCAGCAATTAGAGCGCCATTGAAGTTGCCACGATGTTTTATTAATTACCTCCCACCACTCGCACCCCCATTGCTCCCTGTCTGGACGTGGACGGTGAACTTGAATGAAAAGCGAGCTGATTGGGAGATACAAAGAGAGGGAGGGAAATGTAAAAGTGTACTAAAAATACAGCAAATTGATTAAAAACGCCAGAGTTTAAACGTGGTTTTAAATGCTGTGCAAGAAAATTGTTTGTGCTCAGTATTGTACCTTAAGGCATTAAATTTGTTTTTTCTCTAGGTTTTATACCTTTTTATATCATTTCCATATCTAAAAACGTAAAAGAAGAATCAATGCAGTGAGATTTTTCACTTTTTTTATAGTTTTATACCTTAAAAGGAAAAAAAAAAACAGAACACTTCACTTGTGGGTCGGCCCATCAATCGACGCAGTTTTTCTCAGGAACCGTATATTTGGTAATAGCAAGAATCTTAAAAATACTTCAAAATATTGAAGATGGTAAGTTTGGCATGGAAAAAAAAACCTCCGGTCGTGTGGGGATATTAATTAAAGGATGTCTTAAAATGATTCTAAAACGAAAAATCATATGCGTCTCTGTCCTTTGGTCAGTGGTGCATGTGTACGTATGTACGTATGTAAGTATACGGATGCGCCCTTTTAAATATATAAATTAAAAGGTGTCTTAAAAGGTTTTTTTAGTTTTTCGAGATATTGTTCAAAATTTCCTCAAACAATGTGTTCTGAAACTGTTAAGTTAAACTGATGAAAAAAGGCTTACTGGAAGTTAATCTAAAAGCTTACCAGTAAACTACTGCGATAACTCGAGAATTTACAATTGTTGAGAAATTCACGATATATTTACGCTTGTGAAGGCTACGTTGGGCTATGTTTAGGTAGTAAAAAAGTAATAAAAATAGTAAAAAGTAGTAAAAAGGTAGTAAAAGATATATCGATATTTATAAATAATGTATTGGAAATACTATATACCCTTAAACGTTTTAAATTTTTATACATTTCTAAACATGTACGGATCCTTCATAATACGAGCTCTACTCGCATTTAAACGGTCTTTTACCACTTTAACAAAGCTGTTGAGGATAACAATTCAACACTATCTGTGGGCATTATAATTCAATTACATTTCTTTAATTTTAATATTATTAAATTAATATTAATTTAATTCTATGAATATTTTTTTTATTAACAAAATTTTGTTCCAATATTTAAATTCGTCTTTTCATATCATCACCTCACATTGTATAAAGAGCCTAACTTATTTTTTTTAACTCATAATTTCAATATTTCTCCTTTTAAAAACGATGGAAAATCTAATATAAATCGAATATGATGGTAAAATTATTAGCAAAATATATTATATAAAATTGGTCATGTAAGTGCCTATATTTCACTCTGCAGCCAAAACTATATGTCGCAGACGAGTAGTATTTATGCGTGGTAGTAGTCTCAACCCTCCCATCGTGCACTATGGTGGTTGCGTGTCGATAACTACAAGGGTGTGGAAGATATGGGGGTGGAAAATAGTTGACCTCAAAAATGTGTGACTTCCAATGTGAAAGCTTCAGTATTTTCTAGAAAGTTCTAGAAATTTGAAGAAATTTCTACAATGTTCTGGAATATTTTCGAATTCTCACACGTATTGTCCTCATCCTTTTTCTTCACTTCTGCAATCGACCCCTTCTTATTTCTTTTAATATTAATAATGTCAGTTTTAAGAATGTACTTGAATAAAATTATTTAATATGTATATATATACATATATATATATATATATATATATATATATATATATATATATATATATATATAAATATAATAAAGCATGATAATGTTAATATATTATATTTAATTTTTTTCTAATTCAACGTCCGCACGATAGTATCATTAAACTTTTACAAAGGTCTCCGTTTGTCTATTAAAGCTCTTAAAGGGTGACAGCTCTATTTAAATTTGTTTTACAAATGCGATGTGTTTATTTTTGGCTTATAGACATATATTTATTTAAACGACACAACATTTTTACAGAGTTTCTAATTTCTTACCAGTGTAGCCATCTATCTGTAAAGAAAGTTAAAATAAAGTATGTCATTTTCCGATTTTTGACTATTCCGAAAAAAAACATCTCTGTTTTATGACCCATTGTAGATCATATTTATCTACGAATACGTATATTATCATTACTTTGGCCATCGTAGAAGTTTGTATTACTCATAACGATGATGGATAATGAACTATGATGGATAATGACACAGAAGCCTCATGTATTTAAATGAAATAGTGAGTATATTTATATTAATATTACAGTTTATATACAGTATCAGTCCATTATCCTCATTCAATCATCATTAAATTAGTGTTTATCATTGTTTTACATTATCTAAAATTCATTGTGTTACTCAATCATTAGTGTAACATTAAAATTATAGGCGCACACGATTTTTCACGTAATTATATCCATAAATCACGAAAAAAGTGACTATTTCGACATTATTTCTAACGTCCGGTCAATGTACAACTAACGATTATTAAAATCGATCAATTATATAAATATTTACTTATATATTATATTTTACAAATCGTTTAATCATTACGAATAGTACTACAAGGTTGTTGGGTACTTTGATAATTTGACGGTTATTATCACGTTCAACTGATTTAGCCCACCTAATAATTGTTAAATACATAGATACTTGATTATATAATAATTAATATTAAATCAACATCATTACATAATGCCAATAATCATTGCTAAGTTTATTTACAACTTGTTTGCTATTAAATTATTTTAAGTTGCTAGTGTTGCTCATTTCATTATGTTGAATATATTTGGCGTTAATTTTGTAGAAATTCATTATTCACAATTAAATGAAACTACGTGATGTAGTATTATTTCTACTTTCTTTAAGTTCTCTACCACGACCTAGGTTTCGTTGTATTACAACATATTCAGGTGGGCTATTAGCAAAGATTATGTTGCTTTAATACAATAACAACCAGAAGAATATTAAGTAAAGGAAATACAAAGAATACTTAATCGTAAATTTAAATGGTTATTTATTTTACTTTCTTAACTTAGGAGTAGCTAAAAATTAGATATATTGTATTTATTTATTTTTTGTCCTTTATGCAATACTTCAAATTTTCAAGTTTGTTAATTTACAATTAAATGAAACTACGTGATATAGTATTATTTCTACTTTCTTTAAGTTCTTCACCACGACCTAGATTTATTAAATTAATATTAACAATTATAAATTATACTCAATATTTGTTAATTTAGGAAAAAAAGCTATGTTTATTATTTTATTGGAATACCATGATTTTTTTTTACGTTAAGCAACATTAATAATGCATAAATTAAATTTTATTATGACAATAGAAGGTTTTTAAAGATTAAAAATATTTTAATTATTGTAATCAGTACACATATCGTATTATGCGTAATGCTCGGTAATGTAATCTTTCGAAAAATAATTATTGTGTAATTATGTATATCAAAATTTAGTAAATTCTTAATATTTTTTTTAGTTTTATGCACATAATCACTTGAATGAATTATAGACTCTTTCTTTGCTACACTCTGTATATAAACAAAGCCAATAAGCAAAACAATTCTTGAATTTAATATATTTGGCGTTAATTTTGTAGAAATTCATTATTCACAATTAAATGAAACTATATGATGTAGTATTAATTTATTAGAAAGTAGAAATACTTTCTGTAAGTTCTTTACCAGGTGGGCTATTAGCAAAGATCTTTGCTAATAACCCACCTGAAGATGTTGTAATACAACGAAACCTAGGTCGCGGTAAAGAACTTAAAGAAAGTAGAAATAGTACTACGTCACGTAGTTTCATTTAATTGTGAAAGCAATTCTTTTTACAATTTGTGAAAACAATTCTTTGCGTATCGTAAACTACGGATTTAGTCTTGTTTCAAACATAATTTCGTGACTATGGTGTAACTACCACCGCCATTGTACAGTCATATCTATATATATATATATATATATATATATATATATATATATATATATATATATATATGTATATATATATATATATGTATAAAAGATAAAAGATTTGTTCACATTTTTTTGGTAATTGAAGTAATTTTGGTTTTTTGAAGCGATACTTCTTTGGGCGCGATTAAAGTAAAATGTCAAGATCGAATTTCTTGCAACGTTTTTATTCAACGTTGTCATGCAACGTTTAATTGTAACGCCTGAATGTAACGAATCTATCGTAAGAAGGGCGGAAAATAGATAATTACCTAACAACCAAGAGAGATAAATATACATGATAGAATAAAAGTACAATAAGTGTACGCATGCGCGACAACAAACAAAATGGCGCTCACTACTGCTATCAGTTGTTTGGTACGTTGCGTGTGTCAAAATAAACTGGCAAATTGTCGATTTATTTTATTGCCTTTACCGCATTTGTCAAGCGGTTAAAGGAACGTCAAGGGGTTAAATTTTTTTCTATTCGTTCTAGGCTTCAGTAGCCAAACGGAAAAAGCGAAACGTTTATAGTTTCGTCATGTATATGCATCTATCTTGCTGTCCCCGTCTGTTACACGCAGGTTTTTCCAGTTTTACACCTACGTAAATGAAGTTTTGCACATATACACATCAATGTGAAGTCTTAAATAATATGTAGACAAACATCAATAAAAAACAATTAATGTATTTTTCCATGTGCATACGTCACCGAGGTATCATTTTCCAATGTTCAGCCCCGTTTGACGATCAAAAATATGTCGTATGACCTTAAAATAATGAGTACTCCAGAAGGCGAAAGCACACGCGATAGTGTGTCCATAAAACTACGCATAAAATGCGTAGTATCAAAACGCGGCTGTCAGTGCAATCTAAGACACAGCTCTGAACGGTGGTGTATGTAACAACATCGCTTAAAATGCCGGCTGATACTATACTCATCAGCAAAAATATAACTGGGCCGCAACAAAAACAAATGGGCATTACTTTTCATACGTAAATACTATTACTTAATTTAATTTTCAATTAACTACACAATTTTAAAGTATCGAAGTATATTATTATTAACAAAAGCGCCCCATTTCGGTGGTTCTCTTAAAAAACTGTTTACCCAAGTTAAAATGTCTTAATTGCTCGATACTAAAAAAACGTAAAGTTTAATTTGTTAAAAAATCGAAATTTGGGAGATGTCGTCAGAAAATTTGGTGTAACATTTGAAATTTCCAGTGTCATATTCAGTTTTAGAGTATTTTACCTATTGCATATATATTCAATATATGTAAGATTACGCGTGAAAGAAACAATTGTTACATTCATTCATTTTCGCCGTCTTTAAGTTCCTGAAAATGCGAACCGATATTGTTTAAAGTAAGTAGAAATTGTACTACGACCTTGAAAGCTAATTATTATAAATAACTAGCGTGACCCGTGCGAAGTCTTCGCATTATTTATTTCATTATGAAGCTCAGATGACAGATCAAACAAATATTTTACTAAAATTGACATTTAGAGGCGCAAGTATCAAAAGCATTGAGCTAAAGCGCCACTTTATTTATACGTGAGTGGATTTGAAATTAAACAAAAATTTTACCGACCGTCAGTCGTATTGACGTTGAGCCGTTAGATGGCAGCATTGCTGTTTTGTGTATATAATTTTAATAATTAATTAATTTGCAAAAACAATAGCAATAATAATTTTTTTAGTTGTGGATGCCGGTAGCAAGCAATTATCTATAAAATGATATATAATTTATGTGGATTAGTTGTGAGGTTTTTTCTAAAAAGGGAGAGTAACATCTTAACCTTAGCGTATTAATATATATGATGATGATGATGATGATGATGATGATGATATTTTCTTTCCTTTTTGAATTGCTTTGGCACGGGATTGATTATATTAAAATTTTTATAGCGGGCTTTTTAACCTCTCTTTTTACTTTAAAACACTAAGCTAATTGTTTTCTTTTTGTATTAACAAAAAAAAAACAAAAAATTATTGACAAAAGTACCTAAATAAAGTTGTGGATTAATATGTACATATGCACTCGTTCGCACGCAGGCACATGTACACACATGTACGCACACACGCGTACGCACACACACACATTTAATGATAATGTACTTTAATACTCGTTTTAATTAATAAAATGGTAAAATGTGATGTAAAGTTTTTAGCAATTTTAACCTAAATTTTTCGATTATTGGTTGTAGTTGAAATAAACATTTTAGAAATTTAAAATGGCGTCCATAATAATATTGCACATAAACCAAACAATGCGCCACATAAATCGATGCAAATGTGTATCGTAATACCGCAGGCAGATATATTTATATACGACGATTTCCCGGAGTTGGTGGGTAAAATTACTTTGCTGGTAACACTGCGTGCGTAGGGCGGGGCGCTATTAGCAGGAGAGTGGTGGAGGGGGAGAAGATTTTTGGCTTCAGGCGACCGCGAAGAGATTTGAGTGTATTTAGCTTTTGGGTTACTTTATATTCTAAGCGTATGAAACATCTGAAAACTAGCTTTTAGATTTTTCATATTTTTGAAAATCAAAATCAAAGTCGTTGGATATATATATGTTATATACTATATATTATATTTAATTTTATTGTAATTCGACGTCCCGAGCGACGTTAGAACTTTCAATTAAAACTATTTCAGTTAACTTACATTAACAGTTAAAAGAGATATGGAGTATCTCTTTTAACTGTTGATGTGAGTTCACTGAATATATGTTATGTTGTTGCATAGAACCCAAAGTTAAGCTTAGTCTGAAGCGGACTTGTTCATTGACGGCGTACGCAAACGTCTAGTTATTTATTTTACACCATGATCGAATACAGAGCTGCACTGATAGATCTTGTGACATAAAACAGATTATACAAAACCAGGATATAATAAATAGCCAAACACGCGCTAGGAATTTGTTCTATATTTTATTGTTGTGTACAATTCTTTTAAACATTGCGTTGATGTAGCTACAGTGGTTTACAGTGGTAGTGGTATACAGTGGTTCAAAACAGAAATACTTCAAAGAAAAAATGGACAATTTACGACTTTTTTGTAGATTTTCATGCTATCTACGTTACTTTTATGCATTACTAGCTATTCACGCGATTTCGTGCGCGTCAAATTCGGAATAAGAAGTTATTAGGAATTTGTTGCGTCTTTTGTTTTTTTAAATTTTTTTTCTCAGCTTTCCGTGAACATAAAGTCTATCAAAAACACTAATAGATGGCGTTGAAAGTACCATATCGCTATATATCTGTAAGCATAATGTTCAGTAAAAACGATAATAGATGGTGTTGGCAGTACCATATCACTATATATATCTATAAGCATAAAGTTTACTAAAAACGCTAATAGATGGCGTTGGCAGTACCATATCGCTATATATCTATAAGCATAAAGTTTGCTAAAATGCTAATACATGGCGTTGGCAGTACCATATCGCTATATATATCTATAAGCATAAAGTTTACTGAAAACACTAGTGGATGGCGTTGGCAGTATCATGTCGTAATGTATTTATAAGCATAAAGTTTACTGAAAACGCTATTTGACGGCGTTGACAGTATCATATCGTAATGTATTTATAAGTATAAAGTTTACTGAAAACGCTAATAGACGGTGTTGGCAGTACCATATCGCTATATATAAGCATAAAGTTTGCTAAAATGCTAATAGATAGCGTTGTGCATTACCATATCGCTATATATCTATAAGCATAAAGTTTACTGAAAACGCTAATAGATGGTGTTGGCAGTACCATATCGCTATATATCTATAAGCATAAAGTTTACTGAAAACGCTATAAGACGGTGTTGGCAGTACCATATCGCTATATATCTATAAGCATAAAGTTTACTAAAATGCTAATAGACGATGTTGGCAGTACCAATATCGTAATATTCACCGAGTCAGGTTGTGTTTTTAAGTCTGTAACGTTTAGATAACAAATTCTATACGTTACTTGATGGTTTAAACTATTATAATAGCAAATTTCATCAAAATACGTCTAGTTGTGATTTCATATAATTAAAGAACAAATTAACAGACAGACAGACAAAAATTCTAAAAACTTGTTTTCTGGCTTCTCTTATAATTCCATACGCTAAATCAATCACTCTTTATGATATTTTCCATATCAGGAATTTACTCTGTTGCAGTTTTATAATATATAAAATTTTAATGTAGCTATAACGCCTTAAAATTATAAACAAGAATACACCCGAAACGCTTCGAATGTCTTCATTTTGTATATTTACTGTTAATTATCTATGTTTTCTAATAAAACCGGTCAGGCACAAATATAATTAGTACCACGAGGATTCCGTACATATTTAGGCATTTTTAAACGTTTAAATGTACATGGTATTCTATTAAATTATTTTTAATTATTAATTTCACAATGTGAATGAATATATTTCCTTATATATCTTTCACATGCGTAAAGACAAACTAATTATAAACATGTAAAATTCCACATAGAATTATTCATTTGATTCCACCAAATCATTGATTTTTGAAATTTCACCTTTACGTGTGATATAACATTTTCCATTATGCTGACTTTTAAGATTGTAGGTCGACCGGAAGTACCCTATAGTTATTTATGATCAGTGAGTCAGACTATTGAATGAATAAAAAATACAGTTCAAAGGGCTATATCTTTCTTTTGCATAAACCAAAAATGGTGGATGGGTGGAGCGACAACCCTATAATGGTTTTTTTCTCATTTTGGGAGATGAAATCTTAAAAATATACGCTCCATATCCATATGGACATAGAGGGTATAATGTTTAATTTATTTATTGGTTTTTTTTTTCTACAAATCACCGAAAACCAAAAAAGAAAATAAATAAAATTTCCGCTTTCTTCTTTACTCGTGAAAATGACTAAACGATTTGATAAATAATAGATTTAAGTAAATATTTATATAAAATGATTTCAAAATAGTCACTTTTTTCGTGATTTATGGGTATAATTACGTGCAAAATCGTGTGCGCCTTTAATTTTAATGTTATACTAATGATTGAGTACCCCAATGAATCTCAGATAATGTCAAACAATGATAAATACTAATTTAATGACGATTGTATGAGGATGATGGAATTATAGTGTATATAAACTGTAATATTCATATCAGTACTATTTCATTTAAATACATGAAGCTTCTGCGTAATACATTTTCCATCATCGTTATGAGTAAAATGAAAGTTTCCATATTTAATATAATAAATAAGATATGGCAACATTTATCTATCATTTAAAATGGCAACACAGAAATTGCTAATTTGTGTAACAATGTTAAATGCAACCGCAAACATTTTGTTATGAATGCAACCGTAAAGATTTTTAATATGACAACTTTTATCTATCATTTAAAATGGCAACACAGAAATTGCTAATTTGTGTAACAATATTAAATGCAACCGCAAACATTTTTGGTAACGACATTAAATGCAACCGCAAACATTTTTGGTAACAATATTAAATGCAACCGCAAACATTTTGATAATTTGTGTAACAATATTAAATACAACAGCAAACATTTTTGCCATGAAGTTTTTAAAAAAAAAGACAAATTTAGTATAAATGCGTAAAACTTAGATACTTAATACGTAAGTAAAATTTAAGCTTAATACTTAAGTAATTTTGGATTTATAATTTAGTTAAGAGTACCACAATATGGAGATAATGAATTTCATAAAAATATGTAAAGTTCGAGACACATTCGAAAGTAAAACATACATTCAAGGTAAAATAACCTACGTTTCTAGCTGAGGAAATTTATTAAAATCTATAATACGCAACGAAAATAAAATTTTTTCGAATCAGTTTTCGTGATCCTGATTTAAATTTCCCACTGTTCATTATGATTATCATAGCAAAAAGTTAAGAAAATTATATAGTTTTAATTTGATTCATACTAAAATATTACGGACTAGCGTGACCCGTGCGAAGTCTTCGCATTATTTATTCCATTATGAAGCTCAGATGGCAGATCAAACAAATATTTTACTAAAATTGACATATAGAGGCGCAAGTATCAAAAGCATTGAGCTAAAGCGCCACTTTATTTATACGTGAGTGGATTTGAAATTAAACAAAAATTTTACCGACCGTCAATCATATTGACGTTGAGCCGTTAGATGGCAGCATTGCTGTTTTGTGTATATAATTTTAATAATTAATTAATTTGCAAAAACAATAGCAATACTAAATTTTTTAGTTGTGGATGCCGGTAGAGCAAGCAATTATCTATAAAATGATATATAATTTATGTGGATTAGTTGTGAGGTTTTTTCTAAAAAGGGAGGGTAACATCTTAACCTTAGCGTATTAATATATATGATGATGATGATGATTTTGTAGCTTTGTAATCTTCGCAATTTTACTTCTTTTCTTATCAGGGAACTATTATTAATTAAATTTTGACTAAATATAACAAAAAATCCACATTAAAACAAGAAGAACTAAATATAAGGACATTGTAGAAAATTTTATTGAAAAATATTATAAAAAGTTCGCCTATATTTATATATTTGATCGAAGCAGTTTTGGATATTTACGCATTAATCCCTATCTATGATAATGAAAAGGTAGCAAAGTTTTACTGTCAATAAATGTTCAGTTGTTCATTATTTGTATTCCAAAGGATTATCAATCGTTTTATTGATTATATTATTTATATATTTGATCGAAGCAGTTTTGGATATTTACGCATTAATCCCTATCTATGATAATGAAAAGGTAGCAAAGTTTTACTGTCAATAAATATTCAGTTGTTCATTATTTGTATTCCAAAGGATTATCAATCGTTTTATTGATTATATTATTTATATATTTGATCGAAGCAGTTTTGGATATTTACGCATTAATCCCTATCTATGATAATGAAAAGGTAGCAAAGTTTTACTGTCAATAAATGTTCAGTTGTTCATTATTTGTATTCCAAAGGATTATCAATCGTTTTATTGATTCTGCTTCATAAATTTTGTCCGCCGAGTTTTGAACCGAAATCTCGATACATTACCGAGCGCGCCCTGGGAAAACCCGCCCAAACTTTCCGCGGCTACACGGATGCTAACATATTTATAAACTTCATCCCGCGATCTCGCCCCCGCATCCGCCCTCGAGTAAAGGCGGGGCTATTCCCGCTGCAGACGGCCATCCGTCAATGTCATGTTTCTAATTTGTCGGACAACTTTTCCGATAAGTCGGCGGCGGAAATGTACCGGCCATTCTGTGGGTCGGGAATTGATATACGCAGGATCGCGAGATCGCTCCTGGCCCCTTGATAGATAGGTCGATGTTCTGCCGCGTCATCGATGACTTTTTTTATCGTCGTCGAGACAAATGAGGCGTGGGGGTGGCTTTATTAACAAGCGAACTTTAGATTGAAAGCTATTGAAGCAAAGTGTTCTGTCGTTCTCATGTTATCATACGCCAAGATGATTTCTTGTCTTAATAATTGCATTAAATCATATTATATATCATTTTTGAATAATTTATACCTTCAAGAAGAAAAAGGTGATTTGGTTATCTGCATATTTTTTAAGTATAAGAAGGAATGAACAAAGGTACATGTAATGTTGGACTCAGATGTCATAAGAATAAAAATGTCATTCTTTTAGAGTATTAGGAACACGTCCGTGCTTCATGTGAATGCCGGGACGTAAACGGGTAATATTTTTTACGTTCCCAGCACTGCTTTGCTCTATCGTGCGGTGTTTCATGAGTATCACTGGATTGCTCTCGAGAAGTTCTTTCCAACCGTATACAATTTAATTTGGCTTTTTTAGGAGCATAGGCCGACATTATATTAAGTTTTCTTAATTTTTAAATTTAGTACCACGCACGTTCATGGTAAACATTCCACACTAATGTTTGATACACGCAATTGATAAATATTGACGAGAGCTGTCGAATGAAACTTAAACGAGCGTCGTAACTTTTCTGAGTTAATATTTATACTAAACAGAAATTATGTGACGTGGCAAAACGATCTCAAAAGGGCGGCGCTCCCCCTCCGCCGCGTGCGATGCGTTACAGCCCCCACTCAGCGTAACGAATTCTTTGATTATTTAACTATTGAATTGTGTAATTAAATTTTGGATGTAGATAATAGTGATGTAGTTGCAACGCTAAACAGTATCCCTCGATTTTGTTATCATTATGTTTTCTGAATTACCTCCAACTATAGAAAGAAACTACTTAGTCAAGTGAGAAATCTTGCATTTTTATGTTATTTCCAAATGTTATTTCTTTGAAACAAGAAGATAAAACAAAGTGCAGATTACATCCCGCTATATCTTCCATGCACAGATGTAACATACTAATCTATGAAAGTCGCAAACCCAACAGGTTCTTTGAAAAAGTTACATAAAGCTCGAAAGGAGCGAAATAGACATTTCTGTATTTTGGCAACACAGAACGAATGTCAGTGTCAGTTAACGGTTTATTTTTAATCAAAGTAGGCAATGGCTACACGTTAAAGAAAGGCCATGATTATTTGTAATTGTTTCTAAAAGTTGTTATGTACATCATTAGATTTTTATTATTCTTTAATTGGTATTAAACAATTTTTATATAATAAAAATATATCATATGCGCGTTAATGAAAATTATTTTTTTTTGTATTACGGTTTCAATTTTTTTTCTCTTTCCTGGCTGTTAATCACTGTATTTTTTGGTTTATTATGTTCAAAAAAATACTAAGTTTAAAAAAAATATTCTATTCCCCTCAGGTACATTTTGGCGATCTCCTTTACAGTATGTTAATTATTAATAGAAAGGGGTTCGTATATATTTTAGTAGATAGAAGGCTTTAAACATTTAAGGGTACATATTATTTCTATTAAACATTTTACAAATAATAATATTTGTTATTATGTAAATATATTGCTTAGTACATTTCTAAGAGGCGTAAACACCATTGTGAATTTTTCAGAAACTATAAGATATAGTCGAATCGTTTTTGGAATTTGAATTTGATTATACATCTTTACAATTTCAAATTTGAATTTGATTTACAATTTGAATCACACGTCCATCTCAAAAATTAGAGAAAACTCATACTAAGATGAAGATTATAGGCTACATATCCACGTTTCGCTTCATAGAAGCAAAATCATGACAAAAAAGCAACACGATTTGGAGAACACAATTTAAGCGGTACAAAGCAGAAAGAGACTCGCTTATGTATAGATCGATTATACTGAGTATTCCCGTCGATGTACTTACGATCTCGACGATTGATGTCATTTGGCGAACGAAGCGGAGATGTTTAGTGGCTACGCGGAGGGGGGCAACATAACTACGATAATTCTACGCTCGTGGAACCACGGGGCACAGCTAAACCATTTGGTACAAGTTTTTTTTAGAATTATGCATATGCGTACGTGTATCTCATACCAATTTAGTTACAGCAAAAATAAACCTTACAAAAATATAACTTTCATTTTATTTCGACCAAATTTTTCGCAGATCAGCGGATCAAATACGTGATCCGCACAATTTAAGTGTTCTATACCTAGTTTGGAGGTTTCTAGGCAGTTTTTTATGTTAGTGAGAGATTTATAGTCTCAACGGTCGTGTCTTCGCATTATGTTTTGTTAAATATATTTATAACAGTTATTCGGAAATAGAGTGCGATGCTCTGTGAATAGTTATATTTTGTATGCTGCGTCGCTTTAGAATAAATTTTTACCAGACACGTGGAATATGTTATCATTATTCAGGTCTCGTTCTGATAAGTTCTATTTTTTCGGGTTTTTTGTGAGATTTAAAGTGATATTATGATTTTCTGGTTATTATATGAGTTTCGAAGAAATAAATCTATTGCAGAGATTTCGACTTTGAATATTGAAGCGATTTAATTATATATTCGTCGATCATGGTCTCCAGACTTCAAATCCAAGGTTACCTTGGTAGTTTGTATGTATGTAAATATAAAAATAGCGTAAAGCAAAATGTAGGTTAGACCATTTACAGCATCTCTATAAAAAGTCATTTCATTTTAATAAATATTTCTTTGAAAAACTGTACATTTGACTCCATAATTCAGTATGCGCATTAACGGACGTCTCTCTAATTAATTCATTCATTCATTAATATATACTTTTTCTCATATTGCGTAAGTAGGTGCGGCATCTATACTAGATAAATACATGTTATTCGAATTACCTAGTTTAGGCGGACGAGTTTCTACTAGAAGTCAAATAGATGGCGCTATATATAATATTAATTTTTGTATTGTATTTGACTTTTATTGTGTTGAAAATTAAAGTGCTAAACATATATTATTTGGATTACCTAGTTTAGGCGAACGAGTGTCCACTGGAAGTCAAATAGACGACACTGTGTATAATATCAATTTTTGTATTTTATTTGACTTTTATTGTGTTTAAAATTAAAGTGCTAAACATATATTATTCTGATTACCTAGTTTAGACGGACGAGTTTCTACTGGAAGTCAAATAGACTGCGATTTGTATAATAATAATATTTGTATTTTATTTGACTTTTTTGTGTTGAGAATTAAAGTGCTAAATACATATTATTCGGATTACCTAGTTTAGGGGGATGAATTTCTACTAGAACTCAAATAGATGGTGCTATATGTAATATTTATTATTATATTTTATACGACTTAAATACAAAATATTTGACCTTTTTACACTGCATCTCATTATTATTTTTTTCCTAACTATATTAACATTATATCAATCAAATACACTACGAATTTAACCTTTCCGACTGCCAGTTGCCATTGGCTTTATTACCATTGAAGAATAGATATGTATGCGATTATCTGTAGGTACTATTTGTCAAAGCTTACGGGATTTGAAGGGTAACGATGGTGTAGACAATACTTAGTTGACGTTACGTCTAATTATAGTGTTATTTACATATAGTTAGTTCGTTGTTTAATTGGTTGTCAATTGATTATACTTGTACTAAAAATTAAGAAAACATGTCATGTCAACCCTTTGTGTATTGTCGACGGATCTCATTATATATATTTAATTTTGAAAAAGTTTTTCTAATAGTTTTTAAATTGTATTTTTTTGAAAGTAATAAAAAAAAATTTTTTAATTTTGAATTTGGAGTCTCTATTTTATCTTGGTAACCGTTGGTTTTTTCAGTCATTAAAAACATTTTACATTTAGATTGACAAGAGGAATTAGTCCTGTAAAATGTCATAAGTAAATACGCACCTTGTTTGTCTCTATACATAACAAAACGGTAAACTTTTTGCATTGGTACATTTAAAATATTTCTAAGAAAATAGTAATTGGGCGATGAAGGACAAGCGAAAGAATGAATTAGTCTTTTTTTGTAATTTTTGTTTATTTATATATTTGTTTGTATATGCATCACGTTATAACTACTGGCCCAATTCAAATTTAATCCATGGGAGTTAACTAGAAGTGACATTTTGTTTATATTTAATTTTTTTAAAATTTATTTACATTGCATTAATACAACAACAAAAATGTGTCTAGCTACTCGATGCGTAATAATTACACAAATGTATAATGCACCTATGTACATCAATAGATAGCGCGACATGTATTTTAAACCGCGCAATGAAGTTTTCCACACGAACATGTTTTGACGAAATTAGCGGTATTAGAGTAGTGAAAGTGTCGATGTATAAAAAACGGCATCGGTATATTTTACAGTGGTCTGTACGTATCGAGTCGTGGGCATAGCCAGTACAAAATAATACGGAAACAATCGAAGCATATTGGCAGATATAATAATAACTAGCGTGACCCGTGCGAAGTCTTCGCATTATTTATTCCATTATGAAGCTCAGATGACAGATCAAACAAATATTTTACTAAAATTTACATATAGAGGCGCAAGTATCAAAAGCATTGAGCTAAAGCGCCACTTTATTTATACGTGAGTGGATTTTAAATTAAACAAAAATTTTACCGACCGTCAATCATATTGACGTTGAGCCGTTAGATGGCAGCATTGCTGTTTTGTGTATATAATTTTAATAATTAATTAATTTGCAAAAACAATAGCAATAATACATTTTTTAGTTTTAATTCCGGTAGAGCAAGCAATTATCTATAAAATGATATATAATTTATGTGGATTAGTTGTGAGGTTTTTTCTAAAAAGGGAGAGTAACATCTTAACCTTAGCGTATTAATATATATGGTGATGATGATGATGATGACATGCTTATCGAAAAAATACTTGACTGTTAGTAAAACTGGAGAGAGTGAGAAAGTTATAATACATTTATAAAATTTGAGAGAACTTTTAACAAAGTGATGATACATTTATAGAAGCTTTGTCATACTTCTTATTATCTAGATGTAGCCTGATCATACGTTCAGTTACCGGTAAAATCGATTTAAATTTCTTGGCTCTATATATTCTTTCGCGGCTTCAGTTCATTTTTCAAACATCTCAACGATATGATCGACTCGTAACCGATATGTCAAGGTTCTAAAGTTCTCCCCGTAATCAGAGGTTATCAATTTGGCTCCAGGAATTCGTGCGCCGCTTCGACCTGTGGATTATAAATAATGTTGGCAAATTAGAAGACGACGTTGAGGAATGATCGTCTGGCCCTGATAAAATATTTCTTCAGGCTGACCTGGGATTCCGATGCGATATATCGAGAGAAAGTTTCTGAATATATGAGTCGTGTGACTGTCAAAAGTTGGCCAATTTTCTCGCCAACTTTTCCTGTTAAGGTTATTTATATGAATTTCAGTTTCAAAATGGGTTTCGCATAAAATGTTTTTCATAATAAATTCACCATGTTTTTACACATATGTAAGATATAATAGGCAATATATCCATGTTATGAAAAGTTAATGGTTATAAATAGTTTAATAGGAATACTACGTACACTTAAGTGTTTATAACCGCTTAAAAGTGTACGGAACCCTCGTAGTGCGAATTATATTCGTATTTGACAGGTTTCGTTAAATTTTATGTGTCGTGTCCCCATGTGTCATGCGGAATTCTAAATCGATACCTCAGTATCGATTTCGAATGACAGTGCCATAATGATTTATTTTTTTATGAGAGATAATTATAAATTATTGTCGGAAAGGTCTACGAAAACATCTCAACCCCCGCCACCACCCTCTCATCTTTGAAAATTCCAAGATGAACGAAACAGTGTTCCTTAAAATTAAGATTATCGGAAAACTATTAAGACTTTAATAAATCTCGTAGCTTTTGAGAAATTATTCTCTTTTTATTTTGTTCGCTTCCTAATAGTCTTAAGTTTCATACAGCTAAATAGTCTTAAGGAAATGAAGACCTTTTCTGGCGTATTCTCTGGAAATATTGCGTTCAAAATTAAATAAATCTACTCATCTAATGGAAATAAAATCAATAGTTATTTTGATAAAATAAACAAACTTGCATTTTTTCTTTTAAAAAATTAGTTTTATTTTGAGGGTGGGGAAAATTTAAAAAAAATGTTAATTCGGTGTAAATAACGAATTAATTGTAGATTTTATTTGATCTGGTTAAAATAAATTAGATTGGGCATCTCACGCTATCCATTAACGGATAACTACTTTGTTGAAGTTTAGACGCGATCAAGCAATAAAAGGTTTCTAAAAGTGAAAGCCAATTTTTTTATCCTACATAATACTTAGTTCATTTCTAACGTAATACTAACTAAATTCGTGGACTAAACCGAAATATATAGAAGCCACGACCATTCTTGCTCAACGGACGTCATTAATAATAAGCATTTACCTCGACGAAATTAAATTAAAGTAAACCGAGGAGATACCGTTATTCTAATACTCGTACCGGATTTCGTAAGGTATTGTAATACCATTACAATACCTTTCTCACACAACTTAAAGCCATTACAAAAGCTACACACCCACTCCGCGCTTAAGTCGAGTATCCATTGTGTCCCAAACCCCGGCAGGCAGACGTGATAAAAAAAAAGTCAATTAGGCGCGAATTCGCTATCCCCACTTCCCGCCAATTGTGTGCGACGCTTCGGTTTGCCGCTCTTTTGTCAACTTCCGGTTCTGCTCGGCTTTGTGTGGGTAGATTGGTCGTGAGGTGCTGCGGGTAAGCATTCGTAAGAGGCTGTTGTTCGACTTGGCTGGGTATTGTCGCTGCGAATGTTGGTTACGCGGGTGGGCTGACAATAAATTGCCAATATGCGGGTAGGAACAGTGTCTGTATGGGTAAATTAATCAATTTTCTATGTGAAATTGTGGCCAATGTATCGTTCGGATCGAAATTTAATTTCAATTAAAAGAAACTAATGTTCCGCAGTAGAGTATTTTTATGGTTCTAGATTAAAATGTGCCTGCTTCCTATCAGGAAAACTCCCTAGCAAAAAAGATAATGTTTTTAAATTCATATTTGATATTGAAACATATTTTATTTGACGTCTTAAGGTTTTCCCGTTTTGTGAATTAATTTCTCTGTTACTCAAGCAGACTGTTATAAGAATGAAAAAAGAAATTAATGTAGCGAAATGTGGATATATTTTTAAATTATGTTTGTTTATGTTTAAATATGCATGAAAATTATATCAAAAAGAAATGTTTTCCGGAAACAGGACATTATTTAAAATTTTGTATTAACCATACAACTCGACAAAAAATTATATAGGATTATGTACCATATTACATAAAATAAGTTGTGTATGAACGAGAATGAATGTTGAAAGAAAAATTTAAAATAGTTCACGTAACCCTTGTTAAATAGTTCATGTAACCCTTGTTAAATAGTTCATGTAACCCTTGTTAAATAGTTCTTGTAACCCTTGTTAAAAATTGCAAACACATTTGAAAAATAATAAAGCCTATTCCAATTAGTTGTACATCAAGAGTTAATTAATTTCCACCTTCAGGTTCAGTTGGCTCAATTGCAGAAAATATCGTAACCCTTGTTAAAAATTGCAAACACATTTGAAAAAGAATAAAGCGAATTCTAATTTGTTGAACACCAAGAGTTAATTAATTTCTACCTTCAAGTTCAACTGGCTCAATTACAGAAAATATCGATGTTTCCGTTTATGATGATGGAGTACCTAGATTGATGTCATGCATCATTTTAAATCATGTCAGTATCTGTCAATATCCTAAACAATAGAAACAGTAAATTAAACATATTGAAAATAGTATGTTTCTTGAATCTCTGTCGTTCAAATATAGGTTAATATTATTAAATAATTGATCAGTAAATTGATTAAAAAATATTCTAAATACAATTTTTTATTCATCGAAATCAAGAGGTTTATCAAATATCGGCCGACATTTCGAAAGTGTTAATCGATATTGAACCTGTATATCGATATACCGAATCAAGATATCGATACGATATATAAAGATATTTTTATCAAGCTCAAAATTCCTAAGCTCTTATATGTGGCTACGCTTACATGCAATATGAATATTACGATGTGTGTCTGGACATTTGTCACACAATCACGCCTAAAGGAAGATTTTTATCAAACTTGGTACGGACATAACTAATGACTTGAATTGATATAGGTTTTTTATAACCAAAAAATTACATAATTTTATAGAACTTAATATTTTACTTAATAACAAATACTAGACAAACATCTTTTTTTTAAATATAATACTGAAACCAAAATAAAAATATATTGAATTTTAATATTTTTTTTTAAATATATTACTAAAATCTGCAAATAAAGCCCGTCGCCTTAATCGGAATTGTGGACAAAAATTAATAACATATAAAATTACCTTGATCTGTAATTTATATTAGGTATTACGATTCTCGCCATTTTTGAAAGCAGACACCGAGGTCGCAATTGGCAGAAACCCAGGATATACATGATTCCAGAATTTGGTTGCATGGAGACCAAAAGATTTTTTATAGAATGCAGCCCACGATGAGGAATAAGAAGGTTTTTTTTTGTAGAATGCTAATCAAAGTTGTATGCTGAGAAGTGTTGTAAGTAATTATTTGCGAAGTTACGCATATCTTTTTTCTGAATAAAAAATAAGTGTTCTTTGTACTTTTTCAAATTAATTTATTTACACATTTTAATTCCCCTTAGATCACAATATTATTTTCAATACTAATTTTTAAAATGAAGATCCTAAACTACATATAATAATATAACTAACTAATACTGGCATATACAAATTTCAAACATTACCTTCAAAACAATTAAAAGTTTCATTATTATTTTTGTTCGTTGACAGAACCAACGATAACTTTTTTTGTTAAAACTTAATGTCAAAACTGGGCTTTTGTTGAAGGTTTCAATATATTTTAATAATTATTTTGTAAGCAAATGCTTAAAAATAGGTGTTTTGCAATCCTTCAAATTAAGCGTGAAAGGGCAAAAAGTATGAAGCCCTGTTAAGACAAGCAAATTTAGTTTTATTATAATGGCTTAAAATAAAAATGAATTCATTTACGTTTATGGTCGTATCCTGTTTTAAACAGCCGTTTTTAATAATCTATCTATGAATAGTTTTTACGAGAGACAAGTATGTTACTGTTAATGATTTTTTTGCGTCCGAATAGACTATCGATTGTTGAATGCTTCCGTATTCGTCTATTATTTTTGGGACATAACTGTTACCATAACGTGAGATAGAGGCATTATATGAAGGTGACAGTTCGTGACGTCCATATACAATTGACATCTGTCAAAGTTATCCTTAGAAAATACAATATCCTCCTCTTTTGTCAGATTGACATTTATCTACGGTTAAAAATTGCATTAATTTTATGCAAATTATTCATAATGTCGAGTTTCCACGAAAGTGATAGGAAAATCTTAACTAATTAATTTATCCGATTGGGAGTTTTTTTACAGAAAAATCAGCTGTAACATGAAAATATGGAACAGGAGAAAGTAAACACTATAACAGTGTTTCGGATTGATAAAATGATAGTGGGCCTTATATCGTGTGAAATATTATTTTATAACATAATCTATATAATTAAATTTTTTTTGGTCTAATTATTCACTAAGCACACATGTTATGTGGAAATTTAAATTAGAAATATATGATAGAAATTCAGCAATAGCATTGTTTCTTTTTGTATGGCATTTACCATCTTCAATTTGATTTTTTTAATGGCGTTTTTAAAAATCAAGAAAAAAAATACAAACGATATGTAGTTGTCCCTTTTTTTAAGCATTTTAAATTAGAAGCAAGATATATTTCTTTTGTTTGTGTATTTCTTTTTTTCCTTTGACTTTAGTACATTTTAACTCAATTGAATGAAAACATGCTTTGTAACCAAATAAAACCAAATGTTCTCGATCTAAACAATCTTTGTAAGTAATACATAAACAATTATAGCACATAAACAATTATAAAAAATATAACACTATTAAAAATAACAATTTCAACATAAAAATGCAAAAATATTTTAAAACAAGCATCACGTTTAACATGATGCTTATTCGTGGTAAGAATCTAACCGACAGTTAATCATAGATAATAGTATTAACCGACATTTAACCGACGGCAGTAAATGTTTTTGGACGCATACAGACAGTCGATAACTGATATCTCGTATGTTATATAAAACAGAAATAAGACAAGCATTGACGAAAGTGCACACTTATCCTTTCCTTGCATTAAACCAAAGAAAATGGATGAGCCAAAAGGACTCGCACGTCTTTCTGACACTACTGCTACGTAAGTGCATAGTAACTACTGTGAAAGGATAGTAGCTCTTACGCCACTGCTATTAACTATTCACTTATTTATTTCATTAATATGAATAACACTATTGAGAATGAACTTAAAGCTCACTTCATATTCATAACAGTGCTTGAATACAAATTAATTTGCTTGGTGGGTAGAAAATGGATTATAGATTTCACAATGTTCCGTAGATCTTACGGCAAAATATTTATCCGCATGTGAAAGCTGTGTTTATTTGAGAGAAATATTTTCCGAAACTGGCATGTGGCAAGTACAAAATGAAGTACACTTCTTTCTAGTAATACAGAAAAATGAATAGTAGTGCATTACTACTTACCGCATTTTTATAGTAATATATGTATACTGATTACTACTGCATTACTACTTACCGCATATTTATAGCAATATATTTATATTGATTACTACTGCATTACTACATACTGCATTTTCATAGTAATATACGTATATTGATTACTACTGCATTACAACTTTCGGCATTTTTATAGTAATATATGTATATTGATTACTAGTGCATTACTACTTACCGCATATTTATAGTAGTATACGTATATTGATTACTACTGCATTACTACTTTCCGCATTTTATAGTAATATACGTATATTGATTACTACTGCATTACTACTTTCCGCATTTTTATAGTAATATACCTATATTGATTACTACTGCATTAGTACATTCCGCATATTTATAGTAATATATGTGTTGATTATAATATAATATAGATTAATAAAGTTGAAGTGTTTCACTGTGACTTTTGAATTTTCAGCTTTTAAATACTTTTAAAATTTTTTGTACTTGTATTCGATTACTAAAGAAATTTAATTTTGGAAAAAAAATTTGTCTTTCCCCAAAAAAAACGAACGGATTTAACTCGTAAAGTACTGAAGAAATCGATATGGATTTGCAATGAAAAACACACACACAACAGAGAGTATCCATAGAACCAACGTAGTTTTGGTTTTGTTGTGATATTACCAATAGTTCTGAAGTTATAATGATGTTGGTATTGGATTCCGTGAAACGTGTCTGCACACTCTTATTTTTTGAGGTAGTGATTTCTGATGCAAGTCAAATATGGATTCGAATAGAGTGGAATCTAAAAATGTTCCTGAATGGAATATTTTAAATACTTTAGTCTTTGATCAGTACCTGATAAATTTTTAGGCGATATCTATATTTTCTATTACTTTCTAATGGGCGCGTTTGTATATATGTTGCGACAGGAAAACTGTTGATCATCAAAAGCTTTTTCAATAAAATTCCATACGGCACCATCTTTTTCACCAATCATTTCATAAATTCCATTAACAAAACCCTTGAATGATTTTATGTCCATACTCGAATTCGATTTTTTAATAACTTCTTTGAACAAAACCAAAAGTCCACGGGAATAAAGACATGGCCACAGTTAGTATTAAATAAATCTGTAAAATTGATATTAATAATAATAAATTAAATACATACATTTTAAACATTCATATCAAACAATCCAATTTTATAACAATTTACAGATATTCGGCATCCTCCGAATATTGAAAACCTGCACGAATAGCCAGAATATTTGCTAAATATTCTTTGCAACTCTAGTTATATGGTGCAACCTTTCGGTAAAAGCATTATTTCCACTCTCTACTTTCGCTCGAACAAACAGAAGGAAAGCAAACTAGTCCTGAAAGCTGAAGCGAAGTAAACACGTGGCAAAACAATTAACAACTCGTAATTTGAAACTTGCCATGTTATGAAGTAATAGAATCTGGAATTACTCTTGTGCAAAGTGCAGAGACGTACATCCTTGTCGGAGTTAATAATGTCGAGTTTCCACCTACGGCGTAACTTGAAACCGTATCTCCGGAGACTAAATGCGAGTATAATAATACATTAGCGTTAAATATTCGTTGGTTTCATGCAGTGGAATAACATACATTTTTTATGATGGTCGCTTATTTGCTGTTAAACTAAATAAGTGATTCTTAAAGCCTTAAAAACAAAGTCATGATAAGATTCAGTGTTCCCATGTTGTGAAAGCTCGGTTAGTTTATGGTATTACTATTATTATTTTATTAAGGCAATACCAGAAGTAGGGTAATGAATACAGCGTCTGACTTTTGTGTAAACTGTGTGTTTCTAATTATGTACACATGCTACCTTTTAGAGGCAATGCTAATGAGTGCTATGAAGCTTTTATGTATGCTGGAGGAATATTTAATTTAGGGAGGTTTTGTTGCTGGAAGGACTCTAGTAGTATTTATTTTCGTAACTAGGTTTTAGAGCCTTAATAGCTGGGTCAATTTTAAGATCATATTTTAGTTTAAATATAAGGTAATTATGAAAAAATAATGGCTTGGACAATAATCCGTTCAGCGACCAAAGCATGTTTGTTTCTGAGATTATCTATACTTTATAACTGTAGATTCAACTTTCAAAAAATACTTTACTAAAGGATTCGAAATTTATCTCGTATTTATTTCTTTTTTTATTTGTTTTTAAGGTTTTTTCCAGTTAACCTTTTTGAAATTGGTTAAAGGATTTTTGACATGGATAAATTTTCATTTGTTATATTTTGGGCGGATTGTAATTATAGATATTATTTATTCATAACAAAATATGTATGCTTATATAGTATTATATACATATGTGCATATTTTGAATTACTAATATTATAAATTTTATTAAAATTTGAGCGATTTATTGTATAGCTTACAAACATGCCTGAACGCAGTAACCGATTGTCGGTGAGTGGCGGGGATTTTTGTTCCTATGTTTTATTCCGATTTGTTTATTCGATTTAGTTACTTAAAATATTTCTCAAATTTAGTATAAATTAAAATTTTATACGCATCACTTTTACCATGAAAAAAACTCGCAATCGCATTCTTCAGTTTGAATTCAAAAAGAAAAAAATAATTGCCAACATCTGAGACATCCCTTAGCCCTAAAACGCATGTTACGGCACTAAATGTGACTAAAACGAGTCGTTTCAGATTTGCAGCTAAGCAAAAATTGCCGCAATAGTATTTTTAAATACGTTAGAAAACCTAGGTCAAACCAATTTTATATATTTTTTTCTTTCAAAGTCAATACTGAAGAAATAAAAAAAAAGAAACAAATGTAAAAAACGTGCGTTTACCGCGCAACGCAGCAAACTACTTTTGTAGACGATGAGTCGTCCGATATCTGCTGATTTTTATGGGAGACGCGCGAATGTTTTTTCTGAGGATCAAAAATCAACAAATGGTAATTAAAAATCTAAGAGAGCCCAAAATTATTTTTCTTGCTTGTATTAGAATTAATAAGATAGGATGAGAATGAAACTGTTTTTACTTTGCTAACATTCGTTAGAGAGAAACTAATCTAAACCAGGGAATAATCAGTCTCCAGTAATTTTATTACAAATGTATAACACAACACGCCAATGATGCTCATCATTCAATAGGGAAAAAAAATCATTCGTTTTTGTTAGAAACACTTTAGTTACAACCATAAATGTTATCAAAGATGCTATTTGTAGCATCCTTCGATAAAGCCAATTATTTAATATTTTCTAATCATTTAAAGAATATTTTTCACTGTCATTTGCAAATATTCAAAAAGATTTTCTGAATTCCGAAAAATATTTTCTTATGTATTGATTTCTTTGGTGGCTTTCAGTTAAAGAATAAAATTAATGAATGCAAGTTGTAATTTGGTAGCATGTAACAGGAATCTCCAACCACTACAAATTACCTAATTAAAAATGAAACACCAAAAAGAGGGCTCATGAAAATACCACATTTCAATAAATATTAAAATCATCTTAACAATTACACACGTACAGGCCGAAAGCTGCTAAAGGCCGCGAATAAAATATTCAAAAAACAAAACGAATTCATAAACAATAAATCATAATTCGAATTCGGAGTGGCGAGGCGGGGGGTGCGCTCTCTGCGACCTTTCGCGCCCGAGGCACCTGGTCGCCATGGCAACGCCCCTCACAACCAGACTATGGCCGACCGCCATGTTTATGCCGACTCTGCGTAGAACTTGCGTGTGTGTTTTCATAATATTAACTCGAGAGTGCTTCTTCGTTGTTGTGAATTGTGATATTTTTATTTTATTTTATTTAAATCGTTGGCGGTTTTGAAATGAGAATCGGGCGGTTTTGAAAGCTAAATTTGAATGTAATTATGTCATTGTTACATCTAAACACAAGTGAGCTTCGATATAGAGTGTCGCATACTCATTAATATGATTACTTTGCTATTATGTAAATGTCCCTTTTAAGAGTGTTCACGTTATTAACTAGCATCGAAACATATATATGTTCACATAACAACGCCTCTTCTATCCAGATGGAGTAAATGCACAAAAGCACGCAGGTGTGCACGTCAAAGGCAATTAACCTAAAAAAAAGAAATAAAAACAGACTTTATCAAAACTACTATTAATACTAAATTATATAATATACCATTAATAATTATATACTAAATAATTACTGCCGTGATAATTTATATAACATTAGTTTATACTAGAGGAAAAATAGAAAAAAATTAATTTTTAGATGTGACTGACTGTCTTATTCATATTTCTTATTTATGTAACGAATATACATGTATTAGTTTTTTCCGAAAACTTAGCATTTTTAAATTATAAACTGTTTTCGTTTGTAATTGAAAAATAAAAAAAACAATATTTTCCTTTCTAAACAGTGTAATAAAAAACTTACAAATCCATTTTTTGCGAATTTATTTCATTGCTTTACATTATTCTGAATATCTCATTATTACTAGTTTCGGAATTAACTCTTTGAAATGTTGTTGGTTAATATTCATCCTTAGTTTCAGAAATTTAGACAAATTCTTTTTCGTACTCAATCGTTGGTTTAAACTATGTAACCCTTTTTCTGATATTCGTTCCTATTTCATGATTTTTAATGAGTTCTATATCTATATGCCAAAATATTGATACATTTTATTGTCATAATGTCGCATATACTGAAATCTCATAGGAACACATAATAAAGAAATTACAATTGTCATTTTTTTATGAACTTCTCACATCACAGAAAAATTCTTTAAAATGCAGTCAAAAATGTCACACATTTTTTTAACATGATGTCCCTTCCCGATTTGGGTCTCCAAATGTCAAATAGTTAAATATTGTGCTGCCTTCTCTAACTTTTTAATTCTGCATGTCAACAATTAGAAAAAAAAACAACGCGATAACGCCATTTTGTAAACATTACAAAGGAACATTCCTTTTGTTAAAGAGATATAGACAATCAAGTTATTTTTTTTATGGCTGTCAAAATATTATATTACATATTGTGCAATAACATTAATATGTAAGTGCAGAACCTTTTTAGTATGAGTACATATGTACGTCATACTTAACAAGAGTATCATTGGTTATTATATACGTCGTAAGTACTTGTTCATTTAAACTTTCAGATTCGTGAGTTTCAATAAAACTGCCTATTTGTTAGAATATTGTTATATAATCTTCTTCTTTATAATCACAACTTCATTACTGAAGGTCGTGCCTATTTTGAAGTTCCTTACTAGAAGAGTTGACCATTTGCTTCCGCGCTGTTCTGTCATCGCCTTGTCTCAGAGCAGAAGTGAGGGGAAATCTCGTGATTATGTTAAGCTGATCAGACCAGCGTCTAGGGTATCGACTACGTGGTCTATCGCCCTATTTTTTCTATAATAACCAGTTTATTTAGGTTGTCTAGTTGTCTACGAACTATATGTTCGAAATACCCGACAATACTTTGGTAACAGATGATCTGTCATTTTGTATTTAATCTAATATGGATTTGTTAGTTCTTTTGGCAGTTCGTGGCATACGCAGCATACGCACCATCTTTTAAAATAATCCATATTCTTCCTGTACGAATTGTCCAGGACTGGGATCCAGAAAGATGGCGTGAACACCAATCCTGCCATATTTTATTGAGTTTACTTACTGTTGCTTTGTCACATAATAAATATGTTTATATTACACAATTGATTGCAAAAAAATTGTAGGAATACTAACTTAATTATCAAGGTAAATGTTATTATCAATTATTGAATATATTTGGCGTTAATTTTGTAGAAATTCATTATTCACAATTAAATGAAACTACGTGATGATCATCATCTTTGCTAATATCCCACCTGAAGATGTTGTAATACAACGAAACCGAGGTCGTGGTAAAGAAATTAAAGATAGTAGAAATAATACTACATCACGTAGTTTAATTTAATTGTGAGTTATTATCAATGTTAATTTAAAATGTAAATCCTAAGTTAACTGAATGTAAAAATAATTTTGATATAAAATTTTAGATTCACCATCATTATTTTCCTTGTTCCTTTATTATGTTTAAACCTACAATGAGACGGTAATTCTGGCGAATCTCTCATTATCTTGAAATTTACATAAGCTCCGAAATCTTTCTTTGATCTATTTATAATATGAACGAGATTTTCTTGTTAAGAAGCACTTTTATTGTTTCGCTTTCAGGTTACGAAATTACTTTTTTATCTGAATCGAGTTTGGAGATAGTTTAATATGATAATATTTAAGCAAAATTATATTTTAAATGTCTAACATAATTTTAATTATAATGGATTTCACTAGCATTTTTAGATCTTTTGGAAAGAACATTTTTTGATATCAGAAATAAATGAAGAAAAATTCGAAACTTGTGTATTTGTATAAACTAGCTGTGTTCACAATAGTTAATCATGTGTTTTAGTTGAGTAAAGAAATTTAGTTATTCAGTATTTTGTAAATAAATATGTTCATTATAAATAATTAGCCGTAGACAAACAGGAATTTTTTGCAGACTTCATTGTTGTGTGTATTTTTTCAAACATTATTTTGTTGTAGTTATAACCGTTTAGAAACTAAGAAACCTGTCAAGTACGAGTAAAACTCCAACCACGAGAGTTCCGTACGTATTCAGACTCATAAACCTTTAAGGATACATATTTCTACTAAACTATTCTCGATATCAATTGTTCACAACGTAAATATATGTTGCCTATTATACATTTCACAGGCGTAAAATATGGTGCATATTTAAGAAATTACGATATCTAGAATTATCGCTATAGTTTTTCTACAAACTTAACTTACTTTTCTGAAAACTCTATTTTTTCATATTTTTAGGTTGAACATTTTCGGTGGTAGGCGGATATTTTTTGCATACTTTTCAGTATACTTCTGAAGATATACTATTTAAAGTTATGGAAAAAATATTTTTAAATCCCTTGTAACTGGCACTTTCAAACGACAGCTCGCATTTCGTAGGAAAATTAAAAAAACATCGATTTCTTAATTTGCCGTACAAATCAAATCGTTGAACGTTTTGTGAATCTTTTTATTGTATATTTACGTAACGTAGCCATAATGGTTTAAAATTTAACTAAAAAATACGTGAGGCACATTTAATTCATTTAACCTCATTATTGCTCATTATATTTTAATGTGTTCTAAAAAGGTTGTGAATCTTTTCATTGTCTACAATATCTACGTAACGTAGCAATAATGCTTTAAAATTTAACTCAAAAATACGTGAGGCACATTTAAACTTTCTTCATTTAACCTCATTACTAATACGTTCTAAAAAAGTATAACAAACGCTCTGTCAACCTAGACACCATAGTGAAAACACGGTAGTGAAAATCAGTGAGAAAAACTATTTTCATGCCAAATCCTAATAAATAAAATAAATTGTTGTCTTTATAAAAGTGTCATACATCTTTTATATAACACTTAATCGTGAATTACAGTTATACTCATGCTTCTATTGGTAAAGAATATTATGTCGTTACTGGCTTATGATAAAGTCTACTAAACCGGCCTAACTTGGGTTTGGGTAGAAAATTGAACATATCTCAAAACCAAGCTTTCATGAACAAGTCGATGACAATCTCATTCGTTATGCCGTAATGACGCATTTGTTCAGCTCAATGGGCATGATAATAATAATTCACCATTTTCAACCTAATTAGCAATATGGCGAAAATTTATCATTGACTCTTGTTTGAAATATAAAAAAAAATATCTATCAAATGTTTGTGAAGAAAATATTCTGTACTGAATCTAATAGCACTTATGTTTGTTTGAAAACCATATGCAAAGAAAATATTTAATAAATCAAATATCAGATTTTTTCTCTTCATGACTGTCATATTTAGAATTATTGACATTGGCAAAGGTTCTCTCTGGAGAGAACGAACGCTATATAATCAAAGAAAGAAAGAAAGAAATATTTAGAATTTAAAAAAAGAATGAGCTCCGTTTAGTCAATATGCAAATGGAACCAAATCTCGTATAATCCAACGCAAATTCATTCTAAATAGGGTTCAATCCGTTCGAATCCATTTTCAAAGCTAATCCAATTTGATTAAAATGCAAACTAAAGGAAACAAACTCATATCGAGTTTACCACGAAACAATTAAAAAAAAAATCCCAAAGGAACTTAGTTACAGCTATGTCAAATAATTAATTTGACTATGAAAACGTAATGGACGTACAGCAACGCTTTTACTAGATCATTTAATTTTAATTATACAATTTTTTATTATATACAAGTTTCTATTTTCTTAATGAAGTAACGTCGAGTTTGTATATCCATTGTTTGTATATATATATATATATATATATATATATATATATATATATATATATTCTTTTATATATATATATACATGTATATATATATATATATATATATATATATATATATATATATATATATATATATATATATATATATATATCACAGCTCAATCCTTGGATCATTTCTATAAACAATACTGGCAGTTAATTATGTTGAATGAAAAACTAAACACTTTAATACTTAAATATACAACATAAATACTTGGAAAAGCTTAATTGTAATGTTTGAAATTCGATGTTGCCAGCGAGCTGAAATTAACCAAACAACATTTTTCCTATTAAGTACATCTTACATAACATTACGCTTGAATGATATTCGAGTTAAATTAAACATTATATACATGTCGGTTGCTAACCAAAATATTATGGTTTCGTGTAATATTATGAAAGTAAAGTATATTAGTAATTTCATTTAGTGTTAGGACACAAATATATTATGGGTTTTATGTTATGCAAATAACTCAAATCGAATTATCCGTTAATTGCGGTGCGACTACATGGCGACAGCACTAAGGGATGTAATATATTCAAGACATTGTTTCCTGACTAAAGTGACTTCATAAGGAAAGTTTCTAAGGAAAAAAATATAGTTTATAACAAAATGAAAATATTTTCCCGTCACGTGCTTGCTCTTTGTTTATAACATCACATGAAATACACGTAACTGATAAAACGCTCGATAAAACCAAAGCTTTTCAATACTCGTCTACTTTATAATTGGCTTGAAACGTTGTTTATGGGCGTAGGCACGCCGCAACTACCTTCAAGGTCGAACTTATAAATCCAATACACGAGGAAGAATTATTCTACACAATTGATGTTTGTCTATTATTCGAGACGTAAACTTTTAATGAGACCCCGCTCGGGGGCCGACACTATTCCGCCCATGTATACGTCTGAAGTTGGTTTGGTGTAGGCACAACTTTGCTCGTGTTGCGTAGCTAGGGCGGGCAATTATAGACAGTTTTATCAATAATATACACAAATTGTACGGTTGAATAGATTTTCGCTACAAATAATATAGAAAATTGTTAACGTGTGAATGTACGCAGATGGGTCGAAACTCAGTAGTACGTGATGCGATTTTTGTTGTGTCTTACAGGGGTGAACAATGGATAATTATGTGTCGTGAAAAGGTAAATAAATTGTTGATAATTGTGGCAGAACGTAATAATGAATGGTTGATAATGGATATGATCTACAATGAAAAATATTGAAGGAAATACGTGTGGTAAAGAAAAATGCAATGGGAAAATCCGTGATGAGCTATCATTATCGATTTAATCTTGATAATACAAATGTAATCTCGTAGATAATTTAAGACGAGTTATTTAAACAGCGTAGATGTGGTGTTAATAATAAACGTTTAATTATTATTTAGTTTCTGATCAAAAATTAATTATATAAAAAAATATATTAATAAATGAATGAAACGTAAATCATGTACACAGTAACTTTTATTCATCATTTCACGAAAATGTATGTTGTTTAGCGTTACAAATTACCACTTCTACGGCGTTATTTTCGTCGACATATTTTGTGACGCTACTTGAGCCGATTTACATCTTAATGCGAGGTGTCAAATTTCATTTCGAAATATTTTAAATTTATTTTATATAAAAGCAAGCTCGTGAAAGTTAGTTTTTAGGATTCCGTACCTCAAAAAGAAAAACGAAACCCTTTTACATCACTTGCGTGTTTTTCTGCCCGTCTGTCACAGGCGTTTTTCTCAGTTAGCGTTTGATGTAGAAACTTGAATTTCGTATAGTGATAAAGAACATTAACCCGCACATATTTTATAGTTACATATCTCGGCATATCTCATATCTGCATAGTTATGAAGTATGTAAACCTGCACATATTTCAATAGGTTGCATAGTGATAAGGCATGGTAACCCACATGTATCTCAACAGCTTTCATAGTAATAAAGAATGTTAATCCGCACATATCTCAATAGCTTGCACAGTGATATAATATGTTAACTCGCACATATCTCAATAGCTTGCATGGTAATAAGGCATTTTAACATACCCATATCTCATTTGCTTGCACAGTGATAAAACATGTTACCCGCACATATCTCAATAGATTGCAGTGATAAGGCATGTTAACCCGGAGATATCTTAATAGATTGCGGAGTAGCATGTTAACATATGCATATCTCATTAGCTTGCATAGTGATAAATCATCCTGCACACATCTCTATAACTTGCATAGTGATAAAACATGTTAACCCGCATATATCTCATACTCAAAAGCACGATTATTGATATGAAATTTTTAGGGGGGAAAATTATGTAGATTTAGAAGTCTAGGCGAAGGAAGTAGGAAAACTATTAATTTTGGACGTCATATTTTTACGACTTCGTTGGCAAGAAATTAGGAAAAAGAAAAGTTATTAGAATTTTTCTCTCTCATATTTTGTTCTTGGGTATAAACTATTAATGTACCAAATTTCATCAAAATCCGTCCAGTAGATTTCGTGTGATCGACGAACAAATTAACATACAGACAAAAATTTTGAAAACAGGTTTTCTGACTTCTATTGTCATTGTTTACGCTAATCACTCTTTTTAAAATATCTTCTATGTACAGAATTCACTCTGTTACAATTTTATACACACATATATATATATATATATATATAAAGAGAGAGAGAGAGAGAGGGATATCGAAAAAATAAAGACGTACAGAACTAGATAGAAATAATATTAGTTATCCTGTAAACATTTGTAAATGTTGGTGAAGTTTTAGGGTGAAAGGTTTGCTGGTTTTGATATGATTTCTCATATTTTTTATATAAAAAAAATTATAAAGCTTAAAAAAATCCTCCTAATGCGATTGAAATAACCTAAAAAGGTATGAAAATACTAATTTTCAATATTCTCGAGCACCACAAGCACCACTGTTTCCCATCAATAATGCAACAAATTGATATTGGAGCTCCAACGTTTTATGCGTCGCTACTTCAAATAGGGCTAATGCAGCGATCTCTCTGCACCCCATTCACACCCTACGTAGTTTTACCCCATCCTACGTCATGCATAGGCAGCGGGTGTGGTCACTCCCAAAGTCCATTACGGTCTAATTGAAGCGCTGGGGCAGGTAGGAAATTGCGAATTCTCAATCCAATCAGCTCTTATATTGATTAGTTTGAAATGCTCTGGAAGTAAAAGCTGGTATTCAGTGGTCAAAGATAAGGTAAGGAAGGGCTTATCTGTTATGTAAAGGGGTTATCTATTTAAATTATAATGTCTACTGTGCTAAACAGTCTATAGCATCTAGACAAATCGAATTGTAATTTAACATGCATACTTGATTGAATTTGGTCTTTTAGTCAGTTAACCGTTTTAGTGACATAGATTTTTACTCATATATACTTAAAAATGCCAAAGAAATATTTTGTTTTTGATGTCATTTACCCTTGTCTCGGTGTCTCCTCTAAAAATTATCCAATTTTAATAATTTTTTCGGTGTTTTCTTAATAAAAACTTGTACAAAGATAATAAATTCAAAAAAAATTATGGAAATATATATTGTGAACAAAAATTAAACCAAAAACTGAATTAAGGTCACACCGTATTTTCGCAGTCCGGTACATCCTCCGTATCAGCAAAATAACTGTTATCGTCACTATTATCACTATCACCCAAAATTTGCATTACGCCAAATTGTGAGTGCACCACAATTTCATTCCCACTATCACTTTCTTCACAACTTGAAAAAAGATAATTTTGACTCGAATTATTTTCGTATTCTGACATATTTAAACATTTTCTTTTCCTGGATCCTTTTTACATTGTAATTACTAATAATATTTTAATTTGAACTTTATGTAACACGTAGAAAGATAAAAAATGTACGATGCGTGCGAGCGACCTCCCCTACCGCGCGCTAAACAACAACTGATTTCGCGAGCGCCATCGCGCTCGTGGCAAATTTAGTTAGTACGCGCACGACCGCGATGGCGCTTGTCGGCATTCAAACGGTTAAGTTATTCATATAGTTATGAAAACCAGTCCACTGGGTCTTGTAAACATGTTACTTTACGTGGCACGTTAAATGAAACATATTTAATGTATTTCAACATATCTTGTATACACACACACACACACACACATATATATATATATATATATATAAATATATAAATATATATATATATATATATATGTATATATATATATATGTATATAAATATATGTATAAGATATGTTGAAATACATAAAATAACATAAATATTTCCAAACAAAATCCCTATGTATTCGTACGTATAAATTTTCAAATGCGCACAAGTACACATTTACACGGAATGCCCATAGCGAAAGTTCTATTATAATTAGCAGGTTTAATCTTAATATGATATACTTATTAGTGTTCCGAAGCCAAATATAAAAACTAAACCCTTTTAATTTCATCCTGTCCATCTGTTTGTCCGTACGTGACAGCCATTTTAATCGGAGATTATTGGCGCTGCATAGACGAAATTTAGACGGTAGATGTCTTTTATGAAATGTTATACACAATTAAATGAAACTACGTAATGTAGTATTATTTATAATTTCTTTAAGTTCTTTACCACGACCTAGGTTTCGTTGTATTACAACATCTTCAGGTGGGCTATTAGCAAAGATATCTTTGCTAATAGGACGAAACCTAGGTCGTGGTAAAGAACTTAAAGAAAGCAGGAATAATACTATATCACGTAGTTTCATCTAATTATAAATAATAAATTTCTACATAAGTAACGCCAAATATATTCAATATTTGAAACGTTATACATTGAAATAGTGGAATTATAAAAAAAAATATTATTAAAGGTATGTGTGTAATAGAGGGATGAAAAAAAAATCACTGCACGTAGACGTGTGGGGTATCATTAGATAGGACTTAGAAATTACCAAATAGAAATCACCAAAAGCTTAGCAATTACCAAAGAGGTTCCAAAATAACTTTTTTATTTAAGTCAATAGTTGGGGAGATATGCGCTTCTAAAGTTGTAAAAAGTGTACACCCCTCCAACTTTTCAACTAACATATGTAAAATTATAAGAACAACTTAAAATAAAGTTTCAAAATAAATTGGTTTGAATAAGATATGTTGTGTAATTTTGTTTAATTTTGTATAAATGTTGTGTAATAATTAAAATTTTCGAAATATGAGGTTTTTGCGATATTGACCGCAGCAATATTTTTATTTTTAGAAACACAAACAATGTTTGAGAAACACAAACTTTTAAGTATAGTATATGTAATATGTATATATATATATATATATATATATATATATATATATATAAGTGTAATATACAATATAAGTCTAGATGGCGCTGCTGAACCCTTCGTGCGCGAGTCCAACTCGTACTCGGTCGGTTTTTATTTTTATTTAAAATCGTATAAAAATATAATTTAACCAATCAAGACACGTATTTTCATGTTATATTTGATTAAAAAATTATTATATCAGTTTTTTTTATTTCATGGTTTGTTAAAGTTTCGTACCATAAGAGAAAAAGGTGGAACTCTCATATGTCCACTCGTGTGTCCGTCGGACTATCTATATGTCTGACAAGTTAAGTATTTTAGTCCCAGATTCTAAGTTGTTTAAGTTTGCCTCTAAATTTTTAATGCTATATGGCTTCAAATATTTCTGACAACACTGTCATAATATTTCAACGGTAACAACAAAGTTGTACAAAAAATCAGCCAATTTTCTGCACATTCCGTCGCTCGTCGCTAATCGTATCGCTTTTATGTTGTAAAACACAATTCATAACAACGCCACGCATACATCAATGGCAACCAAGGGACCCGGGAACAAACCTTCCGCCCGCCGCAAGATAACGGAGTTATCTCCACGCAGCATCTTCGAGGGGCCTTCAATTAGGGCCCAGGCCGTTGCGAGTTTGTAATTGCCGTCTGTAACAAGTTAATTGTCGTTATCGGGACACGCTGCCGGTTAAGAGCGTTTGGGGTGGCGCTTCGAATAGGAAATTAGGAAGAAAAATTCGGGAGAAATATTTTTCCGATAGGAAGTGAGAGCTGAAGGTTTGTTCGGTAGATTAGGTACTTGGTGGCCTTGATCTTGAAGTTGTTATATTATTGCTTTTACGAAAAGCATTTTCATTGCAATCGATAGACTTAAACGGTTTTTTCAACATCATTGTTTTTTAGTCTGGTAATAATCTAAATTGTTTGTTGAAAAAAAATGTTATAGTAATAAAATATATATCACATCTCTCCACAAAGTCTTCGAGCTCCAGTTTTTGCATATTATATACTAAACATTGATTATTTTATTGGTAACAAATGTGAACCAGTTCGTTTAGGGGCTCAAAATGTTAAACACCTTGAATATTATTGTGTTCTATCTCGTTATTGTGTTCTATCTCGTTATTGTGTTCTATCTCGTTATTGTGTTTTATCTCGTCATTATGTTCAATCTTCGGATTATAGTTATCGATAATTATGTTTTAGTACCTCTATAAATTGCGAAATTGCGATAATATTTTTTATTACTTTTATAGAATTCCTGTGGCATTTTACCGTTTAGAAATAACTTTTTAGGATCCGTGGCCATAAACGTAAAAAAAAACTTTTTTTTCTTATTTTTTCCCTTATAAAATGTAACATTATCACAGTTCGTTCAATTGAAGACCGATTGTGATGAACGTGATGAGATGTAGTTGTTTTATTGAAAAACAATTTTAATTTTTTTTTTCAACACTACTATTAACTCACTTTCTCTCAACGAATCTTAGAATAAAAATGTCATTTAGTTGTAATTAAGTAATTTTGATTCTAAAAAAACTAAAGTTTTCTTTTCAAATTTTGAAGTTCTTTGAAATTTTCACATTTGTATAAGCCTTTTGACAAAGCAGCATAATCTATTTAATGTCTTGTTAAATCCAATATGGCGGACGCCCCAAGATGGCGGATTAGCTTTTTAATCACAACTCTGTTGATATGGACATTAAATGAAAGGAGTAAAATGTAGTAAGTTATGCAATGTTATTATAAACCCAATATCTTGGAGGTTCCAATATGGCGAATTTCCTATTTCTTCACAAACCGTTGGACATATCATATGAAAGAAGCCTAATGAATAAAATACTATAAACTATGCATTTGGTATAACTGAGGTCTTTAAAAATGCAATTGAAAACGCTTTGTAATACTTTTTCACTTGCAGTGTGTCCCAACTATAACTTTTTAAATAGTTATGTAAGAAGTCTGAAAAAATCAGGATAACGGCATTTAGTAAATAGTTAAATGCTAAATTATTTCGGTTTAACTTGAATTAATTATTTGAAGACCTATTTTTATCTTTCTGTGAAAGGTATACTAGGCAGTATAACAATACTGTGAACTCTTAAATTATTAAACTTATACAGGTATCTAAATTAGTACAGAACTCTCGTGGTACGATTTGTATTCGTACTAAAAGGTCCGCCCTTCTTTACGCATCTGAAAGCTGAACGTGGCTAAAGTCACATATAGAAAAACTCGAGGTCTTCCAAATGCACTGTCTTCGACAAATCCTTGGAAGGACGCTACTCGACAGCATTCACAAGGAAATAATTTGACTGGACTATGTCAATCAAATACCAATTGTTGAACTAACTTAAAGAAGTATATAAGTTTGGCCCCGTTTATCGAATAAAGCTGGATTGTTAACCACTCAAATTTCTCTGGCGGAAAGACAGTCCGTCTGGAAAGTTTAAGGCACAATACCAAAGAAGATATGGAGTAGTTTAATTAAAAAGGTTTTTAGGACCGATGTTTGATTTTTGGTGAAGCTGAAACTGTCAACCAACATCGTCAACTATGGAAGAAGATTGTCAATGAGACTGTGGACCTTGCGGCAACCGCAACAACTAACTGGCTAAACAATCGCCTTCCTCCGCCAAAAGAAGAAAAAAGCTTAATAAGTTTCCGTGCCAAATATACAATTGATTCTAAAATACAAAGTTTTTGGCTGAAATTAATTACAGTCTAACTGAAAATTATGTATCCTTCCTACTTATTTATTTTCTAGCAAAGGAGATCAAACGAGAAAGAAAACAAAAGACATATACATTTTATTATTTTTAGTTTTAAAGTTAGAATATTGAATAATATATAGGGAGTAAAGTTGAACATGACAAAACCGAGGTGGTAATCATTTTCTTCAATATCATAAAGAGAAGTCATTCAATAATTCGATATTATCAATAAACCACCTAAATTGTTATCTACAAAATTAAAAATATTTGGAGGTTTATATCGGAACGTAGGCTTTTGTCCATTTGACAAATCAGTTAACGATTACGTATTCAACCATCAACCGTCGAGTTTTTTCAAATGGTCGTTATTTCTTTTTTGCTCAGAATTTCAAAAAAACGTTTTTACTGTTATCGTCCTGATACCGAAAAGAATTACCTCTTCAACGATTACTTACTCAACCATCAACCGTCGAGTTTTCCAAATGGTCATTATTTCTTTTTTGCCCAGAATTCCATAAAAAATTCCTATTATCTTCAGGATACCGAAAAGAATTACCTCTTAAAAGCTTTATCATATTTAAATTTATACCCTGTAGAGAAACACACACTGTCACGGTTTATTTTCCAAGAACCTAGTCGACCCGTCATTTTTTGTAAAACGTGCTCTTCAAAATATATAAATAAATATTAAACGCTAATAATAACGCGTTTAAACACGCCATATTTATTGCGTCTACACGAAGGCGTCCTGAGAAAAATTACATCACCGATGACCTCCATAATTTCACTCGCCGTCCCATTACTTCAATATGGCAATTAGAGACTTTACAGAAGGGAAGAGAAGAAAAATATAAAACGTACAAACCGGAAGGGGAAATGGGCCTCTACCGGAACCCTATTACGGCCTAGCATTCCCCGTCTGCCCTTGTGCGGCTCACGGGAGTTGCCGTAAGCTGAAAACGGACTTCCGTTTCAATTTTTATGTATAGTGCTCTTTTTATTACGTTTTGTCGAACAATTTTCTTGTGATATGGAGTTGGTAGAATATTAGTTGAAATTAGTGTTATTAAAATATATTTTAGTACTAAAATTCGAGAGATCTTAATATTTTTGTAAGATTTTATAGTATGTCAAAAATGTATGTCAAAAAAATATTCTGTACATAACATGTTCGATGAATTTGAAACAGGTCTTGTAATAATGATTGTACTTGTCGTAATAATGATCGCGCGGGATTTGTTTAACTTTGTAAGAGAGCTTGCCGTATTTTGTTTAAATATTCATCATCCATTATTTTGTTTAAATATTCCAATGACAATCATAATATTTAAGACTTGTTACCAGTATTATTTACGAGTGAATATCAACTTGAAGGTTTGCAGTTATTTGACAGAAAGAATTGTAAATCGTTGGTAACGCAAAAGTGCACAAATATGTGTTATTTTAGTAATACTTTCTAAATACTGAGATTTTTTTCCCTTATGTTTATACATGTTAGGTATGCAACAAGTTTACCTTAGGTAATGACCTTACTTAATAATTAAGCTGATTAATAGTTATAATTATTAATTACACAAAAATCAGTGAAAAACACAGAATCGATGATGCCTTTGGTCATATAAATATTTGAAAAAAAGTAAAAAGGTTTAAAAATTAAAAACAGCATAGAGCAGAGAGAAGGGAGCAAGAAGATCCGTACAAAACGGAGGCCGAGAACTGTCACCGAGCACGAAAAAAGGGAGTTTTTGCAGAAATTTTTGAACTGAAATCTTCTTTAGGCGCAGTTTTCCTGAGCAGTGAACGAAACTGAATCATCACGTTCGGGTCAGTGACGCTGAATCGGTTAAACTCGGCTCCCTCCGGCATCGGCCAAGTGAGTTCACTGTTCGGGTAAACTCGGCTCCTTTTGGATTGGCCGAGCGAGATCAGTGTATAACACGGAGCGCATCCTATCAAAAATGTATTTTTATTTATATTAAATTAATAGGTGTATATTGTTATATATAATCAGTGTAATATTTTAAGTGTACAGTTAGTGTTAAATATTTTTTTGAGACTAGTTAAATATAATAGGCGTATGTTAATGCATTTCTTATTTTAGTTTTCATTTCAATCGTGTAGTCATAGGCAAATAATTTTTTTATAAAAATTAAACTATTTGAAAATTTTATAAATATATTAAATTATTTCAAAGTTCAATTGTATTCTGATAGTTAAATAATCGATAGAGAAAAAGTCACCAAAATCGGTAAAATATTACAATTTTTAGCGTGCCCTTATAGTACATAGCTACATTCGTTCGGCCCGTTCCCTTTGAAAAAGGGCCGCTTCAATATGAGATATATTGAATATGATTGGTTCATATGGCTTCTCATTGCTACGAGAAGGGCAGTCCAACGCCGGTTTGTCACCGATGGAGACCATTTGATGGAGACGCATATCTTTTTTCAAAGGCAAATTTATATTATAACAAATATTTGAAAATATTAAAAAAAGTGCAAGCTATTCTTGCATAATTTGTTTGCCGTGCCTTCAGCACGTTAATATTAATAGTAATGTACACCGACTATGTGCTTATAAAGCGTCTATCTGCCGCTCCACCCGTCGCCGACAGCACCAAAGGCATATCACATTGGATATGCGAGAAGCTGAATGGACAGCATTTCGATTGAGCCAAATTAAACATTTTGGGAAACGTGTAGAAATCAACACTAGACATTTTGGGAAACATCATGAGAAATATTCTTTGTCGAAAAACTTTTTCTCTACAACTAGAGGTTTTCATTTAAGTCGGTCATGATGTGAGGGTATCTGGTAAGAAAATATTAACAAAGACGTTTAAAAATAACGAAGAACATAATTTTTATTGGATTTTATAATTAATTACCAAGAATCATTTCGATACTAATTGCGATACAGTTTATTATTTAATCTCTTTGGATGAAGTATTATCATAGATTAGGCAACACTTTAGCGAAAGACATGATGATGGACACTTTTTTGTCGAAGACATAGGGCGCGGCCCGTTCCTTTTGAAAAAGGGCCGCTTCAATATGAGATATATTGAATACGATTGGTTCATATGGCTTCTCATTGCTACGAGACCAATATCTTAGATCCAACCAGAAGGTCAATCCAACGCCCCTTGACGGGCAACCAAGAATCGAACCCAGGTCCCACGGTACGCCGAGCCCTCAAAGACCTTAGGATTAACCCAACACATCACAAACAGTGACCACTTTTACCCAGATTTTCATAAATTTTGATTTTTATCGCAACTCAAAAATGTAACTTTTATTTATTTTTCGTCTACATATTGCGTTGAAAATTAACTGAATACCTATTTTGTTGTAATTTAATCGAAGTATGAAAATTTTAAAAGTTAAAAAGACCAAAATTTAACGGAATGGGATATTTTTTGAACTTTTACGGATTTAATATGAAAATCATGTGAAAGTTTATAGTTAGTTATTTTTTTTAAATATGACCTTTATATTTCTTTAATTACATTTCGAGAAAAAAGAAATTAAAACTACTTTTTTTAAAGTTAACGCGTCTAATTAGAGTACACCAGTCCCTAATATTAAACGCTTTCAAAAAGCGTAGACGTTTCAAATTTCATTATTTATAACAATGACGCTAGAATGTTTCGATTCTGATAATTTTGGTCCAATTTTTCCTAAGTGATCCTATTGGTGATGACAGAATGGTGGGAAACAGAAATTTTTAAGCGTCTTTCCCGAAAAATGTTCTAAGAAAATACATTATATGTATTGCTGAATTTGCGTTTCAATAGTTTTAATTTGACAGCTTTGAAAGAATGTTTTTTTAAATTTTTCAATCTACCTGCTGGAATTAATCAGACTCAAAATCGAACTATTTATGTTCGAGTTATAAACGATTCACGTAAATAGAAGGTGAAGTTAATATATTTAAGTTATTACAGTCTTGAAAAGAATTTTCCAATTGGTTAACAGTGCTCATTAAAGACATGACAGAATTTAAGAACTTACTTTTAAGATTTTCAATTAATTAAATCATCGTCTTTATTTAATCATTAATTGTTGTTTAATATTACGATTTAATATTTTTTATTTGGATTATATTTTGAATTAAAAATAGTTATAAACGATTCACGTAAATAGAAGGTGAAGTTAATATATTTAAGTTATTACAGTCTTGAAAAGAATTTTCCAATTGGTTAACAGTGCTCATTAAAGATATGGTTATGATACAATTTAAGCATTTACTTTTAAGTTTTTTAATTAATTAAATCAATGTGTCTATTTAATCATTAATTGTTGTTTAATATTACGTTTTAATATATTTTATTTGGATTATATTTTTAATGAAATATATATTAAGCGTTGGAATTATAACATAAAAATATAGACGTAAATCTAACTATAAATGAATGATAAGTTAGCAATTGTATTTCCTGATAACTTTCTGACAGGAGTCCACAAAACAATCGTAAATAAGATACTAATAAACTAGTCTGAAGGTACAGTGTAGTGAAGATGTAATACAGAATTATGATTTTGGAAGTACAGATGCTAATAAACTAGTCTGAAGGTGTAATAAACTAGTCTGAAGGTACAGATACTAATAAACTAGTCTGAAGGTGTAGTAAAAATGTAATACAGAATTATGATTTTGGAAGTACAGATGCTAATAAACTAGTCTGAAGGTGTAATAAACTAGTCTGAAGGTACAGATACTAATAAACTAGTCTGAAGGTGTAGTAAAAATGTAATACAGAATTATGATTTTGGAAGTACAGATGCTAATAAACTAGTCTGAAGGTGTAATAAACTAGTCTGAAGGTACAGATACTAATAAACTAGTCTGAAGGTGTAGTAAAAATGTAATACAGAATTATGATTTTGGAAGTACAGATGCTAATAAACTAGTCTGAAGGTGTAATAAACTAGTCTGAAGGTACAGATACTAATAAACTAGTCTGAAGGTGTAGTAAAAATGTAATACAGAATTATGATTTTGGAAGAATGTTTTTGGAAGATTCATATTCAAAGTAAACACTTTGAATATGAATCTTTGCTTCTAAAGCTTACATCAAGTATGTTCGAAAATATGAGAGTAAAAACATGATTACAGTCGTTAAATAAAATTGTCGGTCGACTGTCTAGGTAGGCACATAGTGAATCGATCCAAATAAGAATATAGCACCGCAGCTGAAGGTACACTGGAATCACCTATATTCAGTCCTAACCCCAGGTCTGGCCCTTGTTAAATTGTTATGGTTGTTTGGGTCCATCGCTTTGATGGTGCGCCGTCCCCTCTTTGTTGCCCGCTCGTACCCCTTAGGGCGCGGGGGTTTAGGTGTGTCTCAGCAATGTGGGGCCATGGGTTAGCAAACTTTTTAGGTAAAAGGGGTGCTTATTTTTTATATGCGAAGCAAGGGAAAGGCTTATTATGCCCATTTTTTCTTCTATAGACATAGGTTAGATTTTTATTTATAAATTATCTTTTCGTTTTATTTTATTTACGAAAAAGTTAAGGGTTATATAATACTTGAAACATTTTTAAATTACTAGTTCTGCTCCGAGTTATTACCCGCGTAGATTAATTATTACCGATTAAATATGCTGCTTTTCCTCGTGCTGTCATTAAATGCCTTCGATCTGATTGCCAAACAACAACGATCGTCGGGATCGAGGTTATATCGGTGGAAATATTCAGAATAATCAATCAATACATATTGCGATCTCCATCTACCTTGTACTACGAGTCCTCCCAGACTTCGGCTACTTTGTTGATCACTGCTCTGCCATTAAGAATCGTAGCGTAATGGTATATCTGTAGTCTTCCTAAATTTACAGGCTTTTTAATACAAATTAAATTTTCGAAATCGGACGAGTGGTTCTGGAGATTAGTGCGAACCAGCAAATCAACAATTTTTCTGCTTTACAGTTTCAGTTTTAGAAATATCTTAATATTATTTTGTTATTTCTGACGAGGTTGTGCGTATGCGTATATAATGGAAACACATCTGAATAGATTGTGGCTTGGTCGACATCTACAGTAGATATCATCAACAACACGACACGACTACTCCTTTATGAACAAACAGCGACATCTGCTGTTTTCATAATCAAAATTCATAAATGTGTAGTTTAATAATTCACCGCTAGATGGCGATGGTACTCTTTTATTTTCATGTAATGTTTTAATTTATTGTTTTAATTATATGTACATATTTAAACTACATTTCCATCATCATCTGTAAGATTATAGTGCATCCTCTTGAGTGCATCCTAGAGGGAGAAAATTTGAATTTCTGGAAATTTGTAACGTAGCACAACTTTTCACGTGCAATCAGTAGACGGAATTGAGAGCATGTTATAAAATTCATCAATTATATCAGAGCTCTATATGTTAACACATCATCATCATGTAACTAAAATAGTTTTTATTTAAGTATTTTTTTAAAAAAACCAGTCTTGGTAAAAGTAATAATGAGGTAGGAAAACATAACAAAAATGGAAGTCGAATTCTTGTGTAAAACACGTTTGGATTCTTTTGAGATTAATCTCTATAGCGACTAAATTACTGAGGTTTTAGTAGCATTTAAAATTAGTTAAAAAATAATTGGAATTAAAAATAATTGGAAATGTCTCGGTCGTTATGACTCCACTTCAATGACTTCAGGTAGAACTCGTTAGACTGTTTAGAGTATATGGTTTCAGCTGTTCCTTCCGGTGTTAAAATATATCACGACAAATTAATCAAACGATACAAAACAATTTTTTTAAATTTTAATTTCCTTTAAACAACTGACGTTTTCACAAAAATGACTTTGGCAGTAACCGACATTGCGATTTGTTATTAAATTAATTTTCTACTGTAACAATCTTGGAGCACGTATTTGTAAGAATGTTATAATTTAAAAATATTTCTAAGATCACTGGATTTCGCTAGTGCGTATATCAGATACTACGCGTTATGAAGAAGCAAACAAACCTATTTAGAATATTAAAATCTGATATTTGAGGATAAAGCAGAAACGCATTTATATGTTCAGAGCATACGAAGTTCAGAGCGTTAAAAAAAGTGAAAGCGTTAGGTGGCTTCTCCGCGCAGCATTTCTGCGCATCTTTAGAATGAGATATTAATATTTATTTGGCATTTTCTTATGGCGTAATTGCAATGACGGAGGTTGACACATATAGGCTCGTATTAATAGACTAAACATAAAACTAGATTAAATGGCGATAACATAAGTCTAGATTAATACGAAAGGTCGTATTATATCTCCGACAGTTCAATAGACGCATATTAAATTAGTATTAACTGATCGACTTTGAAAAATCGAAGATTAGCCGATCGGAGATTGATTTTTTGATTCAGTACTTTTACCTGGGCAGTACGTATTGCGCATCAATCGTTAGCTAATTTCAGGCACATCTTGATTGTCGAATTATTTATTGACAGTTTAAGCACAGGTCATATACTAAAGTTGTCAGCGTCGTTTCTTTTTGGCTGAAAGTATTCCGTTTCACAACAAAGTAGTAAAATGAATACACGAAAAAGAAACTATATGGAAACAGAGGAAAAGCTATTGTTGCAGATATCGGTCCCTTAAAAAGATGTAATTGAAAATAAACGCATCGACACAGCAAGCTTGAAGATGAAAAAAAACGCTTGGCACGCTATTGCCGAGAAATATAATGCTAGTGAAATTATTGTTGAAAGGGTGAGTACAGTCAAATATACACGTTTATAATGAAAATATAATACAAAATTAATTTCCTTGCACGAATCTAATTTATTTTTTATATTTACAGACAGTGTTACCTATTTTATACATTCCAAGAAAATCGTACTTAAGGAGTAAACTCCAGTCGCGCGTTGACACGTACAATTTTTTTTATTTTTCACTAATTTTGATATTATCCCACAGAGAGACGGATAAACTGAAAATTATATTTTTCCAATGGCTTCTTTTTGCAATAATCTAAAACCAATAACTAACTTTCAGTTGCAATTAAATATTCGAAGAAATGTTTAAAACTGTTTAATGTATCTCGCAATATTTGTAAGCATTTGATGTTTAAATTTTATTTTCCAACAGGTAATTTTCCTCAAATCTCACTTTTCCTGTTTCACTAGAAAATCATAATATAAACACAGCGCCACCGCAAAGAAAACCGAACGTCGTTCACCCCTGTCATTCGTTAGCGTCTCGCTTGCGGCGTCGAGTTAGCCAGGCGGACCGAGACAGGTAAGCCACCCCTACTTTACGGAGCGGGAAACTAGGGGAGGAAAGATTGAGTTTTCATTTTTAGAAATGTCGAATTTACGTTTCTCATTACTTGCACGTATACAGATGATTTTAGATATTTTGTATCTAAACGGCGATCAAAGATGGTGGCGGGATTTTCTTTCAGTAGCAGGCAGTTGAAACGATTTTATAGTCGTCATTCTATTTTTTTCAATAGAATATTTACTTTTTGTTTTAGTACAGCGGCAAATTTTCCTCTTAAGTAGTAAAATAACAAAATATTTGAGAATATCAACGAATATTATTCCCACACAAATATAAAATAAAATTTGTTGTTACATAAGTATAATAACCTGTCTTGTTTGTTATTCTGAGTATAAAATAAGAAAATTATAAGCAATATCTCAGTGTCACCGCAAGGGTTAACGTTCTTGCAGTATACGCGCACTGAACGCCGCGCGGCACCATCAAAGCTATTGCTATGCATTTACGACCGCTGCACCTAAGACCGTATTTGGCCTTGGAGAGTAGGTGATAGGAGTATTGTTCCACAGAAATAGAATTTTATTTTACTGACAATTCTGGGTTTACACTGGCAATTCGGGGTTGTTAATAAAGCGTTTAAATGTAATTATGATAAAGAAAATGTTAGAAATAATGAAAAATATTTTCTTATTAAAAATAAATTATTTTGTAATAAAGGATCAAATCAAAAAATGTTATAACTTATTTTCGTTTCATATTTTAAGGAGGAATCCGGAAAAAAATGTTGTTACACTAATTAACCATCAACATATATATAACCAAAATATATTCAATTTACATTTACAGAAAACAGAGTGAGATAGCCTTATACGCTGACGAAACTACGAGGAAAAGCTAATGTTAACATACAATTTATTGATAACCGCTGGGTGATGGGGTTCGTGGTGCTTTATACAAAGAAAGAGATAGTTCATTTCAAGTGCTTAAAACGTGCGTAAATATCCTGCAGTGCTCACCTGTTCTTGGTGCTATCATGTTTATTAAGGCCATGTTGCGTGGCTCATCTAGTGTTAACATTTTTGGTACTCTCCATTGACTGATACGATTATAGAGTTGTTTGATTTTTCGCATTTTCATTACCAATACCTTTTCTCACTCCACTAGTGAACATAAACAATTAATTCATCATAATGGTCACTGATCGTTGGACCAGTGGATAAATTAAAAATGTTATAACAAACGTAGAGCCAAAGATATGAATTGGGATCTCGTGAAATAAAAACAAAATAATGAAAACCATTCGGGCGCCAATCAATAATCTAATTGATGTATATAATGTATAATTTTATATAAAAAATCACAACTGAAAATATAAATTTGATTCTTGTGATGAAAAATATAATTATGAAAACCGTTTGAACACCGATCAATAATGTAATTAATGTAACCAGTGGATAATTTTGTTACAAATTCACCACTGAAAATGTAAATTAGGTTCACCTAACTAGCGTGATTGGGGGTTGGAAGTTAATTACCCTTAATAACGTTGGCGATCGTAGTACATAGCTTCTCACACCAGTAACACTGCTGGCCGTCACTGGTCTGTGGCGTTTAGCTACGTGATTACAAATACAATTTCAGTCCGCTTTACGAACGGCAGGGAATCGAACCCGGGATCCCGTGGTGCGCTGCGCTGTCAAAGGCTGAAAGCTTGCAATCAACACAATACGACATGGCGTAGGTACACACGGTTAATGTTCCATTGATTCAAATTATTACATAGTTTTCTATGTTATTCTTTAGTATATGTACACACGGTTAATGTTCCATTGATTCAAATTATTACATAGTTTTCCATGTTACTCTTTAGTGTATGTACACACGGTTAATGTTCCATTGATTCAAATTATTACATAGTTTTCCATGTTATTCTTTAGTATATGTACACACGGTTAATGTTCCATTGATTCAAATTATTACATAGTTTTCCATGTTATTCTTTAGTATATGTACACACGGTTAATGTTCCATTGATTCAAATTATTACATAGTTTTCCATGTTATTCTTTAGTGTATGTACACACGGTTAATGTTCCATTGATTCAAATTATTACATAGTTTTCCATGTTATTCTTTAGTATATGTACACACGGTTAATGTTCCATTGATTCAAATTATTACATAGTTTTCCATGTTACTCTTTAGTGTATGTTCACACGGTTAATGTTCCATTGATTCAAATTATTACATAGTTTTCCATGTTACTCTTTAGTGTATGTTCACACGGTTAATGTTCCATTGATTCAAATTATTACATAGTTTTCCATGTTACTCTTTAGTGTATGTTCACACGGTTAATGTTCCATTGATTCAAATTATTACATAGTTTTCCATATTATTCTTTAGCGTATGTTTTATTTTGTAAACTCATTTGTCTCTTTTGTACGTGCTTGATACTTTGGAGATCTGATACATTCGTCGAAACTATTACACTCAGATGTATTTCTCATAATTTTTTATATGTATCAAAAACACAAAATTGAAAATATTTACCATTTTAAAGATATGAGTAACTATTTTAATTTTAATGAATAGTTATTTCAAAATATTGGGTCACAAAAGATCAAAAATCAACCCTTAAATAACTCGTGTGCGCTTATCGATTGGGGCTGAACAATTATGCTAAGGTCAATAGGGCGCCGTTAAAAATAAGGTCTTGTAACTCCATTAACGAAGGGACCAGACGTCCATTAGGGAATCCGGTGGCCATTTAATTAGTCGTGATGAATTTGAGCCATTCAAAGGGTTGATCCTTCTTATATTTTTACTTTCATGTTGCTCTGTATAATCAAATATGTTTGTAGCTGAATAAAGAAAGATAATCACAGTAATTGATATCGGTTCGGTTAATGTGAAAGCCTGTTGATGATCTGATGATATTAAGAACGTTAGGAAACATTATTTTATATAATCAGATAACACCTGGTTGATTATAATACACAAATGATCGAATATCGACTGCGATAACTTGCGTTACTAAATAGGACTATAGTTGACCAATAACTAGTTTCTTGGCGATATAACATGTACGTTAATTTTTTTTCCTGGAACAAAGAAAAAGAATTGATTCTTCTTGTCTATTAAAGGTTTTCTGAACTCAGTTATTCTAAAATAATATTAACGTAGAGTCTTTTTTATCTTTGTTCTTTTCTTATATATATATAAACTTGAGAGGTGTCAAGAGACACCCGGATTCCTTCCTTTCGATTAATTAGTAAAGGAATTGTAATAAAATTGTATTTCTTTTAAGTTATAATAATAATTATTGTTATTATTTATTATGTACAAAAACCTGTATACACTCAACAAACATAATCGTCGCGACACCACACAGTTCAATGCGAAACAGAAAGACGAAACGAAAATAACTGGCTCGCTTTCTATGAGAGAGAGAGACAGACAGAGAAACACGCGCACGTCGCACGGCTTGCAGCGCGCCCGCTAGCAAAAAGTGTCGTTACAACTTTTGGTCTTAATTTTTTCCGTCTAGCCCTCTTTCGCAACGCGCGATAAGGAACTTCGTTCCAATATATATATACATATATATGGATATATATATAAATATATATATATATATATATATATATATATATATATATCACTGTGAGTGTGTATACATGAAACAATTGTCAATTCTATAGCCTAACTGAACTGGCAGTGAAAGATTCATTAGCTCCGTTCTTTGGCGTATTCAACATTAGTCACCACCATACTCTAGCAAAGCTTGGAATTTGAATCGGAGACGTGACTATGATGGAGTCTGAAACTTGCTGAGAAATTAAACGAAACAGTAAGAAAAAACTTTTAAGTAAATTGTCAGGTTCACTAATTTTTACTATCTGATTTGTGACGGATACTCAGAAACATGGTAATTTTTGTTCATTCCGAAAATAAATACATATTCTTTAGTGTCGTAATCCAAAATAGATAAGCGGAAACAGTATTCTAGTAAAAAAAACTTTTACTTTTGGTATTTGAATTTGGAGGATTGTGAATTTTCAACCACATGTTCTTCGTGGCAACATAATAATTTACTATAAATTTCGGAATTTTTTGGATCAGGAAAGCCAAATTATTTAGACTCAAACTACAAGATAAACAAGAGGAAATACCATTTAACCATGAAAGAAATTTCATGGTAAGACGATTTTCATTGCACATTTTCACTTTTGCATATACCTATATTAATATAAATTACAATGAAAAAGGCAATTAATACAATTGAATAAATTGAATGGTCTTGTCTCTGTGCATTCTTCACTTACCATTTCTAATTAATTGTCTTATCGATAAAGTATTATCGATTAGCAGTGCATGTATTAATATAAAAATTAGAATCAAAAAAAGAAAATAGTAACGTGTTGAAAATAAATAAAAAGCGAATTATTTTAATAATTTCTTAATTTCGAAAGAATCATAAAAAATTAATTTACTGTAACAATAATTATGAGACAAAGACGATAGTAATTAATGATTGTAAAAAGTTCACCGCTCACAAAATTCAGCACCAATTTTCATATTTTTTTTTCTAGTCTGCTTTGAGTTTTTCTTTCAAGTGGGAGGAAATTTTAGGTGAGTGTTTTAATTTTCTTTTGTTTTTTTTAAAGATGGCAAGTGACATTTTGACTAATTAGCAAGGCGAGGTCTTTTATTTTAGAAGAAAATGTAATCACCGGGCTGTCAGCGGCTAGTTACGGCAACTCAGCCATGCGTATTCCCGTTTGAAGTTTTGACTATCAGTAATAATAACTTGTGATTTATTGTATCATGACAACGTAAAATGCGACTAAAAGGATGTTAAATGACAGTAAATAAATTGCTTGTAGGTTGTGATTAAAAAAAAAGTATTTTTCGTAAAGTAATGTGTTCACAACCAGAGATTACGTTTCGGGCGGTTTAGCGTCAAGATGGAAATAAGTTTAGTGGAAAGAAATTTTAAATAACAGCGAGGCATAAAGTTAAAAGTGATTTTAAATAATACGTATTCTAAATGTCTATTTCTTTATATATTGAGAAATATGTTCTAATATTTGATTAGATAATTACAGGATATTTTTAGACATGTATTTTCCGTTCTTTTTTTTAATTAGATTTGAAAAAAAATTAATAATATTTACCAGAATATATTAATTTGTTTAATGTCTTATATTATGCAATTATAGAAAGTAGCATTTCTCGCAGTTTCTCAATAAATGTGACCCGGTCACCTGTAACCTCGTGACAGATTATCAAATCTTTTATCGTTCTATAAAAAGGGAGCCAGTTATGATACCACCAAAGTATTATATATAATATTTTAGCTCAAACTTTTAAATTTGGATAAATTTTTAATATATTTGGCGTTAATTTTGTAGAAATTCATTTTAATTTAATTTTTCAGAATTAAATGAAACTACGTGATGTAGTATTATTTCTTCTTTATTTAAATTCTTTACCAGGACCTAGGTTTCGTTGTATAACAACATCTTCAGGTGGACAATTTGTAAAGAATCTTTTCCAATTACCCACCTGAAGATGTTGTTATACAATGAAACCTAGGTCGTGGTAAAGAATTTAAATAAACTAGAAATAATATTACGTCACGTCACATTTAGTGGTGAAAAATTAAATTGGATAAATTTGTTACGAAATTATGGAATTTTATTTGTAGGTACATTCATGCAGACAATTATTTAGAGAAACAAATATTATGGAAAATTTTCTTACAGTTTTATTGAAATCAAAGAAAATTAATATTATAGGTCTAGTAAATTTAATGATTTTATTAGATAAAAATATTAATTAATTTTGGCTTAGACCTTCACCAAAAAGTACTAAACTCGATAAAATATCGCATGCAAATATGAAAAGATTATGATGTAACTATAGCAACGTCTTCAGAAATTAACATTGTATGAACTAACTCACTAAATACAAAATGTAAAATTTCTGCCAAAATCGTAATTTTAGCAAAACCAGTGTGTTTCTTTAAAAAAAACATTAATTCAGTTCAGATTTACTCCACTGTAGATATAACAGATCAAAGGTGAGTTTTGAAGACGTTTTAACTTATACAAATATTCTTCATTAAGATCAGAATAGCACACGTCTCCATAGCCAATTAGCGGTAACAGGAGTGTTTGACAAAGGTAGATTTTCGTTTTAGTAGGCAATATCGAAGTTTTAAATAGTGTATCCTGTTGAAAACACGACGACTAACATCATTTACTTTAGGGCGCCAATTAAGATTTTGATCGATCAGTAGGCCCAGGTTTTTAACAGTTGACTCATATGGTATTATTATACTATTCGTATGTATCTGTAATTAATTGCGAAGATGTATAGAAAGTAGCATCCGAGGAATGCCACCTGCGGCATATACTGTTTACATTCCATATTGATCTAAATGCTACAAGAGTATAGATAAGTGCGGGAGCAGGAAGCCGTTACTCGTTCACGATAATGGCAATTTTCATCTTATTTGTAACCACGGTTTAATCTTTGATAACTCTTTAAGATAATACGAAGTTGACTGATTTAGTATTGGATTGTAACTTTGTCATGCTTTTTAACTTTATTAGTGTTTTTCATGGTTTGCCTTATTTTCATGAAAATGTTGTACGGTTTTATTTTAGACTTCTCGTTTTAATTACAGTTTTCTTAAAATTGTTTTGTTTATGTGGATCAATTTTGTAATAAAATGCATTATTGTACATACCTTTACTTATATAGATGCACGTGGAATTTTAGTATTTTTTGAAATAAAATGCAAACAAAGACGATGAGATTAATTTCTACCATGCTATCTCAAAGTGAATGTCTGAGTCTTTTTAACTTCAAGGTTAACTTATTACAAAATGAACTATTTTCTGGTATTTCACACAACATAACATTACTTAATATTCTAGTAGATTTTCTAGAATTTTATTCATATTTAGCTATACTTTGTGACTTCGTTAATAGCGAAATGCAGGTGTTTATTGCGTTTATTTTATGCTATTATATTAAACATAAATAATTGCGCACCCTCCCTTTAATACCCACCGTCAATGTGGTGGAGATTTTGTTTAGTTTTCTACGTAACATTTTCACCATTATAATTTGAAATCGTATGAGACAACTTCATGAAACAGAAACTAAATTTGTCTCAGGTTTACTATCCATAACCTGTGATCATGTTATTAGCTTCAGTAGTTTTCAAGGTAAATCCATTCGTACAGACAAATCGAGGAATAGACAGACAATTTTTGAAGTTATACTTCTTTAGGAGCGTTATAAAAAAATGACGAGAGTGAAATTTTACGATGCGTGCGTACGATGCAACAAAAATCGACAGGATGAAGTTGCTCACTAAACATATATTTACACGCGTGTAGTGACTGATGCTATATTCATGATAGTTATTGAGGTATTTGTAGACATGTATTTTCCGTTCTTTTTTTTAATTAGATTTGAAAAAAAATTAATAATATTTACCAGAATATATTAATTTGTTTAATGTCTTATATTATGCAATTATAGAAAGTAGCATTTCTCGCAGTTTCTCAATAAATGTGACCCGGTCACCTGTAACCTCGTGACAGATTATCAAATCTTTTATCGTTCTATAAAAAGGGAGCCAGTTATGATACCACCAAAGTATTATATATAATATTTTAGCTCAAACTTTTAAATTTGGATAAATTTTTAATATATTTGGCGTTAATTTTGTAGAAATTCATTTTAATTTAATTTTTCAGAATTAAATGAAACTACGTGATGTAGTATTATTTCTTCTTTATTTAAATTCTTTACCAGGACCTAGGTTTCGTTGTATAACAACATCTTCAGGTGGACAATTTGTAAAGAATCTTTTCCAATTACCCACCTGAAGATGTTGTTATACAATGAAACCTAGGTCGTGGTAAAGAATTTAAATAAACTAGAAATAATATTACGTCACGTCACATTTAGTGGTGAAAAATTAAATTGGATAAATTTGTTACGAAATTATGGAATTTTATTTGTAGGTACATTCATGCAGACAATTATTTAGAGAAACAAATATTATGGAAAATTTTCTTACAGTTTTATTGAAATCAAAGAAAATTAATATTATAGGTCTAGTAAATTTAATGATTTTATTAGATAATCATTGAGGTATTGTTTTTCATGATAGTTATTGAGGTATTTGTAAATACACAACACGTGTTTATATTCATACAAATCTAAGTTATATCTGTACTTTTAAATAATATTTTTTAGTAATTGAAATTTAATAGTGGTCCATATAATAAAAAATATTATTTTTTATTATTTATGAGAAAAGTAAATTAAAATTTTTAAAATTAAAATAACTCTTTCATATTTTCTGTTTGTTATATCATGTACGTAACAAAGTATTAGATTATAATTTTTTTAATATAATTTTCAGAATATTATATATAGGTGTCAAATCCTTTTAAGTCGTTCAATATCAGTGCGGTCTCTAAGGGTATCTTAAATAAAACTTAAAAACACGACTGACTTATTTAATCTTTTCACTGGTCACAAGTGAATCAACATATCAACATCATATAAAGAAAATAAAGAACTTCGAATAAATAGGTGATCAATATCAATTATATTCCAGGTACTGAACTGTCGTAGCGTCCAATACCTTTTCCCGTATTTTCTAATACAGCCTCACATATTTGCGTTTGCAATCGAACGCCGGTCGCTGAAATAATTAAGAGCGTACGCGGCACATGTAAAGATCAAAGCTAGTGGGATATATTGAAGTAAATGTTTGCAAAACAAAGTAAAATAGAAGAGAACACGAAGAAAGTAGAAGACGGATGGCCGGACTCGCTCTAACACTTTGCGTAAACACGACGACGTGGGTGGAGAAAGTGAAAGATGGAGATTTAATTAAAGGCATTAGCTAATTAGGGAGAGGGTGCAAAATTTGTTTTTGCTTCCTAAGTTCAATGTACTCGTAGGGTTAGATTCTGAACGAGAGTACGTGAACTGAAGTTGAGTTTGTGTTATGTGATCAACTTCTTGATGTTGGAGAGTCAGGTAAGTACCGGTCTGATGTAGTCAGGTAAGTACCGGTTTTAAAGTAACAATAAGTGGATGGTTTATTTTAAAATTAAATTCTAGTGTCTAAAAATATTTATATGTCCTAAAATGTTTATTTTATAACTTTTCAATAAACATAATTAATCACAATTTTACTACCATTCTTAAATTTTTCATTAAATTATTTTTATATTTTTATTGCATTGAGGGTACCAATGAGATATCAAGTATCTTAGAAGTAAAAAGTAATGTCTTTTTAGGAACCAGCAACAATGTAAGTATTGAGACTTAACTCATTTACACTTAACAATTATTTAACTTTTAAATTAGAGCTTTCGAAATATTAATCAGCAAATTGATAATTTTTTAATATCTTAATTAAATTATTTACACGATTTTTAATTACGTTGTTTTACATCGGTGCCAACCATATTTTTAAATATATAAATATCAAAAGAATACAAGAGCACAAACTAACTAATGAGGTAGTTAACAATTAATATATTAATTAAGACAGTAGTAAGGAATGAAAATGTTAAAGCTTTATAATGAATTAAATATTTAAAAAAAAATAATCAGCGTTTAATTAATCGGTGTAATTTAATTAAAATTTTCTATTTTCTCTTCTTTTTACTTTTCATAATTCTGATACGTAATCTACTCTCAAAGTCTGTAAGAGATATAATTTTTTTTGTCGTCATAATTTTCACTCGAAAATAGTTATTTATTCCAATTATTGATTTAATTTGTTTTGATGTTGTTCTCATCTAAATGTCTATTTTATTGCTCTTTGATTAAATCCATTCTGTTATTTTCCAATACCTAAGCTATAAAAATGATTGCATTACACGTATAAATAACTCTCATCAATCTTCTACTCTAAATGTCTTAATGATCTCACCACGGAAATAAGACAAACAAGTGGTGAACAAGGAGATGACCTACAGAACGCAATAAGCGATATTATACTCCGTTTGCTTCTTCAAAAGTTATGATTGGATCAAATTAGTAGCAATCTTATTTCAATTCTGTTAAAAATAAAGCATATGTGACGTTTTTACGACTCCCTTTTGATAAGAAAGCAGAAAAATATCTTAGAATAGTTTGTCTTTGTTAAATAGCTGAAATATAAATATCTTAGAATAGTTTGTCTTTGTTAATTAGCTGAAATACAAATGTCTTAGAATAGTTCGTCTTTGTTAATTAGCTGAAATACAAACTTCTTAGAATAGTTTGTCTTTGTTAATTAGCTGAAATACAAATATCTTAGAATAGTTTGTCTTTGTTAATTAGCTAAAATACAAACTTCTTAGAATAGTTTGTCTTTGTTAATTAGCTGAAATACAAACATCTTAGAATAGTTTGTCTTTGTTAATTAGCTGAAATACAAACATCTTAGAATAGTTTGTCTTTGTTAATTAGCTGAAATACAAACATTTTAGAATAGTTTGTCTTTGTTAATTAGCTGAAATACAAATATCTTAGAATAGTTTGTCTTTGTTAATTAGCTGAAATACAAACATCTTAGAATAGTTTGTCTTTTGTAATTAGCTGCAATACAAATATCTTAGAATAGTTTGTCTTTGTTAATTAGCTGAAATACAAACATCTTAGAATAGTTTGTCTTTGTTAATTAGCTGAAATACAAACATCTTAGAATAGTTTATCTTTCTTAATTAACCGAAATTACTGCTTAAAAAATTGTCAGTAATTTTTTCATATTTTGGTTGTCCAAATACTCTGACTTCTGTGAAAAGAAAGTAGTATTAAATAAAAAATGTATTTTTCAAGCGGCATATTTGGCACATTTAGCATGTAAAAATGCAGGCTCACACAGTTTTTAAACTTTTCTCGTAAGAAATTTGAAAAATATACACGACTTTTCTGTGAAAGTTCGAAGCCTTTCACCTGAATCTTGCATTCACTTTTTCCTAATCTGATGATCTTTCAAAAAGAACCATCCAAATAACTTAAACACCATAAAAATACTTTTAATCACTTAATGTCTCAAATATTTAATGAAGAGGTGGAATTTTGTAGGTGTGTACAGAAGGTTCATGAGATGTGAATCTTTCGAAAGCGAGGTTAACATCATATGATGTTTCCAAGTACTAACCTCGTTCGAGGTTATCCAACTTCCGCGATCGGATAGAAATTAGTATTTTAATTTGTGTATTTAATAATGAGTATTTAATTTACATTAAAATGAGTATTTCCGCTAATGGCCATAATATATGCATTCCTATTGTATGTAAAAAAAACACTTGAAACATTTTTGCTTTGGGCGTTTACAAAATTTAAATTATAAAATATTTTCAATATTCAAGCTGTCCTATTTAGATAACTTTGTTATCTATATCATGAAATATAGAATAAAGAAAAGTGGAATTAATCAGTAAAAAATTAAATAAAAAAAACAATTATTTGGATTAACAATTCACCTTTATTTTTCGACCACCATTACACCTAAAATAGGCTAATATTGAATTAAAAAGATGTGATCAGAGATGTACATACATATATATGATGATACATTTTGAGTAGTATTATACAACAGATTTACTCCGAGAGATAAAGTTATAACTTAACTCCGAGAGATTAAATGCGAAAGTAAACATGGGTATTACCTATACAACTAACCAACTATCTGACAACAACATTGAAAATTTAATTCAGTTAACAATTATCATATTAATTAAGACAGTGGAAAGGCGCGAAAACGTTAATTACATTTCGTTACATCAACTTCGGAATTAATTAAATATTTCATAAAAGTTAATCGATGTTTAATCAACCGGCTTAATTTAATTATAATTTTCCATTTTCTTCTCCTTTTACCTTTCCATAGCCCTCATAGGAATTCTAATTACGATTATGAATATAATCCCTCCCATCATCACAATTTTCATTCCCAAATAGTTATTTATTCCAATTAATGACTTAATTTGGTTTGATTTTGTCCTCATCCAGATATTTATATTATTACTCTTTAAAATTTCTCCTAACTTCTAGAGGAATCCTTTCTATCATCATCCCATTTTAAAATGCGTTAACTTGATCTTACAGCATCCTAGTAAATAAATCATTAATTGAAATAAATATAATTATATTTAAACATTTCTGTATTAAAATTAAATTTATTTCTATTCTGATATATTCATTTTTAATACATAATTTCATTATTAATACATAAAATAGTTTATAACACATGTCGTGTATCTACGTACAATATTTAACAACGCCTACTTTATTAAATTAATATTAATTTCAATAAACCTAATGATTAAATATATGAATATAATTTTTGACAAAGTTGATTAAACACAGATGTTTTCACGGGGAAAACTAATATAATAACAGTCAACATATTATATACATTGGATGCTTGTATTTATATAGTCACATATTAGGTTATATAGATTGACATATTAATGAATTTTAATTAAAACGTATATAAATTAAATGATATTTACATATAATCAATTATATTCTAATCAGTGTTGCATTTTGCACTATGTGCTTAACGATAGAAATTAGCATTAATTATGCTTTAAAATTAGATTTATATTAATTTGAATTAACATATAACGCTATATTTTTATGAATGTACACTACATAAGCATATTTATATTTATTTACATTTTAATTAATATTAGCAAGGGTTAACGAAACATATTTATGCATTTTAATCATAAAGTATCTATACATGCTTTTATAGCAATAAATGAAATTGTAATAGAAATTGTTACTTTAAGCAAAAGTAAAATAAAATAATTATAGCTTATCTTAATTCTAACCGGCTTTAAATCTACTTTTGTATATATATATATATATATATATATATATATATATATGTGTATATATATATATATATATATATATATATATATATATATATAACGATTATTAATACAACATTTACTACAGATGTTGGTGGGATAAGGTACCTCAAAACGCATATATTTACATAAGTTTATATACGAGGTTTTTTTTTTAAATTGCTATTAAAATTTGATTATCTAATTATATCCAAGTAAGCTTATTATTCAACTCATATATTAATTATATAATAAGGTTGTTAATTGGAGAAATGACTTAATAAATATATAAATATTTGTATAGTAAAGACTATTAAGAAACAATTCAGACAGATGATATGTTAACTTTATGTGTTTTTGTGGATTAAATGTTTTTTTTAACTTAAACCTAATTTTAAACCGATCAAATGATATATTAACCGTATAGCAACATAGCGTTTATATTTAAAATTTTAATAAAATCACTTTTCTTTTTGTATTTATGAAAACGTTTGACTGCCTGCATAGTACATTAAGAAAATTTTTAATAAATCGTGATGGGTATAAATTTAATCAAGTCATTCCTTAAATTAACAATCATGTAATTAAGATACAATTAATGATCTACTAACTACTGGTCACTCTGTGTGTGATATTTATATAAGTCAAATGTATAGTATATACTTTTTATTAATTTGTTACATTAACTATTGTCTAAACTTATGCTTAGTTAAATCTGCTTAGGGTAAAAATTATTATTTAAATTTTAGTTAACCATATCTTTTCTCACTTAGTTAACTTTCATCATCTTTCACGCTGTATTAGGGAAAGAGCTAACTTACTTACATGAAACTGAATGTACGTTTATATGGAATTAATAACATCGCGATCTAACTTAAGGGAATTAATATATTATTTATTTTTCAATTAATTTCACATTTAGAATTACAATGCAAAACGATTTGATACTTGAGTCGTTGACTACTCGTAAATTTATTGTTTTGGTAATGGAAATAAGTTACATTTTATTTAATTATAAACCAGCGGTAAATAATTGATTAAAATAAGCGAGTTATTATAAGCTTCCAAATTTAAAAATATAGAAGGAGTGGTTATATCTCCCTAACTCATTTGCTCTCGCATAATACAATTATTATTACTGAAAATGACGTCATAATTTAGTAATCGTGTCATTATATAAACGTTAAGTTCCTTTGTAACTCGGTCAATGTTTAAATTATATCATATATTTTTTTACTTCTTGTCAGCTTGTACTTTGAAATTTTGTTTTATGAAATGATAAAAAATTAATCTTATATCTTAGCAACTTAAGTTTTTATAAGTAAGGAGTACTTTATTCATATGTATTTTATTACGTCAACTTATAAGTTAACAATAAGATAATTAGCTAATTCGTTTCATAACGTAGTAATTCTACGATTTAATTTATACATTATACTAACATTTCAAAAAAAAGTTAACAGCTTAACATTTACGAGAAAAACAGTCTAATCATGCTGGTTTAACCAAGCTTCATTTCATTTACTGACTAACTTACAACTAACAGGTTACAATAACTGATTAAAATCTTAAAAATATTGCTAAGACTGTAAGCTTTCGACCAATAAATTAAAATTATTTATCTGTTTAGCTTACTAAAAATATGCACAAACATTTTCATTCATGAATAAACATTTTCACGTTCACGCTAAATATAAGTTAATACTTTTTTAATGATAGCTTTAAATTTAAGTTAGGATATCCTAAATTTATATCCGGACAATTAAGTGAGTGTTAATATAGGCTCGATCGTGGAATTATATTTTGTCTTATTTTTTAATTTAAAACAAAATTATCACCAAATCAAACTAAACCCAAGCGTGATAATTAACAATATATAATATAATTTCTTGTTTAATTTGAGGTTAATAAACTATGTTTATGTCGTCAAAATATTTCCAAAAAGTAGTTAAATTATTTTATGAAGACAATTCAGTAATATTTTTATTATATTTGAAAATGTCTGATTACAAATAATTTTATATTTGAATTGAATTAATTAAAATAACATAAAACTTTATATAACAAGGATTTTAAGTAAATTAATTTTTCTCACCCCATATTATCCCTCATTTATTTGCCCCTTATATTTATGTGTTTCAGATGTACGAAAGATATTTTGAATAATAATTAAATTTAAACATTTCAATAATAATTTTAAAGATTAATTAACCTATCATATTAGACAAACAAAAATAACTCTTGTACATCTGAACGATCGTTTAAAATAGGTTTAATAAGATGAAGGTAGGACGGGTTTAAGATTTAGTTCGGAGCGTCTTTCACTCCGTATTATCTAAAAAGGAACGCTGGGAAGAAAAATTGAAGTGAAAATGGAAAATATTCCATTAGATGTTGCAAAGTTTGCTCGAAACATGTACTCAATATTTTCAATTCAGTACATACATATTTGAACTCGCAATAACACGATTATGTAAATGTATAACGCCAAGCATGAACGAACGTTCTATCCCCTTTGTTGTATATGTACATATACATAACGTCTTTGCAGTAAAAATCATATTTCATATTTTTTAAAGCATTTGAAAATTGTTTTATGCCTATTTTTTTCTGTATGTCGTCCATTGTACTTATCTTAAGAGTATTATGAGGGAAGCGTGAGATGTGTTCAAAGGTTGTGCGTAAAAATAAATATTGGACTATTGACTTTTTTATTTTTCATGAATTGTTTAAAATAATTTTAATGAAAACAATTGTATATGAAAATCATACACAATAATGTTTTGTTTTTTTTTAATGAGAGTAAGTTTCTTAAAAGGAAGCCAATGGTATTCAGAGTGTCCATATACTTTCTTATTCAAGTACTGTTAGCGCATGCATTGCTTAATTTCGATATCCAGATGATAGTCATGATATCATTTGATTACCGTAAGTTAATTCATATTAAATTTGAGAATTGAATTAATTCCAATCCTACAGCAGTATGAACAATTCTTTCCATGAAATTAAAACAAAATCTATTATTTTTAGTTTCGATAATAGAAAAACAAAAAAATATGTATGTATATATATATATATATATATATATATATATATATATGTGTGTGTGTATATATACATATATATATATATATATATATATATATATATATATATATATATCGGCTGTTGTTTTGTTTTTTTAGAGATATACAATTCTAAAGTAAAAAAACAAATAAAAATAATAATGAAAGCCATGATATTGGCTGTATTGAAAAGGTAATTATATGCCATTTGTGTTTAAATACAATTTTAGGTTTGTGGGCGCCGCGGCTGGCTTAAAATAAACGCAATCTAGAAGTCCAGTTCTCAACCACTTTTACGAGCAATAATCTGTTCAGCGATGAGGGTCATGTTTGGTTGAATGGCCGTTGAATACCGTCAATAAACAAAATTGTCAGATTTGGAGTGAAGAAAATTCATGTGCCATCATTAAGACGTCGTTACATCCACAAAAAGTCACTGTTTGTTGTCTTTCATGGATTGGTGGAATAATTAACCCATATTTCTTCAAGGATGATGATGGCAAGGACGTCGCTGTCAATGGAAAGTGCCTTAGATTCATTATTATTGAATTTTTAGTTCCCCAATTGAATGGAATTAATATTGAAGAGCTTTGGTTTCAACAAGACTGTACAGAATACCACAAAGCACGCGGCATGATTAATTTATTGCGAGAAACATTCGATGAGCGTATAATTTTGCGTAATGCCCTTTTGAATTGGCCTCCACGATCGTGTGATATCACACGTTAGGATTATTTTCTGTAGGGATATGTAAAGTGGCTAGTCTATGCCGCTGAACCACAAACGTTGGAAGGCAACCTCGCTGCGTTATTGCCAATAAGCGACCCCAATTGCTCGAAAAAGTGGTAGAGAATTGGACTTCCAGGTTGCGCTTCATTCGAGCCAGTGGCGGAGCCCGTTTGCCTGAAATCGTATTTAAACACAAATGGCATAAAATTACCTTTTCAATAAAGTCAATACTGTGGCCATTTTTTATTTTTATCTGTTTATGTGGCTTTATATTATATACCTCTGAAAAACATTAATTATGAAGTTTCGGAAAAAAATAGTTTAAGTGTTCACATTAATTACGACACTTGTCGGTCTATTGTTGCACAGTGGCACATCTTTTTCATTTTTTCCCATCACATTCGAATATACTTACAATTTAGTACATTATCTATGCTTACAATTTTAAGATATGTATACAACCAATTATAGTAAAATCAAATAACATGAACTCTGCCTGTGTTTGATGCAGTTTCAAGTTTATACATTTATGGCCATGTGTAGTCTGGTAAAATATTGTTTAATTACTATTAAAACGCCATATTTCGGCAATGCACGCTCATAACCACGTTTTATAACAAACAAACTAGCTTTAGGATAGTGTGACGTGTCGCTGCGTTACGATACAGTGTTATGACATTCGTAACAATAAACAAGCATATTTTTTTATAGTAATGCACTGTAATTTGTTGTTTTGTTTTATAATTCTGAATAATGATTTAGAATAATCATTTGGGTAGTTCTATCAATTATTTTTAGGTTATTCTATTATTCTGCTTGCTTACTTGATATCTCGCTATGGTCGTCGCATAAACCGTTTTTGCCTTTGAAGTCAATTAAATATCACGTTGCTTGTGTACAATCATGTCCTTACACATTTGGCATAAACATAATTTATATATTATTATAAAGTTTGATATCTTATTTTACGCAACATCTAAATGAAATATTTTACAATGTATATTAAGAATTTTTTCTTATTTATTTACGATGAAGATGAAATGCGAGTTAAAGTTTCATTCCAATTCAGTTGAATTAGTTTCCGAAGTAATTTATTGTGTGTGTGTGTGTGTATTATATATATATATATATATATATATATATATATTTGGGCTACAAAACAAGATGTATGGAAAAAATTCAATAACAAATAGGAAATTATTCCTCATGTAAAATAGAATAATATACACGACTGAATGAATGAATGGTTGAATAACATGATCCTTAGTTCTATTCCTTTCTTGCTTCTCACTTGATGAAGTGATATGTTTTTCTTTAAATTCTCATTTCCAGACATTAGTTTCCATCATTATAAAACCTTCTCAACTGCACTAAAAACGTGCTTAACCAGACTAATTTATTTATTTAGTAGAGCGATCAAAAACTAAAAACACCTAAAAATAAAAAACGTAGCGAATTGTATAATAAATATAATGCAATTTTTTCAGTAAAGAAGAGGTTTTTTTAAATTTTTCCTTTGAAATATTAAATACTCGATTTTTGATATATGCTATAATCAAAATGGTAATAAATTTCAAATAACAAATTTAACGTCAATCCTCGAACGACTCACATGGTCGACTGGCTACAGTTGTCGAACGTGTTTAGTAACTTATCACACCAAGGTGTGGTGGGGATGTCGCTACACAAATAAAATCGAAAGGATTTTACTTTAGTTTGATCAATTTATCTATTCGTTTAAAGATTGTTGAAAGAGAAGTGATTAGTTTTTGAATCTCTACTATATAAATGTATGTTTCTAAATATTCTCATTTTTAGTAAATTATGCATTAAGATAAAATGATTATGTTATAAATATTAAAAAGAGTAAATTGTAAAAGTATTATAAAATTTATAAATGTAAAATTTAAAAACAAAATGTCAAATAATAATTTTTCAATAAGTTTTCCTGAGTCATAACATAACTCGGCAACAAAACAGCAGGTATGTGTAGCATACAATGCTGATTCGCTAAAGACATCTCATATGGGATATGCATTTTGAAATAGCTCTTTCAATTGATGATAAGTCGGTTTTGTGCATAAAATCTAAACATATTTAAGCCAAATAAATATATAAAAGCAACCAAATAAAATACAAAAGTTTTTTTTTAACATTTTATGATGTCATTCCTCGGCAACATATAAAATCGATCTTGTTTTTTCGTACATAAACATAGTGTGAACTTTATGTACGAAAAAACAAGATCCATTTTATATGATGCCGAGGAATGACATCATAAAATGTTAAAAAAATTTTGTATTTTATTTGGTTGCTTAGAAATATAAAGAAAGATTATATAAAGAATAATATTGCGCATATTATTATATGCGCCATATTCTTCTTTATATAATCTTTTTCAAAGCTACAAATCCTAACAAGCTATCAGAACATACATATACGTCAATAAATTCTTAAATCTGAAAAATAAGTTATACATAATTCAAATATAAAATAATTTACATATTACACATAATTCAATATTATACATATCAAATATAAGTTATACATAATTCAAATATAATTTTAATTGACCGGTAATATGAAAAATTGACAAATTTCACAATTGACACTGAAACTCGTCGAAAATACATTTAAAGTTTGTGGTTAACCTTAAAAGTAAAAAAATAACAATTTTATTTTTAAATTTTGTTACATGTCAACTGTAAATGATATGCCTTATAAAGTTGAACATCTATGAGTGTAAGTCAGAAGTAATTATGGTTAGAAAACATCACAAAAATATCATCTGTTTAACAACTCGTTACTTTTGTGAAATGAAAATAAATTTAGGCAGAAATAGGACATATATGCTTTTCCAGAAGTTTTCGCCAAAATGGTATCCCATCAGCAATCATTTCAGATCGTCCATTTATATTATTAGCTTCAAATGTACCAAATGAGTTACCACTTAGTGGTGAACTATGCTCGGAAAAAATCATAGATATTGCTAAAGAAGTTTAACAGTACGCGGTCAGACTTTACACAACAGACGATGCGCGTCCTGACCTCCAAATTGATATGACAGCAATCAACAAACTAAAGAGACTATTAAGCTACTCTGAATTTAGGATCCTAATTAGGATTTAATAAAGAAAGCAAATTTTGCAGCTCCTGATTACAGTACACTTGATCAGGATCCTAATTCGGACGTTACACAATAGACGGTGCGCGTCCTGGCCTCTAAATAGATATGACAGCAATCAACAAACTAAAGAGACTATTAAACTACTCTGAATTTAGGATCCTAATTAGGATTTAATAAAGAAAGCGAATTTTGCAGCTCCTGATTACACTACACTGGATCAGGATCCTTCCAATGGATATGACAGTAATCAACAAATTAAATAGATTAATACAGTACTCTGAATTTAGGATCCTAATTAGGGTTTATGAAAGGAAGCGCATTTAGGAGCTCCTGATTACACTACACTGGATCAGGATCCTAATTCGGACGTTACACAATAGACGGTGCGCGTCCTGACCTTCAAATCGATATGACAGCAATCAACAAACTAAGTAGACTATTACACTACTCTGAATTTAGGATCCTAATTAGGATTTATGAAAGGAAGCGCATTTAGGAGCTCCTGATTACACTACACTGGATCAGGATCCTAATTTGGACGTTACACAATAGACGGTGCGCGTCTTGGCCTTCAAATGGATATGACAGCAACCAACAAACTAAAGATACTATTACACTACTTTTAATTTAGGATCTTAATTATGATTTATGAAAGGAAGCGAATTTAGGAGCTCCTGATTACATTATACTGGATTAGGATTCTAATTCAGTCCGAGAGCAAACGTCTACGAAGGTACAGGACTTTTGCAATGGTGCCTACTCTGTTCAAGTAACAAAAATAGGGCTTGCTCTAGCATTAATAACAATAATATAACAAACGAAAAAAAAGAAGGTGCTGGGTGAAACAATATTTGTTCTTAAGAGAGAAATTATCAAGTATTCACATTTTAAATATTTTGGTACCACTGGATTTCAGAAATTATTTAATAATTTTAATGATGACCTTCTCATCGAAAGTTTAATGGTGACATTCTCATCAAAATTTTTATAAATGTCCAAGAACACCTTCAAATGTTAGTTTCTTACATTTTTATTGGAATAATTTTTGGTTTTATGTTCCAAATGTATGGCTATTTCTTTCATACCCTCCAGTACACATAACATTACTTCCTTTTTTTTATTTAACACCATTTTGTCGTACAAAAACGATTTACAAAACTATTAATATGTCCGTTCACTTTATTCGTCACAAGCCGACTGAGCGTCCTGAATGTATTTACACTTTCCTTACACTTTTTCTAATTAGGAAGCTAGGTAAGCCAGGAAGGAAACCGTCCTAACTGGCTAATTAGGATCCTGATCGTCCTAACTCTTATCACAATTTCTTTATTTCCTGATTTATTTTCCTAAATCCTAATTAGGATTCCTGAATCAGAGTAGTGTAATAGCCCTTTAACGTATCATACGTATACAACTTTTGCTTGTTTTTAATTAAATGCAATAACTTTTCTGAATACAAAATTAAGTTTGATAGATAATCTATCTTAATAATTCAACAAACTAATAAGCGATAAACATATTGAAATAATGCTTTTAATTAATTTCTCCTCAATTCAACACTTAAACATATTCACTGATTAATATAATAAACAGTGAATATCTCATGTCCCATTCCTGTATTAAACGTGTTTCATTTCCGACTCATAAACCAGTTACGTACAGTTCAACTTCATATCGCCCCCTGAAATAAATTTTATATTATATTCCAAAATAAATTGAGATATAAAATTTATGAAATATACATAAAATTGTAGGTTAGATATATATAACTTGTATCTATATTTAAATCTTAAACCTATATATACGACTGTTGAAGTCTGGTATAATCTTAGATGCGAATGATATGTTTGCGATACGGTCGGTATATTAGTTATTGCTAATAATAAAGTTATTCCTTAATCTAATAATCCAATATATAATCTTAACGTAAATATATAATTAGCAATTATATCAAAACTATAGCGATATTTTGTACAATTCAAAAATATATATTCACTTAATTTTATATTTTAACTTAGTGATATAATTTTTTACGTGTTGGTTAACGATAATGTTGATTGGAAATAGAAACTGATCATAACAAATTTAAAATGAATTTAATAAATAAACAATAAATGTAAAACATACAGCCTCTTTTCATTGGCGCTGACGATATATTGGCTCAAATTGATAGAGTTAAAAGTGATAAAAAGTTGGGGGATTTTATGTGAATGTAAATCTGTAAAATGTGAAATCTGTCAGATTTTCCGTGACATTGTAACTGGATTTTCCATGATGTCGTGTTTGGAATGTTTACTGTAATTGGTTTATAACTTTTGTCGTAACTTTCCTTTCTTTTAATCTAATATCCCAATACCATTTCTAATTGTTCCTACAAAGAGACAACGTACTTCTTTTTATTAGATCCCTTTATCACTACAAGTAGCTTTGACGAAATACCATTTTATCAAAACTTTTTCCTATTCTTCAATTCCAAGCTTATGATTTTTATCATCCACTATAATTTCTTCCTGCTATTACAGTTTTTCATTGTCATTCTCCAAAAAAGGTTAGCTTTATTGCTTTGATATCATACAACACATTTTTATAATATCTGTCACCCTTTTGGACTTTCCCGTAGTCCTGATGTCTTTTACTTTCATCTTTTTATTCTCATTTAAGTTTTGAATATGTCCCAGCCATTATGAGCATAGAGGTTTTTAAATTAAGTTCTCTAATTCATCGTTTGTTCTTGGTCTTCACTCCCATGGACTTTTGTTCCCTACACCATTGGAGCAGAAATTTTTCTGAACAGTTTCCGTTACAAGATAAATAAGTTATATTCATCTTCATCTGACATAGTCCAACATCCACATCTATATGTAACTACAGGCCCGATAAGAAATTTTATTGAGTTTTATTTTTATTTTTTTCGTGAGTAACTTGTTTCTAATGCCCAAAACCAATATTCTACCTATCTATGCTATATTACCAGAGATAGAAATTCTAACTGATGTTTCAGTTTTGTACATCAATAACATATCAACAGATAGGAAATTCTATCTCAGCATGCTATCTACAAATGGGGAGCGAATCACTCATTGGGGATCCAATGTTGTACAGAAGTGTTGCTTCCCAATAAATTTTTGACATTTATCTTTGATAGGTTAGGTTATCAACAGTTTCTGTTATTTTCGAGTGATAAACGCGTATCAACGCTCTGTTTTATGTAAAATTATCCAATTTTTTATTGTAAAAAGTTCTTGAAAATCAATAGCAAGCACATCGTCTTCTAGCTACAGCAATTCAGAAATTTTGGGATTGTTGTCATACTGGAATGATAATTCCGATAATAAAAGCAATAGTATGTATGAGTTTAATGAGCAGGATTTTAAACTAATTTTTGAATTAATAAGAGTTTTCTTGAATTATTACAATATAATAACAATTATTATGATTTATTACATGTACAATAACAGGTTTTTTGTGTAATTACTTGTCAATTTATTATATAATATTTACTTTTGTCTGATTTAACACTTGGCCTAAAGAAAAACAGAGAACTTCTCTGTTCAGTGAGCAGAGATTGACTGCGTTCCATAACCACGCAAAACTTTAACTGCATTTTCTTAATTAACATTATTCTTGATTTTGATATATAAGAAAATATATCCGCTACTTAAAAATACGAAATATCTAAATTAAGTTTAATCGTATATAATTAAAATGTTTCTGTTAATTATTGTTTATTTATTTGATGAGTTTATATTTTTAATTTCGCTTTTGTCATATGTGTTAACGAAACACATCGCTTGTACGAGAGGGTATGGATATAAAGCTATCGAAGACTGTCGATAGATAGATAATACGTCAAATTACTTGTGGGAAACAAACTAAGGATAGATAGAAACATATAAACTATCTTAGTCATTTACGTTGACAGATAGAATATAGGTTTTGGGCATAAGACCATATTGAAGTAGACAGAATATAGGTCTTGGGCATAAGACCATATTGAAGTAGATAGAAGATAGGTTTTGGGCATAAGACCACATTGAAGTCGATAGAATATAAATTTTGGACATAAGACCATATTGAAGCTGACAGAATATAGGTCTTGGGCATAAGACCATATTGAAGTAGATAGAATATAGGTTTTGGGAATAAGACCATATTGAAGTAGATAGAATATAGGTTTTGGGCATAAGACCATATTAAAGTAAATAGAACATAGATTTTGGGTATAAGACCATATTGACGTAGGTTTTGGGCATAAGACCACATTGAAGTCGATGGAATATAAGTTTCGGGCATAAGAACATATTGAAGTAGATAGAATATAGGTTTTGGGCATAAGACTATATTGAAGTCAACAGAGTATATGTTTTGGGACTACAGACATAGATAAAATGCAGGTTTTGGTTTTGGGATACTGACGTAGATAACATTCAGGTTTTGGGCATAAGACCATATTGAACTATACAGAATATACGTTTTGGGCATAAGACCATATTGAAATAGATAGAGTGTAGGTTATGGGTATAAGACCATATTAACGTAGATAGAATATAGGTTTTGGGTATAAGATCATATTGAAGTAGATAGAATATACGTTGTGGGCATAAGACCATATTGAAATAGATAGACTGTAGGTTTTGGGTATAAGACCATATTAACGTAGAAACGTAGATAGAATATAGGTTTTGGGTATAAGGCCATATTGAAGTAGATAATAGCAATTATTACTTCTACGTTTCTTTCATTATTTTCTCCTGAGATATCATTTGATATAACCTTTTCCAACAATCAACGTCAAGATCAGTTACATGGATGATGTCATGGATGATGTCATTTCCATATTCTCATTCAGTTACATATACGTTTTTCTTCACTTATTTTTTTTCACATATTGATTTTCGTTATAATTTATTACATAATTTTCAAAAGGAAACATTACTTTTCAATTTAAATCTAATTCAAGTTAACTTTCACAAATAAGTTTTGTATACTTAGTATGTATAACCATTTTCCACATTATAATCAACCAACACTAACCTATAATTACAATCTATAATACAATTTAATGTAATAATTGAATACTGGGAGAATTTGACGTGATAAATTGACAATCAAGTCCTACTATGATTTTTAAAATAAATCACTACAGAGCTCTTGTATTTTACATGATAAATACCTAATAATGAAATATTTAATAATAGACAAATAATCACATTCTAGCTATACAATTTATTTTAATAGGGTAAAATAAATATTTCTAATAAAAAACGTATGGAGGAACAAAAATTGTTTTCATTTAATTTTATCGAGGTTAAAGGCAAAAAAGAGACATGTAAAAAAACTATGTACTCAATGGACAACATGTCAGCAGTAGAACTTCTACGATAATTTAATATTGTATTATTAAACGTTATTAAAAATGTTGAATGTTTATTTAAAACGTTATTAAAAACGTTGGGTGCAATAAAAATTATGATTAAAACCACCCCTAGCCTTCTAAATTGGGGAGAATTTCAGTGATCACCCTATAAAATCTTTTTTGCATAAAATGCTATTTAAAATTTGAAACCTTTTTTTAACAAAGTTTGTGTAATTGTCTTTGCACAAATGCAAGATGGTTTCCTGTATTTTTGAAATTGTTGTTATTTTTGATTTTAATATGTCACGAGGACAAAAGACATCTGAGAATTAAGTATTAATCTTTAGACTGGTTCATGAACTATGAGTGGATTAACAACGCACCATGAGAAGCTCTACTTAATTGTTTTTTTTTAAAGTGTTAAATAAAATTGATTCAGTATACAGGTGTATAATTCCTTACGACACAATAACAAGGGGATATCTCGCCCATTATTATAATAACAAAAAAAGGATAAATTTAAATATTTGGAAAAAGTTTTTTGTATTAAATTAATTTATTTACTTTTTTTTCTATTATGGTTAATGTGACGAATTATACCTATTAAGGAAATTATGGTAAAAAATGTCATGTCATCATTACGAATTTTTGGCCATATTTTTAATTTTAAGAAAGGATTTCTCGTTAGATTTTAAAATTTTGTTTTTCTGGAAGTATCACAATTTAATGTATAATTAACGATTTAATGATTCAATATAACAAATAGTTCGTACATTTATTCCATCAAATCCTTGTGATTATAGCATTAAAATGGAAGTTATTTATTGTTTTAAATTTGGAAATCGATGGTATCGGAAAAGGTGTTTTTCACACATTCACCAAAAATATGAATTAACCCTGTAAAAATATGTCGTAAAGAAAAATACATCCTTAATCAATATTTGAAGACTAAGAATCTAGAAAAATCGGATTAAGGATAAAATTTAAATTGTTTTCAAAATCATAATATGTAATTAATTTAAATTATAATAAAAACAGGAAGCGCTTTTAAACAAACATTCAATAAAACTCTCAATCATTTCACTATTGGACACCTATAAAATATATTCATACAAATAGATAAGTCATATGAATCAAATATATCTTTTTCTCATTATATTCTTTTTACATCATTTGAATTGACATTGCGGGCACAAAACTTTCATTTCTTTATATTAATGATATTTATCTTAAATAATATTTGTTTTTACAAATCGAATCTATGAGCTTAATATTTGGTTAATTAAAAAAATACCATAAAATATAACAAACAATTTTTGAAAATAAAATTGCCAACCAATTGAATAGCGATAGACATGCTTAAATTATTTCTCTGAATTTCTTTCAGTTTTCATTGCATTGAAAAATAAATTATTGCATTGAAAAATAAATTATTGAAAAATTAATATTTATTGAAAAATAAATTATTAAAAAATTAAAAAAAAGTTATTGAAAAATTAATAATTATTGAAAAAAATTAATAATTATTGAAAAATAAATTATTGAAAAATTTATAATTATTGAAAAATAAATTATTAATTATTGAAAATTAATAATTATAGAAAAATAAATTATTGAAAAATTAATAATTATTGAAAAATATTGAAAAATTAATAATTATTGAAAAATAAATTATTAATTATTGAAAAATAAATTATTGCATTGAAAAATAAATTATTGAAAAATAAGTTATTGCATTGAAAAATAAATTATTGAAAAATAAATTATTGAAAAATAAATTATTGCATTGAAAAATAAATTATTGAAAAATAAATTATTGTATTGAAAAATAAATTATTGCATTGAAAAATAAATTATTGCATTGAAAAATAAATTATTGCATATCAAAAATTGTTTCTGTTTATTCTACATAAGAGATATCTTCCTACACTCACAGATTCGAAATCATATCTTTGCAAGTATTAAGATTGTTTATACAATTATAATGGTTTACAAGTAAATATACAATTTACATACAAAAATAAAATATCTACAAATTCAAACAACATTTCCATTTACATTTTGAATACTTTTTTAATAAATCAATGATATGACGGAATTTGATATTGATGTCAAATAACTTCACTTAAATTAAATAAGAATTTTTTTATGTAAACAATAATAAAAATGCCTTAAAAATAATAATATTTTGAATACGAATACGTTATTTTGACAGTCATAAAAGTATTCTTTTGATATTATCTGTAAGAAATTTTTTCTCCTTTTTTTAAACATAATCTGAAATTATATTGTTTCACTTTTAGAATGATACAGTGTACATAAATTAAATATCTGCCTAATAATGACAGTTAAATAGATATGGATCTTGAAAAATATGACTGCCAATATGCCATTAAATAGCTAAAAAATAACTGAAGTACATATTTACAGAGCAGACAAAAAACAAACACATTTGTCCGAATCAGAAGAATAATTTTAGAACCGAATTAAAAAAGAAAAAGTTAAACGAATTAACCACCACCATACTTATGACTTTTTCATAGACAAGAAAAAATCGTAAACTGCCACATGTTCGGGGATTTTTCTCAATTTTCGCTTATTTAATAAAAATACATTGGTCTTTTATCGAAGAGTTTTCAGTTCTTTGAATTTTTCGCGATTCGGACATATGTTTATGGAAATATTTTATTACATATATATACACGTATTTAATTGCTTTTTATGTACGACATTATATAATATAGCAGTTGAATATATTTATAGCTTAAATCTAAATTGAATCAAAAGATTCTGATATGTTTTGTTACCTTGGTTGCAACTAGTTATCACATACTGATTTAGTTGATAATATAATATATAAATTCTAACACATTTGATATGCATTTTATAATTAATCATTACAATACTAAATTGATAATTGAATCTAACATTTTTAAATTGACTGTTTAAATAAATTGAAAGGCAATTGAAAAAAATGGGGGGGAAAGTTTAAAACATGATGATTGATGATTTTAAAACAATTATTGATTTATGTAAAACATTTTGACCGTAAAATTTTCAACTTTGCAACGAAGTGGTCGCCTAAATATAAATAATAAGCATAAAATGTGTTTGTGATTTTTTAAGATAACGATTTTATATATATCGCCTCTATATAATTTTAATTATACCTCCTTTTTTTAATTGTAAAACAGAAAAACATAACCATTAAGATAAAATCTCTAACATATTCAAGGTTTAGATGTATTTAAAACTTCTTTTGTTTTTTTCGTACAAATAAAATTTAATTATCCAAACATTTTCTATATTTTACCATTTGTTCATTTAAAAAACTCGCAATTTAGACCAGAAAATAAATTAAATAAAAATACAATCTTGTCTTAGATTTAAAAACGGATACACCCCAGTTTCACACTATCAGTGTACTTAATATATGCGATTTTTCAACCCATCCTCGAAGGAAACTACTCAGTTGGGCAACTAACTTTTTTCCTTAATATTCCATAACTGCTACTGGTTGAAAAATACAAAACAAATTAAAAAAACCGATCTCTATATTCCATAGTACGGAAAGTTCCTATAGCAGCTGTGTTAAAGGATTGCGTGGCTGCTAGTGTTCACACCGTCATTTTTATTAGTTAACTATGAATTAAATTAACATAGATGTAATTTTCTTCCACTGATAATAGAAGTAGGTCAGTTTAGTGTTACACGTCAGCTTAGTGTATACTGTGCTCTGTTAGTTTTTGTCACATCATTTTGTGTGAAAAATAATTAAGTTAAATATTGATTAGTTATTAAATTTCAGCCTTAATTAGATTCCAGCTACAGTCGAAAATCTGCTGAATACTGATATAATTTGTTCTTTTAACTCGTTCTGTTTGATGCTTTGTACATTCTGGATATTCTAATTAGTGATTTGAAGAATTTCTCAGATCCATCTCAACTTCAGATTCGAAGATTTGATTCCTTAAGGACACATATTATTTTCTATATACAAACATACTTTTGCTGTATTTGCCCCAAATAAAACTAAAATTTGACCTTCAAAACGCATCCGATTTAAGCATTAAAAAACTTTCTGTAAAGCTTATTCCCCTCCGTATATACCAGCATTGTCCAATTTTTGAAGTGAAACTTCTTTGAGCGGGATGAGAGTAAAAGTTTGAAGGTCGCATAATTTTTTATGCAACGTTTTTGTGACCTTAGAATATTATGAATTTATCGCAAGAGGGACGGAAAATAGGTACTCAGCTAACAACCGAGAGATACAGATGAATACGATCGAAAAAGACAAGAAGTTGTATTCCTGCTATTAGTTGTTTTTTACGTTACGTATCAGTCGTAAATATAATTTACCACAGGGTCAATACATTCTGACTTCCTATATCTGCATTTAACCGTATTCTGGTACTGGCAACGCGGCTATTTTTTTGACTATTGTTTATGTAAATTTATACGAAGATTTTATTCGATGTCTACTTCGATTTGAAAAGACATTTTGTTAATTTTTCTGAATGTGTAGTATCAAAATCTTCATATATGAATTTAATACAATCCATGGACTTATACTTAGTATATGTCACAAATTGTAATATTTTATTAATTATATTAATTTTATATGCAGCATATTATAACCTTCCTTTATATATAAACTTTCTTTATTCTGATTAATCTGAAATCGATCACATCCAGAAACCAGTTCACTTCCAACGCGACTAAAATGGATCTGAACTGTAATGATCGGATTCAATTTTGTACTTAGGCATAGATGGTAAGCCATCACTATACCATTTTATAACCTTCCTTTTTATAATATTCTGATTAATCTGAAATCGATTATATCCAGCAACCAGTTCACTTCCAACGCGGCTAAAATGGGTCTGAACTGTAATGATCGGATGCACCTTTGTACTTAGGCATAGATGGTAAGCCATCATTATTACGTCATTAATAGTTTTCAATTCCGTAGTTACCAAATAAACATAATGCTGAATTTGTCTCATATCCCACTGATATATCGGTACTTTTAAATTTAAAATTTTTAGTGAGACGCAGAAATGATCAGCCATTTAAAATGTTTTTTAACCGCACGGAATTCTTTCTACATCTCCCATGGTAGTATTGCGATATGCTTACGCAATAGTTTATTAAAAAGATATATTTAAAAATGACATTTCCTTCAGACTTGGCAACGCCCAGTATTATAGTTACACGTAGCATACACGCATATAGGTACACGCACATCAAAGCTCGGATACAAGAGAAATCTGAAACCAGTACCAATTAAGATGATTGTTTACGATATTGAAGAAAATATCGTTGCACAAATTTGCCCTCGCATCGACCCCAACTCTTTTAATGGTGGTAGGGGAAATCTTCTATCTAAATCAACTGCAAATACTTCTTAGTATCACATTGCTAATTGGTTAAAACCAGTCAATTGAGACACTGTAATACCCTTAACTCCTTTTAATTTGTTAGCTACAATATTAATGTGGTTTTTCGTTATGTTACCAAATACGATTTATTGTATTGAAATTTTGTCAATATTTTAAATTAATGAATTTCCAAATTTCAGTCACAAACCATTATACTGTACAATTGAGGATAACAGGTATAATAAATATACAAATGTTTAGATAAACAAATTTTAAATAAAGTAAGTCTATTACTAAAATGCTTGTAAAAGTACAGTGATATAGGTACATCAAGCATTTGACAGCAGTTCGCTAAAATGTATGTACGCTTATATTTGGTTCGTCTACAAGTTCCTAATCTTAAAATCAGTTAAAACAATAAAGTTATCAATTAAAACATTTAACCTACAGGCTACTAGATAAATATTTTGTTTAAGTCACATTTATCAATACACAACAATGAATAATAAATTGGTAGAAATATTATCGAGAGATTTTTAGAAATGGGGCAGAGGTTGACTATTGATTATTGAGCCAGCTTAGAATCCTTGTCTGAAGGGATTTCTATCCGTCGTGGAAGAACTTTGAACAGGATTACGGAATGGATTGCTGGCTCCAGCTGTCGAGGATTGGGGCTGCGTAGGAAGTTGTCGACCTGGTGATGTCTCAGGTCTTTCCGGTGGTCTTGAGAAGCCGCCCTGCTCTTGATATCCTGGTTGATAGCTTTGCTGAGAATAGTTTTGTTGTTGATCTTGATTATAATTTTGATATCCAGTCGGCTGGTAGGGATGGTTATAGGTTGTATAACCATTGGACGACGTATCTATGTTAGACTCCTGCATTCCAGCATTGGCATCGCCTTGAATATTTGTATATTCCAAATGATTCTTGAACTCTCCACTAACTGGTTTCTGGTCTTGTAAACTGTAAGTTTGATATTCTTTATCAGGAGGATCGGCCATTAAAATGTTAGCTTCATTCTCGAATGGTTTAAAGTCGTAAATATGTTTTAAGTACATGAGAACGGGGGCGTAAAGCAAGTTGCTAAATGCTATGCCAAAATTCAATGCAGTAAAGCCTATAGCCTCCACTACTTCGCCAGCTATAATTGGTCCTATAGCATAAGCAAAGGAATATGAAATATCAGCAATGGCATAAATGCTTCCGTATACTGACACGTAGCGGACATCCACTAGGTAACCCAATGTCGGTAGAAGAGCGGTATCGATCAAAGCAATGCCGAAACATATTCCACAAATGGGAATCATGAGTACTTTGTAGGAACTCGCAAAAGGAATAATGAAACAGCACAGTCCTTCCAGAGCCAACCCAGATGCAGCCATCAACCACTGATGCTGTGGATATTTCTTCGCCATCTTGACTGTGATTATGACACCAAATACGTGAGGGAAGAAAGCTGGCAGCCAAATCATACCAATTTTCCAATTATCTTTGGTTAGATTATCTTCCATCCATAAGGATATTGTAGGCTCTAAGAAAGCTAGGGCTACATTCGACATCATTAATGCTCCGGCACAAACTGCAATGTAAGGATCCATGAGAAGTCTCCAAATGGGAATGGAAGGAGTTTTCGGTTGACTAGCTTCTTTCATCTGTGTCGATATCGGTTTCATAACCAAAAGCAACATAAATCCGTCTAGTAAAGAAATAAACGCTAAAATTAGGAATGGTACTTCTTTTCCTGCAAACTGATACAGTGCTCCTCCAAACGGTGGTGCGACCAAACATCCAAAACTGATAAATGCTAAAGCTATACCTAAAGCCTTAGACCTTTCGTTCTCTTCTGTAAATCGATCAGCAATCATGGCCAATCCTGATGTATCAGCGAAAGCAGAACCAACACCCTGGAGACTCCTAGCAAAGAACAACATACTGTAACTTCTTCCACAAGCAAATATAGACGTAGACAAAAACATTATGATCAGACCTATCATCATGGGTATATCGTACCCGATTCTATCAATCAACGCTCCCGAAAAGGGGTTCACCATCAGTTGCACAATCGCTTTAGACGCAAAGAGTACTCCTGTAGCCGAATCTTGGCCTGCGTGAGAGGCTGGTATTCTCCTTGTAGGAGTAATGGTCAAATTACCAACTTTATAAGATGGTAACGTTTCTATAGTATCTTCAGGCAGGTCTCCCCATGCTCCAATGTACCGCAAATAATCGGGTATAATAGGCACTATCACCATATACAACATATTGTCCAGCAATAGTGCGATCGATACAATTACGAGGATAAGCTTCCTCTGGGATGTCGGCTCCTGCAACTTCTCCCATACTATTTCTCTGACTTCTTTCACTTCTAAATTAATCACAGGAATGGTGGCACCGTCGATCCTCCTCCAAATGGATCTGTTTGGATCGCCTTCCATATTGGGTATTCCTCGTTAAACACTTCGTTAAACACTAGATCTGAGATCTAATGATTCATTATATTTTAATTTCCTTTCACGTCTTTACCACTGATTTATATCTGTCATTACGCTGATATTAAAATGTTAGTGTTGTGTTCAGCAGTTTAAGTGTAAGGTGAATCATCAATGCGTCATTACTCCCGATAGTCTTGGACGAGTCTTCGACCTGGGTACCCAACGTCGCCCGCAAACAGGACTTCGGAACCTGACAACAAACAGAAATTTCAAATTTTAATTTTTTTTTCATTCCCATTTTCCAAAATTAGGAACAAAAAGATCAAGTTTATCACGATAAGAGCCAGATTAAACTGCTTGTCGGTTGTACAATTATTTAATTTGTTTATTTAGCCAATGAATATTTATTCTACTAAACATGTATTTACTCTTATCGGGGAAAACTTTATTATTTTGCGTTTCAAAAGGATTTTGACTCATACATTGGGCAGTAAAACTAAATGTAGGTTCCTTTGTCCCATTTGCTTCAACGAGAAATTTAAATTAAATTTTTAATTTATTGTAGAAGTCGGAATAAGTTAAAATGTATAATATAGTTTCTTCACTGTTAATGTGAATTTTGTCATTCATTCAGTAACATAAATTGTAATATACATTTAAAAAAATCAATGTCTATTATTCATATCAAAATTTAATTTAAAGCAACTTGAATATATTTATATTTTTAAGCCAAAATAATAAACGTAAATTTATTAAAAAATGTTATCTGACAACTGATGAAAGTTTAAAAAAGAAATATAAAAGAATGATTGACAAAATCACGAATCCAAAGTCGTTTGTACTCGTCCAAGATGATTCAGAGTCCTTTTGAAATGTTTGTTACTATATAATACTGAAATAGTCATATTGGGCGGATAATGTGTGTGATATAGTATATTTTAGTAAAAGTCTAGTATATTCCGGTGATCTTTTTAAATTAATAATATATTCAATAGAATATTTAAAAGGTAAGACATTTTGTAGACAATTTCAAAAGCGACGTTTTTTATGGCACACATTGTTTAATATAAAATTGGAAAGTAGTGTAGCGTAATTCATATTTTATTTCATGTCTACACTTTACATCGTTTATGCAGCTCCCTCTGGAACTAGTGGCGTCCAACTATTTATTTGGTTTTTGAATTCAAACCAGCTCTCAGGATTTGATTATAGCCGTTCTTTGCCAAGAAATCCTTAAAAATACATTTATTGTTAAGAACGTCCTTATTCTTAATTTTGGTCCTTATTGGTTTATTTATTTATACATTTTATTAATTATTATTGAAAGTCCAAGTTTACCTTAAATAAGCTCGAAAGTAAAGTATTTTAAAATATGTTTCTGTTTTTGTGTTTGTTTAGTATTACACGTTGAATTACATATTTTCACATTAAAATTAAAAGCTCTAGTAAAAGTGTAATATTTGTATGTTTGACTAGTTTCGCAAAATAACGTTCAACAAATAACTTCGGGAAAATCGAGGTCACCCTCACTGGCTTAATTTATATAATTCTAGCTTTTGTTTTACGCGGTTCCTGTGGCCTTTCTGCGCTTTCGTGGCACTTCGTGCTAGCTCGTTTTCTAGGATACTACTAATAAATAATAACATAGTTCCGTAACTTGACTATATATAGTATTTTTTTATACATAAGTATCTTATTGAATAAATTCACTAAGCTATCCTGAAAACAGTTTAATAATCTATTTAATAAATCTTAAGTTATAAGAGAAAAAACAGACAAACGTTGCATTTTATATGTAATGATTAATTATAATTTCTGTTTGTACTTTCATAAATTTGGTTAGTTTGTTTATAGTCAGCGTAGAATTCGTATACATGCGATAATTTAGAAAATAATTTGCTCTACCATTTTGAATTATATATAGATATGTATGAAACCATATTATGTTTCAAAAACAAGCAGCACTAAACCTGGTAAATACGACTGTAAAGTTTTAATATTTAAAGGCGCATAGTATCTATATTAAATATTATAAATCTTAATGTCGTTTTTAGGGTCCCATCCCTAAACATTAAAAACATATATCCCTTATGGGAACACTCGATTATCAGTCCGTCCGTTGGTCTCAAGTTGAAATTAATATCGTATACTGAGGCCCATAGTCAACCTAATGGCTTATTAAACTATATTTTTTTTATTGTTACCATACTTTTACTTATCATCAAGACCTTTAGGCTATTTCTTGTCGACATACAATATTTAAAATTGACATAATTGAAGAGCTCATCACAAGTACAGGAAAAATTTCAAAAATTAATTATTTGATGTGGAATTATACATTTTTAAAATTCGTTTTTACACCTGTGAAAAATTAACATTTGTAAATAGTTTAATTAGAAATTATATACACCTCAAATATTTAGAAGTGCTTACATGTGTACGGAACTCACATAACGTCCTACTCGTACTTCACAGGTTTTAATTATGTAAATATATTACCTCACATGTCTATATAACCGATATTTATAAACTTTGTTAAGCTTTTCTCACTTCAATTTAAAGTTATAAAAACGTTTAATATCCTCCCATTTTCCCGTTTAATATTACTACTCCGATGAAGTTAATTTTCGTTATTTATTTAATATTACTTTAATGCAATAACCTTTTTTCAATTTCTGAAACAATCGATTTTACATTCGTATATATTAGATGTGACATTAAATTATAGATATTGTTTGCCGATATGGAGCTACAAAAAATAAATTATCATCTAGGTAAAGCCGTAATATAGCTGCGTCCTATTTAATTTTACATATCTAGATTACATTTACTGAAAAATGACTGAAAATAAAATATTACTGAAAAATATGGGAGACAAATGAATAAAATGGCTTTGTACTCTTACTCTTATATGATATAGAAAATAACCAACCACATGGCATATTTCTATTGTATCTAAAATTGATATACTTTTAACACAAAACCTTCAATTTTCATAATTTTTCGTCCATTTTAAAGTTAGTATGTTAAAATGTAGGAAAACGGGGAACGCAAATTAAAACTTTTCTTCTAATGCGTAATGCATGTGACTAACGAAAATGGAACAATACGGAAATGACTTGGCAAATAGTGAAAAAGATAGTGCAACAAAATGAAAATTGTTGCTAAAAGAAAATGTTGGAATAATTGAAGTTCCTATGTGAGTTATTATTAGATTTCGGCACTGTAAGATTTTTGCTTGCCACCATTATCAATTAAGTGATTCCAGTTAATTTAAAACGAAATCCATGTAATAACTTTAAGGTTACTTTTTCCGTTTATTGTGTATGATTTAGACATTAACTTTTTTGTACCAACAATTTAATCGATTATTACCTTGTAAACGTTATTATATAGCAGAATTGTTTAATTCTCCACGTATAAATTTTGAATTTTGAAACCGATGGGACTCAATTTTTTGTATTTATTCAACATAATTATCAACAAGTATTTTGAGGAAGTTAAACAAACACAATATAAGATTGTAGGTTGCTTTGAAATGTAGAGATAAATTGATCTACTGTTAATTACACTTATTTTCAAAAGTAGGAATATAGTCCATATTGTTTTAATTAAAACTCATTTATGCGCATATAAAATATAAATCCTTTGCAACATCATCATTTGCGACGTCATCATTTGTGACGTCATGTATTACTGAAACAAAAATATTTTATAAACACTAAAAAACAAAATAATTAAAAAAATACTTTAAAAACACTAAAAAAACCAACTTAAAAGGTTGAAGACTGAAAATATTGAAGGCTGACGAGGAAAGAACAAATTTTCCAAACACGATAAAAATTTCTTTAAGCTATGGTTTGCGGGTTATAAATACGTTTTACTGACACTGTTACAAAGAAATTTTATATTTTAATAAAAAACTTTGCTTTATTTTCAGTTTTTTGCTTTTTTACAACATTCATTTCATAATTTTTTTTTCTCTAAAATTCCACAATATTGTTATTAAAAATTAACGTACATTTTTTCGACACAATGTCAGGTTAAACCAAAAAAACAAATACAGCTTTATTTTATGCTTCGCTCTCTGTGTACCGTCTGTTTCATTATCCTGTTCCGGTCCCAAGGACCTCTTCGTAGCCCAAGAGTAAGATTAAATCTAAACAAACGAAGCAAAAAGCGAATGACGTTATGCAAACGAGCGCCGCGTCGTTCGGATTAGAAAGAGGCTGAGAGGGAATGAAATTGAAAAGGAATTAGGGGTAGGAGGGAAGATTTTCTCGCTAGATAATGAGATAAATTCAATCCGAGTAAATATCACCGCCCTGGCAGGCGCGGGATAAGTTTTTACAGGAGACCGAAGGAAAATAGATAAGAAGGTTTTCCAATGGGGGTTAGCTAGGCGTTTTCGTTTGCAATTTTGGCATTTTATTATCCTGTTTGCAACTACGATTGTTTTGGATTCATTGCGGACGACGATATAGTAATACTGAATAGTATTAATGTTTTGTTATATGTATCTTTATAAAGAAAGTTTCCTGGAGGTTATGTTCAAAATTATCAAGATTTTTTACTTCTTATATTGCTAGTTTTTTGCTCACAGCTTTGCTTGCGTAGGTTTTTTATTAAAGTGGTGGAATTTGACCTGATAGGATGATACTAGTACCATACCTTTCAATTTAATATACACTGTCCGATGTATATTGATATCTGTTGTGTAATAAACATCGAATTCCACAGTACAAGAATTCTAATATTTTTCAACATAATATGTAGTTGTTATGATAATTTGAAACATTTACTACATTTACATCAAGTTTCATAAAAATATGTTTAAATATTTAAGAATTATTGAGTAATAAGTACCCAAATGTACTTAACATAGTATTAATATTACAATTAATTACAAATAAAATAAATGCGTTATTTTACCATTTGAATTATACATACGATAATGTAAACTTAATAATTATTTGTTACTTATTTAAATAATTATTAAGTAATAAACAGACATAAAAACAATCTCATTTGTAATATTATTTTGTTCAATTAGCTTTTGTTATGAAGAGTAATTACCTTTGAATTCATCTCAAAGTTGCTATCAATTATATAAGTTACCAAATAATTTAATAATTACATTGTCAGTCCATTGCTAGCGCCCTTAGTAACAATTTGCTACGAACGTAATAGATAGTATTTGCTGAAGATTAGTAGTATCTAGAATCAAGAGACGATTACGAAAGGGTGGATTCAAATCGGATTTAAATTGGAAAAACATATTTTGCACGACAGATTTTGATTTAGATTTAAGTATAAATGAGAGACTTTAATTTACCAACGATGTAATAGATCACAATTTCTGCTGCTGTTATAAGTCAATTTAAATTATGAGACTTATAGTTACGTAAAGAAAACAGTGTATTATTTTAGTATATTTATTTGCCTTTTTCTGTTTTCCAGATCGGTAGCGAAACAAGGAATCCTTATAATTTCGTCTTGTTCTTCCGTTTGTTATAGTATAACACATATTTTAAATAGAGATCTCAATATGTAGCATAATGCTAACATGAAAAATTAATATAAAGTGCGGAGGAAAAAAAACGCATGCTTTATCGAGTGGGTATCATTAGACAAGTCTTTTAAAATCATACTGAAGTTCTATATACCATTATCTATTTGCGATATATTATGCTTCAAAATGATTTATAGTTTATAACTTTCCACTCTCACACCTCTATTTTTCCAACTGTGGACTTCAAAACATGAAATGTTAATGTGAGGTACCACCATTTGATTAGAATTATTTATTAAAATTATTTTAGTTACTTCGTAACAAGCTCCGACGTAAACAACTACTGTACTACGACGTAGACAATTACGGAACTGCGGCGTTAACAACTACCGTACTACGTCGTAGACAATTACGGAACTACGCCGTAGACAACTACGGAATTTGATATAAGATCTCCCATTATGTCGACTTTCCAGTTTGTAAGTAGACCGGAAGTATCGTCTAAGTTTTGATGATCAGTGAGTAAGACTATTGCATAAACAAAAAAAACCCTTAAAAGGTAATTATTTTTTGTTGGGCGAAACAAAGAAAATAGAAATGTTTACAGATATTAATTTCAACTTGATATCAACAAGGCGTTTCTGCGAAGAAGAGCTTTGACAGACAGACGGTCGAATGGACAACCAAGTTATCCTGTAAGGGTCCCGTTTTTTTATTTTGATAGACGGAACTCTGAAAAGAGAAAAAAGTTCGCTAAGCATAGCCATTATGATTTTTTTATTATTTAAGTGTATTTTTTTATTAAGCAAAAAGCATTCTTTTTTATCAAATATTATTTTTTTCACTTTCCGGTAAAACTGTATTTTTGGATTTGCTTAAATTTTTTTCCATAACAACGTAATTCCGGTATTAAGCACCTTGTGTCAAATATTAAGTAATAAATAATGGAATATTTATGACCGAGTTTGATATTTAATATTCATTACTGTATATAATATTCATTACTCTTCAGAAAGTTATTGCGTTTACTTTAAAACTAAAATTAATAACATAATTCAAAAGGTTATTATTCTATTTATACCACTGATATGAAATAATCGCAAATAAATATTTTTAATCATTTACAATGTTATCATGTCATTTATATGTGAGTTTTGTTGAACGTCTTGGATAATGGAAAAAAATTAATGGCCTCAGGAAGCTGTTAATAAATTACAATCGGGGAGAAAGAAAACATTTTAAACAGCAAGCCTTCATAATTCCCTACCGAAGAATTAATTCTTTATGGATTATGGGAATAAGAAAAGAAAACGTGGAAATCTGAAAATAATACAGTAAATTAAGATTGAAAGTTAATATAAGATTTCACAAACGAGATCATGTGTGTGCATAGGTTTGCATCCTATAAATTAGGAGATATTTTGTACTGCTTTAGGAAATGGAAATCTATGTAGCATAGATTATATATATACCCTTGGTTTTTCTTTTAATTTGCTCTATAGCAAATCCTTAATTGAATTATTCAAACCATTATCATTAAGCTATTACAAGTTTTCCTTCCACGCAACAACTCAAATTAAAACACAAACATTTCCTAGTCGTCCGCTAAGCTCGCTGAGATCTTTCAAAGCGAAAACTTTTCTTCCAGGAAATCTACGTGTTTCCGGAAGTAATTTTCGCCGCAAAAAGTTGCGAAAAAACTGCGATCATTAATTCAAAGCAGGCATCTTCTTTGTAACTTCACTGGGGCGGAAAAGCGGGTGGAAAATACTCACGTTTCCGCTGCTCCAAGGAAGATGTAGATTAGGGATCAAAATATCTAGTTTGCTAGGGAAGGCTGAACGAAGAACAGGAGAGGAGTTTAAAATTTAAATGAGTAGATAAGCTTCTTGTTAGCAAGTAGTTTATAAGAATTGATCGTGTAAATTTCGCAAATATTTTTATTTTCTTTATACTTTAAGTCAAAACTCGACAAATAACGTTATTCGCAACATACAATTAATGTAATATAAATTAAAACTAAGTAATAGATAAAATTAATTAAGCCCAAATTGGTGCATTTATTTATATTATTTTCAAAAAAACCATAGATAAATGCAGAGGGTTTTAATTAAATATTTCCATATTATGTAGTTAGTTGAAAAGTTAATTAAATATGCAGTAAAATATTTTTCAATTAAAATGAGAATTAAAAAAAAAATAATTAGTCGCAATCTTCTCTGGTAATTTTAAATAATTAAAAACCGACCAATACATAAATAGGTACTGACATCCATTGGAAAAATACAAGAAAAAGAAATTACATTTCTTGAAAATTTGATTTAAATCAGAACTAATCTACACTCACATACACACATAGATATACACACACACACACACACACACACACATATATATATATATATAAGCTAATTAACACTCCCTTTCTGACTTACTAACTTAGCACAAAGTCCCCAAAACCTCCCCAAAACCTTCCCAAAACCTTTGGTACTGACTGAATTATTTGAAACACGAACCTTTCAAATAAAAATAAAATATCAACTATTTCTATGTTTTTATAATTAACATCTAAACAAACAAATAAACAAACAAATAAAAGAGATTGCAGTCATGGTTTCTTTTGGGCCGACTAAAGTCAGGATGGGCAGCTCGTAAAGACCGACTGAAATGGGTCTGGAAAACCTTTTTAAATTAAGTATCTAAAATAATACGTAATCTAAAAAGGATGGTATTTTTATAGAACAAGTAAAACCAAAACGATTCTGAAATATATAATTAGAAAAGAACATAAATTATATCCAAATTATGCTCACTTTTTTATTGCGTGTCATAACAACAAAAAAGCGATCTCCATTAATAAAAACATAAGCCCAATAGATATAAAAATAAAAGCATCACTTTTTATTCTGGTCTCCGTATGGAAGTGACTTTTGTCAGTCTCATTAAAAATTAGCGTCTGTTTACCAAAAAATCATAAAATCGAACATCCTGTTTTTTATTCCTTATTAAATAAACAGTAATAGAATAGCAGGGAGCAGAAGCAAGAACATTCACACAAAGCGGGGGCGGAAAACAGCCGCAGAGCATGGAAAAACGGGGCTTTTGTGGAATATTTTGAACAAAATTAAACTATTTGGCAAATAATTTTAAACTATGATAAATAACCAATCTACTATGATAAATTGGTTATTTATCATAACCAATCTATAGAAAAATAATCATTAATATCGAAATTGCGACTTGTAGCCTTTATAGTATGAACCTACATACGTATAGACCAACGGATAGAGGCGCATGTCATTTTTCCGAGGTAAATTTAAATGATAATAATTTAAATATAAAATTTAAAAAAATTGTTTCATTTTTAGTTAGGAGAAGGTCTCCTTTTAAAACTATATTAAAAGTACAGTTAATAAACCGTTGCGCTAGGTATAATTACTTCTATCATCAAAAGTCGAGACTGCCGCACTGTCGATAATAAAGCGCACGCCATAAAGTAGTATAAACATTCATCATAACATAACTATTCCATTGTTTTTAAAAGTGTTATTTTACATTATACTATTGTCTATTTAATAAAACTAACGTACATAGTTAACAAAAAATCCCTGACCTCATAATCACGTTCCTCACACAAACAAATATTGACTAACTTCACTGCTGCAAACCATAAACAACTCCTTCGTCTAAATAACTAACCGCTACCTTTGGCTAAGTCACGCTACTGCGGCGTGCACAATGTGACCTTTTAGCACGAAAGCTCCGGCTAAGCGGGTCACCCACCCCCTCCCGCCGAGCTTTGTAAGCTCGTGTCAAGTTGTACTCGACGTTGTTACGTAAGCTTTCTAAAGCTTCAGCCCAGGCGTAGATGTAGCTTTCGGGTGCAAGATAAAGTTTAGATCGATCGTCGGTTCGACAACTAAAGTAAATGTATATAGTTGTTTGGGTAGGTTTTGTAAAAAGTATTATATAATAAAGTAAATGTACTAGGTACATAACCTTGATACCATACAAATTGTATTTGCGTGTATTATGTGTACATTATTTCAGATTATCAGTTGCATAAAACGAAAGGAAATTTTATTTTTACCCCTCATAACTTTCAAAGCAAAGTTTTATAAAATTTGAGACGATTTATTTTATTTTTAAATATTTATAAAAATTGTGCTTTAAAAATATAGCGAAGCATAAAAGTCGAAAAATATATACAGGCTATAACAAAGAACGTGTCTATTATTCGCATACACTAATCTGCGTACATTCGAAGGTGGTTCTGAAAAAAGGTGAATTTTTTCTTTGAAATCGCAACTTTGACAGTGATTTTCTTAGTTCCTTTGTATTTTCTATTCTGTTTGATGACGACAGGATCCCCTGTATGAAAAATTGATATTTTCTTGGTTACACTTGGCATACATATCTATATTTTTTTGCAGAATACGTCGTAAGTTTATAGATATGATTAGCAGTCAGTTTGTCCGTTTGTCACTTAATAATTCTACAAACAGGCTGATACTCGCGACTTCGCTCGCATGGGATACTAATTCTAGGAAAAGAGTATTTTTTTAAATGTTGATCACGCCTAAGTGGCTAGACAGATTTATGTAAAACTTATCATAGAAATAGGTAATAATTAAAAATGACATATTGTCTTTCTAAACAGAGAAATAGTACACATCTTGTAGGATGAACCTCGATGTTTTTATCCGATTAATTCAGAATAATTTACCGGATGTAATGGAAAATGTTTATTAAACCTCTGGCATAATTGTTTAACCCTTGCTTTGTTTTTAAAGTTTTTTTAAAATAAACCATGAAACATTGGTCAAAAAACCTGTCAAGTGGGACTCGCACTATGAAGGTTCAGTATACGTTTAAGCTCCTATAAACATTTTAGGTATATGGAATTTTGTTAATTTATTTACCAATATATATATATATATATATATATATATATATAACTTACTGTATTGACTTAAAAGTATGATGTATATTTAAAAAAAATTATATCTAAAATCATTGCCATAATTTTCTTATAGCCTTTGGCCTGGCTTTCAAAAACCCTGTATTTTCATAATTTTAGGTTGATTAGTTTCAGATATAAGCATTTTTTTGCACATTGTTCAACATATTTCTCAAGATCTATTTAATTTATATTACTTAAAATTATGAAAAAAAAAATTTTTTTGACACCCATAGAACTAGCCCTTTCAAGCAATACTCCACACTATATACGGAATTAAAAAAAAATTACAACATTTCATTTGCTCCTCCCCTAAAATTTACATATAAACATTTTTGAATGTTAATTATTGAGACACTTGAGGGTTTATCATGTTGTATTAATATCAAACATCAAGTCTCTATGTCAAGTGATTTCTGAAAGAAAAGGTTAGAGGTAGACGGACATCTAGACATGAGAGGTGTCTTATAAGGGTCTTATTTTTTTCTTTTGAGTAAAAAGTTCTCTAAAATATAGTCAGCCTATAATAAAGGAATTATTTATAACACTGATAAAATCATTTACGTCTTCTTTTGAATATATAATTATCTAGTTAATTTTCTCAACACATTTTCTTCCAATTTTACACTTTTGACATAATAATTAATTATAAATAAATAAAAATGTAATATCTTACATTTATAATTAGATGAGTCACCAAATAAATCTCTCGATAGCGTTTCTTATGTTTTGTCCCTGCTTTCGTTCGCTTATGTAATGTATATTAATTTGTAGGAATGATAAAATTTATTTCATTTTGTTTAGAATAACTTATAAAAATTCATAATTTATCTTTAATTTTTTTTTTTTTAGTAAGAACTAATTTTTTGTTTTTTTTTTATTTTGAAACAATTTGTAGATGTTTCCATAATCTATTTTCTATATGTTTTTTACAGGATGGTTTTTACAGGATTCATTATCGTAGTCAATAGAAATAAAACGCGTCTTTAAATCCATCTCATAATTGTTTATATTAGAAATTTATAAATAAACAGCCCGTCTCGATTAGGCCGGGCTAATATTGTTATAATATTCTTTGTTTATATAATATTAGCGATATAAATCGTTATTTCTCCTCACTCACATGTTTTAAAAAGATATATATATATATATATATATATATATATATATATATATATATATATATTTACATCAATTGGATACACTATCGCAATTGTGTAAAAACATTGTGTTAAACCCTAAAAATAATCAAAAAGCCACTGTGTCCAGTTCTAAAAAATAGACGGTCATCGTATTTTTTTCATTCATTTTTCTAAAATGAATTCATTGAAATATGTATTTTAAGCTTTTGTATTATTTTTACAGCCTATTAGGTATAAGGCTTATATCTTATAGCCTATAGAAGTAAGGCTTACTTTATATTTTAATATAGTTCATGAAAAAATGCCAATTGTTAAATGGATGGATACACGTGTTTTGCCAATACGATTTTTCTTTTAAATCCATAACGTTTATTTAACGCGAATTTTATCAGCCATTACAATCAAGTAGAATCATCTGGATGACCTTCAACAAAAATACTAACTTCTCTACCGAATTAAAGTTATAAAATAACCGTGCACTCAGACGAATAAAGTGCTTGTAAACAGAATGTCTAATGGCAGTTATAAATCGGTATAAAATTCCCAAATAGATCAATAAATAAGGAAACAGACGCTCATTCGCGTAGCAAGCGAAGCACGCGATCCGCCCGTTCGTCATTTGCTTATCGCTGCTCACACGTCTCGTATATAGGCCTATAGTTTACAGTTTTCCGAATCAATTTCCATATTTATAGAGGTAAGTTTTAATGGTAAGAGGAAAATATTCATTTTTGAAAATTCAAGTATTCATATATGAATACCTTCTGTTTTGTCCATAGTTTGAATAATATTGCATTTTCGTAAAACGGCGAGATTGGCTATATAGAATTGGTAAAACATTCATAAATTATGTAACAAATTCTTAATATGTTGACTATATTTCTAAGCAATATAAGCACTTAGCTCAGTGTCATCAGGCCTCTACCAATTTACCTGGGAGAAAACAATGGTTTTTGGGGTGTCGTAATGTAATAAGGAACACATAATTTCATCACATTCATGCGCACATCCTTCCGTATGTCACAGTCTCAAATTTTCTATAGTACTAGACCTAAATTTTTGTAATTAAATGCTTTATTTAGAAATTTCTATAGTCTAAATGGGAATCTTAATGTGTACCAAAATCTGATCTTTCGTAAAAATAGAAAACACCGCGTTTTTACTAATTTTTTTGGTAATGTTATTTTAAAATTGATTTTTTTCAAATATTTATTCAATTATCAATGAAGAACATAGTGCAACTGTGTCTTTAGTCATATACCTAAAAAAAAGTTATAAAATAAAAACCGCATAAGGGGAATACAGTCGCATAGCACAGAAAAGGATGTTTTTTGGACAATTTTTTTATAACAATTAAACTATTTGACAATTCATTGTGAAAATCAATAGACTTCTTTTCTGATAGTTAACCAATTGACAGAAGAAAGAATCACGGAAATCAGTCCAAAATCGCGACCTGTAGTGTGCCATTCATTATTACGTACGTACATATCAATGGACGAAGACATACGTTATTTTTTAAAGGCAACTTAGATCATAGTAAATATTAAAAAAAATAAAAAATAGTTATTATTTTACAGGAAGATATCATCTTTCCAAAAACCTATATTAGAAGTTATATTTTAAAATTACCCGAGTTATAATTACTTAAGTTTATTATCGATTAGTTCGTTTGACGATGGAAGTAATTATAACTCTGGTAATTTTACAATAATCGGGTAATTTTACAATGGATGAAGACACATATAATTTTTCAAAGGCAACTTTTGTCATCATTATAACAACTATAAACAGAAAGTGGCTGCGAATCTAACTTTTCCATTGTGTGAGTTATTAGTGAATAGATTTTCCAAAATGAAATTGAGTTTTCATTAACAATTTTTCGTTTTAGAACCTGTTTTTTTTAATTTAAGCTTCAACGTGGCGTGCAACCCATTCTTCTTTCCTTCTCTAATTTTTCAGTCAAATAAAAAAATTTGAAAAATTCCAGATATTAGCATTTCATTAGCACTTTTAACTAAAGCTATTTCAGTTAATTTGTGTCAACAACTTTACATCATAGTAACAATTTCAGATTACTACTCCCTGCTTATTCCAACTCACACTTTGTTGGTTTTGGTCCAGTATTCAATCTCGTTGTCTGATAGTGTTAAAAGTAACTTATTCTTCCATTAAAGTGAAGATTACCTAAAGTAAGACTACCATGGGACATCCAAACGGAACGGTATGGAAAATTCAATATTACACGCTGGAACTAAGTGAGACATACAAGAAACATACAGTATCAGTACGTATCAGTACGTTTTCTTGTTCCCGTTTTCTAAAATTCGAAGATATTTTTTTATGATAGAAATATAAATTAATTTCATTAGGTTTGTTTACGTATATATACATATTCAGAAATATGACCATATTTTCTAAAATACTAACTATAATGTATTAATCCCGTCTCTAGAGTGGAAAAGAATATTTTTAAGTTACCTCCAAAATATGCAAAAACAAAGTCGATTCCTGGTAAAAATTATGTATGTGTTACTTATCTTACTAGTTTACTATACATATTGTTCTATAGATTAAAAATATGATCATATTTTTTAAAATGCCAGCTATAATGTATTAATCCCGTCTCTAGAGTGTTATAGAATATTTTTAAATTACCTCCAAAATATGTAAAAACAAAGTCGATTCCTGGTAACAATTATGTATGTGTTACTTATCTTACTAGATTACTATACATATTGTCCTATAGATTAAAAATATGATCATATTTTTTAAAATACCAGCTATAATGTATTAATCCCGTCTCTAGAGTGTTATAGAATATTTTTAAATTACCTCCAAAATATGCAAAAACAAAGTCGATTCCTGGTAACAATTATGTACATGTTACTTATCTTACTAGATTACTACACATATTGTTCTATAGATTAAAAATATGATCATATTTTCTAAAATGCCAGCTATAATGTATTAATCCCGTCTCTAGAGTAGAAAAGAATATTTTTAAGTTACCTCCAAAATATGCAAAAACAAAGTCGATTCCTGGTAAAAATTATGTATGTGTTACTTATCTTACTAGATTACTACACATATTGTTCTATAGATTAAAAATATGATCATATTTTCTGAAATGGAAAATGTGATAAATAGACAAAATTTGAAAGTCTTTAATTCATTAAGCAGATTTTCAAAAATATATTGTCTGAAACATGAACGTCACACTAAATTGACAGACAATTAAGTAAACACTTAAGAGGCGTTTAGAATTTTACGTTTATTTTTATTTCGAGCAACGCTTAATTATTCAACAAACAAATAGTGCTGTGTCAAACATATAAATTGAATGACATTCACGTAAGTGGGGTAATTGTAGTGTGAATAATATATCGTCCAATCAATTTTATGAACGATGGCCGTGTTCGATAATGGAAGTAGCGTACGACTTTTTATATTCATCATTAGTTAATGTGCGTTATATTTAATCATAATTTTTGAGAGTGGTATGTAAATTGTCTCTTGTTAACTACTTGTAAATGCGTTAAGTTCTACGTTAATAGCACTCTTTTATTTGTATTGGAAAATTACGTTAATTTTTTAGAGTTTTACCTCACAAAAGAAAAAACGGAACCCTTATAAGATCACTCTAGTGTCTGTCTTTCATGGCTGTTTTTCTCTCAGAAACCGCTTGATCTAAAAACTTAAATTTGGCATGGTAGTAAAGAATATTAACCCTTTTATATCTTCAATAAATAGCTAATTCAAAAATATTTGTAGATAAAATTTAGGGAGGTTGGAGAATGAGGTAAGTAACCAAAAAAAAAATTCAATTATAGTTACCCGAAAACCAACTTTTAACATTTCAAATAAATTGTGTTGTATCTATCATTTGAAAGGGCTAGTTACGGTTGGTCTTAAAAATTTTTTTTTAATAATTTTAAGTAGTACGTCTTCAGAGACATATTACAGAATTAATATTCATATCTCTTACTTTCGAAAATACTGATCCTAAAATTATGAAAAATTTGCTTGTTCAAAGGCTTGCTCAAAGCATACGCAAAGGTTGTTGGTTGCGGGAAAACTATAACTATGATTCTACATGTCATAGTTTTTGAAATTAATAAATACATATGTACACCTTACTCAACTATATTATTTATATATTTATTACATATGATAAATATGACAAATAAAGTAATTTCACTTCAAACGAAATACGGAACAAAACAAAGGTTTTTAAAAAAAAATCGATTAGTTAATTTTTCGTAAATTTCCATATAGATATTTTTTATAGTTACAATTGAAATATACGCTAGCTAGGTATATGTTATTATTCTGCTAATTTTCTACGTCAATAGACGTACCAATACTTGAGGGATGTAATAATAGCTCCATTTTTGTTTACTTTTGAAAATCAAACACTGAAATTATGTTTCGAGTTTGTTCACAATATAACGTCTATCGTTGTCGTAGCTATTTGCCTGTTCGTTGAATGTATGCACACTACTAGCTGGGTGCGTGACATAAGCGCCGCCTAGCGTCAGCAGCTTCGTGGGCGCCTCAATTTTTTTTGTACGCTTTAAATTAAAGGCTCTGGTAAATGTTTACGTGAATAATATAAAAATAACGGAAAATATGTAAAATATGCTTTTATTGACTCATGAGTTCTCTTATGTCTGGTATTTAAGAGGCTGTATATACAGTACATACAGACTCATTTCACTAGATCTAGCTTTATCGGGAGCCATTTGTACGTCATTTTACTTCAATTTTTTTGGACTCTGAGGTGGTTTTCTTTACGTAGTGTCTGTTCTTACTGTCCTTGAATACCATAAATATGTATCTAATTCAACCGTAATTAAACATAGATCAGTCGCAATAACGAAATTTGTTACTTCGTCAAGCAGTATTTTAGTAATATTAATATATTGAAATAGTTTCTTAATAACGAATAATAACGAGACTTTAGTTGTCCGTACGCAGAATGTATAATACTAGCGTGACCCGTGCGAAGTCTTCGCATTATTTATTCTATTTTACTAAAATTGACATATAGAGGCGCAAGTATCAAAAGCATTGAGCTAAAGCGCCACTTTATTTATACGTGAGTGGATTTGAAATTAAACAAAAATTTTACCGATCGTCAATCGTATTGACGTTGAGCAGTTAGATGGCAGCATTGCTGTTTTGTGTATATAATTTTAATAATTAATTAATTTGCAAAAACAATAGCAATAATAATTTTTTTAGTTGTGGATGCCGGTAGAGCAAGCAATTATCTATAAAATGATATATAATTTATGTGGATTAGTTGTGAGGTTTTTTTCTAAAAAGGGAGAGTAACATCTTAAAACCTTAGCGTATTAATATATATGATGATGATGATGATTCTTTTGTTTTAAACTCAACAATTAGTAAAATAATAAACATATCATCCATATTATAATATTTCAACCACAAAAAATGTCAGACGGAATGCATTTTATAGCAGCTATCCATTTATTTCTTTTATCTAATTTCCAATTCAATATTGGAAAACTGTAAAATTAGAATTTGTTATTTCTTGAAGTATTTTACAATTTAATACAAAATAACAATCGTGTTATGATACTAATTTTAGTGATGTTTTTAAGTTAAAGGATTTACGTAAAAAGTAACATATTAAAATATACGGCTTAGTATTGAAAAAATAGATTTAAAAAAAATGCTTACTATAAATATATTTATTTTCTTATTTTTGAAGTATTTTTCACTATTTTCACTTTAAATTTATAATTATGTTCTACACACTCAATAAACATTTAAACAAAAATGTTAATAATGACAATTTACCAAGTTTTTCAAATTATTTCTTAATGGTTCTCCATTATTAATTTATAATTAAAAAATCACAAACTAAGGATTTAATAATACATTTTTGAGATTGGTAGAATTGAATTTTTAGTTAATATTAAGCGAGATAGAAGTCATCTTTTTATAATTTTGTAAATTGTTATTAATCTCTTATTTAACCTTTTCTCTTATTATCATCATTCGTATTTATATATTTGTTAAATATGTAATATCTAATTATAAATTTAAAGTGAAAATAGTGAAAAAAAGTTGCAATATAAGAAATGCCGGTATTAATATAATTTTTGGTCAAATTCTTTTTCGTAATAAAATAATGACTACCGAGGCCTATTTTTTTTAAATACATCGTTTTTATGTATATTCTTTCATTAAGACATCAGTGAATTTTTTATTAAACTGCACTGGTTCCGGAAGTAGACAAAATACATAAGTAAATTATATTATCTATGACAAATGTTTAAATGGCGCCTTTAGACATTTCTATTTCTGCCACAGCGAGCGCTGCGATCGATTTTATTATCCCCACTCTGTGGTTCGCACCCGGCCAATTCCTCCTTTGACATGTACACGAAACGTTATGGTTTTTCCAATTTCTTGCTAAGTTTTCCATTTTTAGACCAAGATTACATTAATTTTTCAAATTATACATTTTTATTGTTAAAAAAGGAAAATATTTATTAGAAAAATATGATTATGCCGCATATTACGGGAAAAACTCGTTTTATGTACTATTAACTTCTTGTATTCGCACTGAATTATATTTAAAATTATTTTATTTCCGGTATTACAATTAAATGTATAGAACATACAAAAATAATATTGTTTCAGGATATTTTTTCTATGTTATGGTGAAGTTATGTAATTGCGATGCAGCGGTAAAAATAATATGAAGTATCTAAAGTTTATTCGTAACCAAACTTGTGCAGCCATCTATGGGATTAGTGAAGAAGTATATAACGTTCTGTTTTACCGATAAATCAAAATGGCGTGTCAATGAGTCGAAATGTGTAGTTAAATTTTGTATAGTGATATTAGTCTCAATTAATCAGAAATTTTAAGTTGAGTTTTTTGTTGATTTTGTTTTATCTTATTTGGTGCCTATTAAGAAAATATTTCAATATATTAATATTACTAAAATACTGCTTGACGAAGTAACAAATTTCGTTATTGAAATTGACTTGATACATATTGTGGTATTCAAGGACAGTAAAAACAGACACTACGTAAAGAAAACCACCTCAGAGTCCAAAAAAATTGAAGTAAAATTACAAATGGCTCCCGATAAAGCGAGATCAAGTGAAACGAGGCTGTGTGTAGTGTATATACAGCCTCTTATATACCAGATATAAGAGAACTCATGAGTCAATAGATAATGGAGTAAATACGATTTTAGAATGGTATAAAGTTAAATATTTAGTCTGAATTTTAAAACTCGAATTTGCAACACTTTAGTCTATAAAAATAATAACAGCGCCATCTCTAGTCTATAATTCACATTTCAACATTCATTTTATTGAGTATCATACACAATATTACTAAAACACTTCTATAAGATATCTTTAGGATAGCTTCATATGGCCATGAATCGCAAAATAAGTTTCACTTCTCAATAGTAATCCGCCTTCATTTGAATAGCAGAAAAAAGCAGGTTTCCTGCGACTCAGATGGAAGCGGACCATTATTTTATTAGATTACCCTAAATGACATTTAAGACATTTGACATTTTAGCGTATTATCAAAATAAGTTAAATACGTTTTTTTTCAGAGATGGATGCCAAGGTGGAAAGAAGCTAATTACAATTTCAATTTAACTATACATTTTGTTTAATGCAATAGGTAAATAATTACCAGAACTATCAGAAAATCGATAAAACATTCATTTGAAACACGCAAATGCCTAAGCTCATTCCGCCAAGCTACGTTGGGCTCGCAGGCATGATAAAATTTACTTACACATTTCCATAAGTTTTCCTCCGATTGCGGTTGGAAAAGTAAACATTACTATATACGTTATATGTACGACAAATTTGCCTTGAACCTTTCGAAATGTTCGTGAGACGGCGTTTGGTGGAAAATGGAAGTTTATGCCAACAATGTCAATGCTAGGTTGTACATGGAAATAGTTTGGTTGGAATGGAGCTTAAATATTTTATTAAGCAACCTATCGTAAAACATAGAGCTACAGACTTGTTATAGAATGATATTTCACGTTATTACAGGATAAAGGTCGTTAGAGGAAAATTCGTGTATATCACGTTCTCCGATGATGAAAATTATATTAAGTGTTACATTTATGTGACCAATTCTCGTATTGTCTTTCGTAATATACATTTTAGTGATAAGTAAAGATACTTAAGGCATTTGCAATAAAAAACGAATAGTAATTACAAAACACGGGTTTGAATAGTCTAATTTTTTTTGCTTTACTGCATCGCTTAATTGAAAAAAGTATTCCTTTAGTTTGACACCACTGTACTCAGATGAAATTGATGGTTAAAATTGTTACCAATTTCCAATATCGGTTCGAGAGTTTAACATCTCCTTCGATGGTAGAAGAGAAGATGGTTTTTTAATGACTTCCTCTTTTATACTGTTGATAGTTAAGGTTTGATTAAATAAAACTGATATCAAGAAGTGCCAAAAAAAAACGTATTAAGCAAAAGTTGAACTCGCAGATCGTACTAAGAGTATTTCGTACTGTTGTACCCTGTACTTGCTAGCAGTAGTAATGCTTACACGGCGCCGCTCTAATGATTCTTATATTAACATGATAAGAGCAACCTGGCACCCCCTTGGACGAAGCCCTGTTCCCAAGCTCGTCAGCAAATTCCTCTCCCAAATGCCTCAGCAATTCTTACGCATTATAAACCTTAGACCGAATCCTCGTGGGGTTCTGACCATTTCAGTTCAATTCAGTCCTTAGTCTGCGTCAGTCGTAATCCAGATGTAAGTTGCTATTAAAGTGTAACTAAATATTGAATAATAGTAATAAATTGCTTGTAATAATTTTTGGAAATAATAAATATTTCAAGAGTCAATTGTTTTTTTAAAAACATAATATTTAAAATCGTCGTAACAATACGCACAGGAGTAAGTATCAAAACTTGACAGTTTAAGGGTACATAGTATGTCTATTAAAATAGATACTGGTATTAATACTGCTTTTCATTATGTACATATATTGCTTAGTATGTTTTTCACAGGCGTAAAGAACAAATATTGTGAATTTCTTATAAATATTAGTCGTAGAATCATGGCTATCGTTTTCCAATAAACTTTAGGGAAATTTCCCGTAATTTACTTTTCCATAATTACAACTTTGTACATGATACTGTGTCGTATCAACGATCTTCATATTATGCAAATTTTTTTACTTATTTATTTCCTACGCGAAAAACAAATTCTGTTCACAAATTAACAGCTTTTAAATTTCAAATTAGGCACTTATAACTTTTGGGTTTATTGACTAAAATTATAATAACCATTGTCGCGCACTTACCGCATCTATGAAATGGCGGCGACCACACATTGTTAAGTGCGGAAGATGATTTCAAATAGTTAAATAAGATAATGAAAAATAATACGCGTATTCTGAGATGAGTTGGTTCTTGATGAGCGTGTACGCCTAAGTGTCGTCTTTAATTTCCTGAGGATTTCGCTGATTTGTTCGATATCCTGCTTTTCAAGTTGTGCGATGACAATTTAAGCTACTTGCAGTGAAGTTGTGTTGAAGACGTTGGTTATTGTCTCAAAGTAACCAAAGCTCAGGCGTAGTCAGTCTCTCCAGATTGGCAGCAGCGAGATGCCAGCGACTTGGGATGCTGTTGCCGGTTTCATTGTCTAGTTTGATCATCGAGCAAGGATTGTGCCCCGGATAATGTTCTTAATGCGGATTCGTCGCCGAATAGATATTTATCCTCCAGATAGTGTTCATTAAATTCAGGGTCACCGCTGAAGTGAGTACTAAGGCAAGTACTTGTCAGATTTTATACGCCAAAAATAAGGTCTAAACTAGAAACGGCAACATATAGAATTTAAGACAGGGCGGACGATCGCTGAGCGTTACAGCGCATACCCTGACAATAAAAGACCTCCACTGCTGGCGCGCTTCATAGTTCACCACCGACCGTCGTAGAATGCAGAAAAGGGATCCTCCGCGCACTGCGCTGGGTGATGAGGCGTTACGATATGCGGGCTGCAGGCTTCCCAATTCGCCGCCGATGATCCTATTGTTCGACCCGAGGAGTTGCTATGCGCGGGCTGCAGCCATTGTTTACCGCGTGGTAGTTTTATTTGGGATTGTCTTATTAAATTATTTGAAAGCGTCTTCCTCGCTTAACAATGTGTGGCCGTCGCCGTTTGGTAGGTACGGTAAGTGAAACTATATCGTAATAACGATAATGGTATCTACATCAAAAAAGTAACAGCAATAACTTAAAATAAAAATTAAAAAAAGATTAAAAGTAATCATAACGATAATTATTAAAATGTTTGCCTTTCATCATTCTAGTAGACACTGTATATTTTTTTACTAATATTTTTACAACTCAGAATATACAGCAAGAGGATCATTAGTAAATTAACAAGGTAATCGCCTTTTATACATTTTAATTCTGTATAGAATAGCGAAGAAAACGTAAGACGTTCGTACATTTTACAAAAACTATGTAAGTAAATAGTTGGGTATTTTAAAAATTTCATTTAAACTACTAAATAATTTTGGGTGAAAATTTCTAATGATCTACGCAAGGAATAAGTTTAAAAATGTACGCAACACATTTAATGGGTAATCCATATTTATTTGACATCCTAATCAAGTTTTAGGGGTTCAAAAGTTATGGTATTCTGACTGAAAGAAAGACTGGTAGATAGTTATGTCAGTAAATTTCCATATTTAGCATTATTATAATATTTTCATTGGCACTGAATATTTATGGACATACTTTTTATAGTTTACTGTGGAAGAAGTTTTATTTCTGGACATTCCCTTTCATAGTATGATATGGAAGTGAAAGGTTCTCGAAATTGTGAAGATTCGTGTTTTCATTTCGTTTATGCAAGAAAGTTTGATAGAAAAGTGGAGTGGAAATTATGACCTTCGTCAGCTAACAATAACTGACCAGAAAATAGATTCGTTAGATGTTTGGTCTGCATAATCGTATGTCCGAATCGCGAGATGTAATATACGTACGAATCGCGAGATGTAATATACAAATAGAAATAGCAATACCTTAATCATGCCTAATATCTTATCGCATTCATTTAAAAGCTTTAAATACTTTAACGATCTAAACCTTGCATAAGAGAGCCACTGAACAGCAATTTCTGCCCGCTTGCTACAGACATAAAACGCGCAGAATAGGCAAGACTTTCGGTAACAAGATTATATACAGCATAAACATTGATATTAAATTCAAATAAAGCGCGGGGGCGACGCCCTAGCGCGTTTAGGGCGGAGGGCTGACGTTCTCCCTTTGAATTATTATATTGTGACGTACAGTCGGTTGGGGTAAGTTTATGAGTATGTAAGTACGTTGTTTTAACTGTTGTTAAAATAATGTTAAGCACGTCTGATAATAATGGATTGAATTATGTGTAATAAACTAGGCCATTTACTGATATTACACAAATATATATATATATATATATATATATATATATATATATATATATATATGTGTGTGTATATATATATATATATATATATATATATATATATACACACGTATTTATATTACTGAGCTACAAAACAAGATATTTGTCTGGTATCAAAACATTTCAATAATAAATAGGAATCCTCCTCACGCAAAATAGAATAATTACGTGACTGAATGAATGGTTAAACAACATGATTCTTAGCGATATTCCTTTCTTGCTCCTCACTTTATGAAGTTATATGTTTTTCTTTAAATTCTCTTTTCAAGGCATTAGTTTCCATCATTAGTTGATTTCAATGTTGTAAAACCTTCCTAACTTCACTACAAACATGCTTAATTGGGTTGAGCTAATTCAATTATTTAGTAGAGAGATCAAAAATTAAAAACATCTAAAAATATATTACATAGCGAATTTTATAATAAGGTTTTTTAAATAAACACACACACACACACATATATATATATATATATATATATATATATATATATATATGTATATATATATATATATATATATATATATATATATACTCACATACGTATGTATTAATTTATTTAGGCCTCGTCGAAGAAATTCATTTGGCGAACTTATTGCTAAGCGAGTAATGCCTTCCAGTCAACCAAAAGCCCAGTAGTTGAGAACTTGGCGTTGGGAAAAATTTTAATGTACTGTTCAAGACTGTGTACAAGACTTCTTTAATGTATTGAAGAGAAGATAATCATAGTACATTACGCTGGTTGCATATTTCTGCCCAGTTCAGACGTGACCTAAACTCGGCAATATAGTCATACTTTCTCTGGTCATGTATATAGTAAGAACACCAATTTTGAAGGCGTTCTAGTTTATTTAATCGATGCTATGCGAGTGCTATTGTGATAGCACATATCTCCGTAATCAAGCAAGGTTAATAAAATCGTTTGACAAAGTTTAATTTCAGTTTTGATTGAAATAAATTGTTGAAGACTTTTTAACGTGTGTAGTGCGTTGATAGCTACGACCACTGCTCGAGCGATCACTATTACGAGCTACGATGCTGACTTCAAGCTACGATTTTGATATATTAGTAGAGTTATGTATTTCACAGTTAAAAACAAAAAATTACAATATGGTTAAAAATTAGCTTAGATAAATTTTACAGAAAAATTTTGTAAATGAGTATCGGATACCATAACAGCTTGTGATTTAGTTGGGTTGATTAACAGGTCCACTTTTTTGGGCCCCCTGACCATTTAAATAAAGATTTGCATTAGTATATAATGAAAAGAATACATGTTTGTGATATTAACTATTGCAATAAAGTAAACCGTTGCACGTTCTTTTGTACCTCAAGAAGAAAAAAGGAACCCTTATAGGATCACATCGACGTCTGTCTGTCTCTCAAGACCCTTTTTCTCAGAAACGCGTGGAGGTATCAAATTGAAATTAATATCAAATATTTGGATCTACAGTTCCTTGGAGCTGTAAAAATCAAGCTTTTAAGTCGACGCGACAAACAAAACCCTAAAAGTATGGCCATTTATTCCGCATATTTTGACACTCGCAGGTAAATTAAAACCAATAGGGTACTTGACGTTGACCTAAAATCATGAAATTTGGCAAGAAGCAAAGTTGTATAGTATAAGTGAAGGAAAAAAACCAAAAATCTTTAATTTGTAGTTTTATTTTGAAATATACCAGAAGTTTTTACGTCTGTGAAAATATGTTAGGCAATATATTACGTTACGTAAAATTAATATTTGTAAATATTTGTACGGAACCCTCGTACTGCAAATTCTACTCGTGCTTACAGGTTTTTTTAATTTATGGGATCATGAAATTTACCATCAGCATTGTTTGGTATGAAATCCCCTTAGAGTAATCATTGAAAATTCATTACGATACTTAGTTCATTGAAGCGTGTTGTATAAATATGGTCGAAGTAAATAAAAACCTTCAATATATGAAGTTCCTTCAATGTATTTCCATATAATCCAGAATGCTAGTTTACGTGCAGTTTTTAAAAGTAATTGATGAAATTGTTTTGCTCTAAAAAGGAATGGTCATAAAAACAAAAATTATAAAATTTATAAAAGCCTTTAATTATTTAATTACGAATAATTCTTCTGGGAATAAAGTCCAGCTTCTATTTGATCAATGTTTGGGGCCCGTGCCTTAGAAAGAAAAACAGAACCCTCTGATCACTCCGTATGTCTGTCACAGCCGTTTTTCTAAGAAACTGCTTGATGTAGAAAATCAAAAAATTTCATTTGAAACTCAAAAATATTCATTTGAAAATTTTAGAGGAAATTAAGTAATCCAAAATTTTTTTTAAATTCATATATAATGCTCATATATAATGTTTCAAAGGGGCTAGTTATTTGGATTCAATATCTCCAGAAATATATTAAAAAATATGAAAAAAGTATGTTCCCCTCCCCCTCATTTCTGAAACTACTCAACTTAAAATTTGGGAAAAAACATGAGTTTTTAGAAGACCACGCAAAGGGTACATGGAAACTATAGAAATTATTCTAAATGTTGTAATTTTTTAAATATTTAATTTTGTCTACGAAAGATATAGTAGATAATATATTTACATTTCTCTATTTTTGGAGCTGATTTCCTCAGAAATTATGCAACGTAGGAATTCCTCAGATATTATGCCTCATCAGTATTTCCTCAGATATTATATATATACTATCTATATTTCCTCAGATATTATGCAACGTTGAAAGTTGGCATAATAATATATCTTATTAACTCATATATTTTGTACATATGGTACACCACCAATTTTTTAAATATATTTCCATAACAATTAAAGAGGAAGTAAACAAAGGCCTCAAAAAATTTTCACATTGCATATTTAAAAATATATTCTAAAAAATATGCACAAATCTAGCATATATGCATTAATATACCTTATTTCAAAACTACTGAACCGAGAATAGTAAAGAAATAGGATGGGAAGATTACAGGAAACCTGTAGCTGTTAACCTAGCTCTTATAATTGTTTAAATATGCATCATGTTTTTACCCCGTGTGAAAGATATGGTAGCCGATATATTTACTCTGTCAAAAATGATTATTTGTAAATATTTTAATAAAAAACCTGTGTTCGTTTAAATGCTTGCAAGAGCCTAAATGTATACGGAACCCTCTCACTGCGAGTCCTACTTATGCTTGATAGGTTTTTACTCTCCATATAATTTAATTTATATATTTCGACGTATTTTCGAAAACATCTTTAAAGTGCATAATTTATTTAGTTGTACTGTAATATTACCATACTTATATTAACTAAACTAATTTGGAATTGAAATTACTTTGGTAGTTACAGTATATGTCAAAATACATTTGTTTTTAAACTAATATGTTCCCTGAAATTTCAAATCATTAAGGATATATTTAAATTCTTTTTGACTTATTTCAGAGTACTCTACGTTTTTATTTTAAACAAAATGCATCTATGCATTTATAAAAACATGAACACAGTTTTTAGGATCAAAACAAAATTGAGTTTTGAATAGTTCACAAGTATTTTCCATTCACTTTAAATAGATAAATGAATCAAAATAATTATAATACTCTAGAAATATTCTTTATTAATTTAAGTGACTTTATAAATTATGTTTTCTTTTAACATCTTTAGAAACATAAAAATAAAGCGTTATGAAAAAACTGCATCCGGATAAGCATCAAATATTATGAAGGATTTTTGCAACAAATTGTAATGGCTGCGAAAATTTTAACAAAATGATTTATGAAATAAAGGGGTACACATGATTTATGAAATAAAGGGGTACACAAGTTAATAATGGGAAAATATTGTTTCCGTATAGAGGTATATATATAGAAGGTTGATTATGAAATAAAGGGGTACACAAGTTAATAATGGGAAAATATTGTTTCCGTATAGAGGTATATATATAGAAGGTTGATTATGAAATAAAGGGGTACACAAGTTAATAATGGGAAAATATTGTTGCCGTATAGAGGTATATATATAGAAGGTTGATTATGAAATAAAGGGGTACACAAGTTAATAATGGGAAAATATTGTTTCCGTTAAATAGAGGTACATATGTAATTAGTATAAATAATATATATAATGAACTTAAATATGGTTTCGTTAAATCAAACTACAAGGTTGATTATGAAATAAAGAAGTACACAAGTTGATTATGAAATAAAGGGGTACACATGATTTATGAAATAAAGGGGTACACAAATTAATAATGGGAAAATATTGTTTCCGTTAAATAGAGGTATATATGTAATTAGTATAAATAATATGTATAATGAACTTAAATATGGTTTCGTTAAATCAAACTACAAGGGTGATTATGAAATAAAGGGGTACACAAGTTAATTATGAAATAAAGGGGTACACAAGTTAATAATGGGAAAATATTGTTTCCGTTAAATGGAGATGTATATGTAATTAGTATAAATAATATGTATAATGAACTTAAATATGGTTTCGTTAAATCAAACTACAAGGTTGATTCAATGAGGGTAAGTTCAATTAAAGGTGTCAAAGGAGAAATATTTAATGAAAATGTGTTTGAAGCACATAAAAAATTATCTATTTAAAAATCTTTCTAGTTTCTACATTTCTTATGAGGAAAGAAAGAAAAAAAATATTATGTATGTGTAACATATTTCAATTTAACAAATATACAACGACAATTCCAGAGAAAAATTGTTTTTCCAAAGTTTGAAAATATCTGTTTATTCTTTACAGATGTAATTTTGTACAGCTGATGCTTGGGAATATTACTTAATACTTAAAGTGAAACGTATACACAAAAAATTTAATTCATGCGTAAGCAACTGTGGAAAAAATAGGAATAAACTTTTGTATCATTCTTTATTTATTCTATAATATTTGACATTAAAAATGGTATATTAATCCCTTTTAAACTAAAAGAGAAAGTTGGCATATGCCATTTCGAAACAAATAAGAACGAAAATCCTTTCTACACTATAATTGTCATAAAAATCATGCAAAATATGCATTTCACTCTAAATTAAACTTAAAAATGCTGTCCGGTGTACGTCGTCAAAAGCTATGCAGGGGTCCACCGGAACAGACCAGGTGAAGTAGGGTGAAAGTTAATTTGGCGTTATTTCATCAGGAGGGAGTGGGGTGGGAGAGGGGGGCGGCCGGGGCAAAGAAAGAGTGGTAGGCAACGATGTCGATGAGGAGGGTGGGTTTAATAACGGTGTCGTCTCTTGAGCGCTGGTTGGAACCAGTTCGACAATGTCTCGCTCTCGGGTAAGTTCTTTTGTGTACGGTGTCACGAATATTTCAGTCAAAAAGGGTAGAAGAAGTCCCGTGAAGAGCAATTAGAGAATTTCCCGTTAGGATTTCCTTTGAACCACATTTTGGAAAACTGGGAAGGGTTTCAAGGAAAATATTTGGTAGAAGAAATTCTCATTAGAAGGTTATAAAAAATTAGCGGCAATTAATTATGATGTTTGGATTAAAAGAAAAACACTTGGGACTATAATTATACAAAACAGTAAGAATAAATTTTTTATTTCTTTAAAATATTTGAAAACGTATTTCATCCGAAAAACCATAGATTTTGCTTGAGAATACCAATTGAAGATCAGAGCATTTGAGATTATGTTCCGAATCCAGTAAATTTTAAAATTTTGTAAATTGGACAGTTAATTATTTTCATATCTAAAACGTTAAAATTTCCATATAAATAGTTTTGAGAATTAACTATTGAGACTATGGCTATGCCAAATATCTTTTTACATTAAACGAAAACGGCTCAGAAAAACCGACATAGGCATGGATATATGAAAAATCTCATAATTGTCTTTACTCTCTCTGAAGTTCAGAATACTAGAAGGAGGAAAAAAACGTAATTCCTTAACAAAAAGCTTCAAAAAAGCAAAACGAATCTAATGTGGATATGGGTTCAAGCTATGTTTTTCTGTAATTCAGAAAACGTCTTAGAATTAATCTGTCGTCCTATACTTCATATTCTATGCCATTACACAACAAAAAATATTAAGCTTAACTGTGCAATGAAGGATCGATGAGTGGGAATATGCAATTGGTAAACTTATTGTTTTTATAGTTCATCTTATGATCAAAATTATTCACTGTATGTGATAGAAATCACGTAGTTAATTTAATACTAAGATACCTAACCATAGTTGTTATGGTATTTAAAACATACTTTCTAAAATTGCACATAAAAGATCTAACTATGTGAAAATTACACATATCAAGATTACAACAACACAAACTGGAAATTGGACATTTGTTGAGCAAAAAAATTTAGACTTTTCCATACCATTAATTTATTAAAATACAGATACAACTACAAATAGCAACTTAGCAACTTGTTTATGTTAGTTGTCGTGATTGCAGCGAGAATGAACTAGGGGGTGCCTGTCAGCGGTTGGTCTCGATCTCATTTGATCATCGCTGGCTGTGACAGCGGACGGTGAAGGTTAGCTTTTGTTTTAGATCAGTATTTTACTGTTGACTTTTCACGTTTTCCCGTTTATTACTGGAATTGTATATCGGGATATATATTAATAACTTACTTATATGCAACAAATACATTTTCAGGATTTAATGTTATTTTCTATATTTATTCAACCATAAATGTTTGTATGTCGTTTAGGTATGATATTTAACTTTGTAAAGAACATAGTTATAGGACATTAAGATAAGTTAATTTTAATTTTTTCTCGTTACGTTTCGTAATCAAATAATTTTTTTCTCTTAAACGTTGCTTTAATTTTTGATTCCTACTCTAAACAAAATAGTAAAACTTAAATTATTTAAAGCTTCCACCAATTATTTCTTTCGGCAACTTTAACCTGGTAAAGATTGATTTAAGATAGAATCATTAGAATCGTGTAATGAAAATATAAAAATCATAAGTAATTAATAATTCGATGAAGAAATTGCGTACGACAAACAGTGAAGCAGCAGCGCCATCTAAAGGGAAAATTTGGGAAATTCCTAAGTTTATATTAGAAGTGAGCGAGAAAGACGTAGGTGCGAATGGAATAACATTGCTGTATCATCCTTGCCCATGAACAGATTACAGAATGCAATTTGGCTTTGTCACACTTATTGCTACAATAAAAGAGTGATAAGGACAACTAAATATTGCTATTTTACTTTTGTTATCTCACTCATGTCTTTTTGACAATTCGAAATAAATATAAATGAATATCATAAAAACAGTAAATATTACTTGTACATAGTTACGAATGAAATGTTTTCAGACATTTGCAGGTTTTAACACTTTTCCCTAATGCAGAACGGTATATTTACATATATTTTGAAATAATGAAAATAAAGAATCAGTTTCTACAAGAAGGAAATCAATAACTAAAATGCCGGTATTTATTTTTTTATGTTGAACGACTCTTTAGCCAGTTACGCATCAAGTTTTCACTTCTGTTGGCAGCCCCCGTATCTTTTTCTTAAACTCTAAAACTACTCAACCTGAAATTATGAAAAATATAATTTTTTAGAGACCCTCGCAACGGTTGTATAAAATTCTATTGATTATACCAGATCGTATAATTTTCAAAACATGCACCATGTTTTATCGCCTGTGTAAGATATAATAGGCAATGTACTTACGTTGTGAACATTTTATATTTGTAAATAGTTCAATATAACTACTATGTACCCTTAAGTGTTTATAAGTACCTAGATGTGTACTAAACCCTCATAGTACGAGTTCTTCCTTGATTGAAAGGGTATTTTTCTTTTTTTTAGTATTATTTAGGGAATATCTATTACATCCTTATATTTTTGTTACGCGTGTTTTAAATTGAATAGTTCCTCTTTATTAAAAAAAAACAATGAAAACAAAATCTAATACTGCTCCAAAAGGAAGTTTATATAAAAAAATATAAAAGCAATAAAAAGTAGAAATGTCCTACCATGAGATTGAAGGAAAGTTTTTTATTATGCAATATTTACTATTTTCTCCACGAAAATAAAAAAAATTAACTTTATTTTTTATATTACGAAAAAATGCAACGAAACTATTTTAATTCCATACTAAAAACGTTCCAATTGCAAATCTGCATTTTCTCATATTTCGCGAAAACAGCTTTAGTTACAGAATTATGGTTTTTCTCTGTAGAATAAAAATAATTTCTCAATTACAAGTCATTCACCTCGAAGACTAAAGGACGGTTGCAAAGGACTATAAAGTAATGTAGTAAATTTTATACGTTCGTTAATTGTCGAAAATTATTATCCATTTCAGGAAAAATAATAATTTTTCCTATTAAGGAGGTAAATCTTCATTTTTTTTATTTTAAAAGTGGGGAGGAAAACCTATTTTAAAATGATGTATTAATAGAAAACGTCGAAAAAAACATGTTCATCATATATATTAATACGCTAAGGTTAAGATGTTACACTCCCTTTTTAGAAAAAACCTCACAACTAATCCACATAAATTATATATCATTTTATAGATAATTGCTTGCTCTACCGGCATCCACAACTAAACAATTTATTATTGCTATTGTTTTTGCAAATTAATTAATTATTAAAATTATATACACAAAACAGCAATGCTGCCATCTAACGGCTCAACGTCAATATGATTGACGGTCGGTAAAATTTTTGTTTAATTTCAAATCCACTCACGTATAAATAAAGTGGCGCTTTAGCTCAATGCTTTTGATACTTGCGCGTCTATATGTAAATTTTATTAAAATAGAATAAATAATGCGAAGACTTCGCACGGGTCACCCTAGTTACATTATTATTAATCTAATCAAGTTTTATTACGCATTTTAATTACTTGAGATTATTATGGTCCATGACTGGATTGATGGCCTAAATACACTTTTAGAATATCTCATTCTTCTTGCAATGAAGGGTTTCAAAATTAAAGACCTATCAAAGTTGATCATGTTGACATGTGTGTTTGTGTGATGATGGCCATTTTTAGTAACGAAATGATTCAAAATCAAAATATATTTGAGCAATTCAATAGAACCACAAAGTCTGCAATAATCCCAATTTACTTACAAAAATCACCTACTTATTATCTCAAATCTAATCTTTATTTCAACTTATTGCATTTACTTTACGAGTTGTAAGTTATAATAAAAAATGAAATGCTCCAGTATATAGAAAGTAAATATACAACGTAATAACAGCCCACTGATATCGCTATGCCTTCATCCCCTAAAAACTTGACGCAGCAGATAGAAAGTTGCTAGAAATTTATCACGCCCTCATCTCTACCTCCCTCCCCCTCCCGGTCCACCTCAGAACAATAAAAAATCCACACATCCACATAGCCAAACCCAAATGGCCCCAATACGCACAACAATACAGAGTACTAAGACAATGCCACTCAACCGCTCTTGACACGGGCTTTCTCTACATTTTCCCCTTTTGAACCGACTACCCTCCTTTCCACCTTTTCAACCCCCCTCCCCCGCGCATGCCCTATCGCGCCCGGTAAGCCCGGTTGCGCCATATCATCCCATCTACGCCGGTTTATTCCAGGGCCGCGAGTGATGACAAAAGTGTCATGGGTTGTTATGGTAGTGCATAATAATAGGGGTGGGTTTTTGTGGTTGAATCGGGCTAGATAAATGGTGTTTCATAGTATGAGCACCTTATGAAGTTCCGCATACTAAAAGGGAAAACGAAAACCTTATGAAATAATTCATGTCTACCTGTTTGCGTTTTTTTTTAATTATGGCGTCTTGTTTAATTGTATTGATCGTACTGTTCCAAAATTTGGCACATCGAAGTGTCCGTTTATTTTAAATTAAAAAAGGAAATAAATACGTTTTACGTAACGGGTATCAAATTAAGTTTGAATCTAAAATAAGTTAGGTTTTATTAAATTATTGGGACTATCAATTTTAGGGCCACGGGAAAAATCACATTATGTTTACAGCAAACTACAATTGAAGATGGTACTTTGAAGTATTAATTCTGTGCGCATTTTACTCAACCCTGTGTTACATATTTAATTCTGTGCGCATTTTATTCAATATATATATTCCGCATTTTATATATATTCCGCATTTTAAATATTTATTTTATTTTTAGTTATGAGTGTAGTAATATTGACGTTTTATCTTATTCTTTAGATTCAGCATCTTAGTTCTCTATCTGTGCGTGAAAGTTACATCGAAAACGAAGCACTTTTGCTTGTATATTCGTGACATAACTTTCAAGTTAGTGGAATTAAATTTCTAATTTTGGGAAAAATTTAGAAACTACAACAAATAAAAACAACGTGTCAATTAGATGTTCAAGAAAAAAAAAATTGTTTTGTTAATTCAACGAGACCTCACGATTTGATGAAAATTTGAAAAAGCTTAATATTTAAAAAACAACAAAAATTTTCAAAAATATATTTAATTTCTTGCAAATTGAAACTATGAAACAACATATTTGCAAAAAACCATGAAGGATATGTAAATACCATGTAACCTTCTATTATTCTCCTTAAAGTCTTTAAAATTAAAGTCGTTACCATTATATCTTGCGTTGATCACAAGGTCATTGAGCGCGAGGATCCGGGTTTGATTCTCGGTTGCTCTTATAGCGGGACTGGACTGGTGTTCTGGTTGAATATAAAAGAATGCTCTTGTAGCAATAACTTCGCCATTTGTATCAAATGTGTACATGAAAGTACGTAAATAAATAAATAAATAATACGTATAATGAATCATTTTCAGCTTTCTCGAGCCAAATGGTCCATCGTTGCTTTCTGTTGGTTTGTCCATCCATATGTCCGTTTTTGTTTATGACACTCTTGCAATTTTTAAAGTTTTAAATCTATAAACATGAAATTTTGCAAACAAATTATTTATATGGGAACTTAAGTAATAAATAATTGATATGTTAATGCATTTCCTCGTACATATCAAGTGGGGGTAAACTTTTTTACACATTCTATTAAGGTACTCCAGAATAGAAAAATGGTACTTCAGGCCTAGTACTTTATTTTAAAATTATAGTGATTCTTTACTTGCCATTATTCAATTTTAAGGTGTGTTTGTAAATATGGATTTAAAAATGTGAATAAATTTTAAATACTAGCATTTGCTTAGAATTTGAAATAATTTCCATCAAGAATTTTAATGGTTATGGGCAACTACGGAACCCTACTATGTGCATATCTCGACTTAAATTAAGTCGTTTTTTGGTTAAATTTTTTCTCCTTATACATCAGATATTTTAACTCATTATAAAAGTATATAGTATCTCTTAAAATCTACATTATTGTCACCATTATTCCTAATTCTCATTATGAAATAAAAAGAAAAAAAAAAGAAAATACACGCCATTCACTGCAACAGCCCGTACAGCATCCAATTACAACAAAATAATAAAACGATTACACGTTTCCGCTACGATGTAGACCTGCGTAGAGGGTCTACGACAATGAACACTCATCCAGACAGCCGGCATTGTCTGCTGGTTATTGTAGATTCAGGTTCATCGTTATTATTGAGAGGGTCGAGATTTTACAATGGGGCAGTATTAATAATTGTCCACGTGATATATTGAATTTGATTAAAGTTTATTATTAGTCGTGCGTAGGATAATATATCCTTTGTAGCTCGATTTCGAGTGTGTATTGAAACGTGAAAATCGTGTGCATGAATATAAATTCGTGCATTAATTGTGACGATAGTCGTGCAGTCACTATGAATTCGAGAAAAGTGATATTTAAAATATTCATACTAGACAATTACGTTTTTGGGAATAAAGGATTGCTCATTTTTTAAAACGTGAACTACATCCATTTAGTTGTATACGTTTAGGTTATCTCTTATAATTAAATGCTTATACACTTATTTTTATATTGAAATTATTTCCACTTCATAAATATAAAGTAGTTTTAGGGTAATGGCCCTAGCAAACTAGTACTCTGTGCTTATTGTTAGTTAATGATAGGATGAGAAAGAAACTATGTTATACACAATTAAATGAAACTATGTGATGTAGTATTATTTCTACTATTTTTAAGTTCATGAAAAAACTTGAAAACTTAAAGAAAGTAGAAACAATACTACATCACGTAGTTTCATTTAATTGTGAATAATGATTTCTACAAAATTAACGCCAAATATTTTCAACTATTTTATTACTAGAAATCCTCTAGGGGTTTCTATATAAGTTAGAAACTATTTTGTAATTTTCACATTTCACGATTCATTTAATTTTAAAAACTTATCATAAACTAACACGTTTAACTTGCACCAAATACTATTTGTTCAACTGAATTCACTTTTCTAAATCAATTTGTGTTAGTTCATAGGGCTCGTTATCTTACTACTAATAACAAGTATTTCATCGTTTTTAAATATACGAAACGTGAAATAAATTTAAAAAAGAGATATGAGCCAAAGAATAGTTTTTTTTTATTCACATATCACATTTATTCATAAAGCGTCTTTTTTCTGAACATAAAATATATTTTATATATCTATAGAAAAAGAAAACATATGTCTTCTTTTTCTATATATTTCTTTACCTTTTTTCTGTTTCATCTAGGCAAAACAAATGAAACTTACGAAATAGTACACTCTTTTCTGTTATAACTCTTTTATTTATGTGATTTAGTCTATCTATTTATTTCTAGGTCTTCTATTTTTTCCATTTACTTCTTCAATGTATTTAATGTATATTTTATAATTAGTCCTTTCCCGTACCTACAATATGACTATATCATCTAGAAACCATCACGATTTTTGCTCTTTTAAAATATTTTCCAATAATTTTATATATTTCTATATATCATTTAATATCTCAATGACATGTGCTGTTTAAGATTATAAAGTTTCTTGAAACTACTGTACTTAACGAAGCATTCAGCTGAGATCTTAATTACATAGCTAAATGTTACTCCGTTTATATGAAGTAATCCATCATTATTTTTGGACGCCTTATAGCTAAGTAAAAAACGCTACACATCTGAAAATTGGAAAGAAAAAGATTCTAAAAATATTAAGAATAATAGTATAAAAGTATTAATACGTGTGATTTTATATACAAAAATCGAAACTATTTATGAGATAGATTATATTTATTTATCTCTGTAGGAGCTATTGTTGAATATAAAGTTAAACCAATATTAAAAAATCAAAATATCAAGTTAAATAAGAGAAACATAATATTTACAGGGACACGCTGAACGACAAGAGCTATTGCAATCAAATAATACAAATTTAAAGATCGCTGGGTAAATCAAAAGTGTACACATTTTTGAAATTTTTGAATTGCAAGTTGAAAAAAGTAAGTTTTTGTAGAAAAATGTTTACGAAAATAGAATTATTTGACAAAGCATTGTGAAAATAGGTTTTTAATCTGATAATCAACCAATTAGTAGAAAAAAATCGGCAAAATCGGTCAATAATTACGACCTGTAGGGCGTTTTCATACGTAACACATAATTACATATGTACATAGGCACAGGTCAATGAACATAGACGTCATTTGCGAAATTAAAATCTTGGTTTCCATAGACATTTCAAAAAAATAAGAAATGGTTTAATTTTTTTAAAGGAAGATACACTCTTTCCAAAAAGCTATATTAAACGATGATCTCTTGTAAAATCACCAGATTTATAATTACTCCTATCGTCAAAACTCAACTGAAGTGCAAACCTCGAGTTCGAAAGCACAAAAGTAATATAATATATGGCCCATATGAATATTAAAAGTTAAACATTTATTTGTCGCAATACACGTAATCATTAAATGAGTGTCAAATCCGTAATTGCCTACTTTTTAATAAATCATTAAATCGCTGTCTACATGTAATTTAAATTAAACAATTTATCACTAATAAAACTTAAACTCAGATTGTGTCACTACGAACCCCAATAATTCTCAACGTATTAAAAAAATTAAATATCGCACTTTCGCCATATTGCCACTACTGAGAGCATAACAAAATTTGAGAAACGTTGGTTTTACTTTTATTTCATAAATCAGCTGTTGAAAAGTCCGATCAATTTTTTTTGCTACCGTCTTTTCCTGACGCCTGTGTGTCTGTCAAGGCGTTTAGTTAACGTAGCTCCTTTACTTCACCCATTATATCCTTACCGCCTCAAACAAAAGTTTCACTTCTTGTTATTGTTATGCTTACATTCAATATATCTCTTAAAATAATAGTATTATAAAGTCCTATAAAGATGTGTGACATTAAAGATTTGCATTCAAATACAGCAACATCGCGCGTTGTAGTGCAAGGTACATATGTAAAGTACATATACGTACTGTTTTTTTAGTTCTAATAGAATACATTGTGATGTTACTCTTCTTATTGTATAATCATGATTGAGAGTTCCGGCATTGGCCATGTCATATGGCATCGTTGAAGGATATATTGAATAGCATTCCTAACTGATCCAGGTATATAACCCGAAATATATGGACGTCCACTTTATCTTCCAACAATATATATTAAACAACGCTAACAAAGCATCGTGTTGTATTAAATTAGGTTTAAATGTTCTTCATGATACACTGTGTGGATGGTGACGCCATTAATATTCGGATGTATACTATTAAAGTGTTCCGCGTCACATTTCTATGGAAGTGGTAGTGTAGTTGTGAAGATAATTAAAATTTCAATATTATTTTTTTCTTGTACCAGAAATAACATAACTTAAAAAATTCAGAAATAGGCAATATTAAGACCCGTTTACTTAATTCATAATTGAATTCAATTAAGTATATAATAAAATTTTTTTTAGGATATTTTTTTGTTGATCGTACTTCGTAATATAACTAACCAATAAAATTTTAAGATTGAAAGTCTTCTTTGTTCATTTGTTACATATCAGTACATACTGTTTCTCATAAATTTAAATTGTGTCATGATGATATTGGATTTTAATTACGTCACGATGAATTAGTTAAGTTGGAACCAAACTAATGTTATAAATGCGAAAGTGAGCTTCGTGTTTATTAGTTTATCTAGCTTTTACTTATTTATTGATGTATTCATCACCGTTTATTTTAAGAAATTTTTTTCGAACTTCCAAGGAAGAAAAGACGCGGGTCAAAGCTAGTATTTTCATATAAACAGTATACGCGATATGCTATTGATAGTAGTTAGATACGAAAAAATAATTTTAATAAAAAACCGAACGAAAACATCTGTTTTTTTTATGTTAATTTTAAATTAAATACTTTAGTGAGTGATGTTAATTTTAAATTAAATACTTACTTTATTCTTATTTCTCATAAAGCAGGATATGCGAAAATGAGTATTACATTGCGCAAATTAGCTATTTACGCGATAAATAACGAATTACATAACAAACGTTATTTTACTAAAAATATCAAGCCTCAAAAACTAACAGTGATTTACATAAATACCCATTGTAATTTATCAACATTAACATTAAACAAATTTAAAGCTACGAAATTTTACCTGATAACAAACTTTTATTTCAGACAATACTTTGGTCGCGCACCGTCGCGTAAGGAAAGTTCATTTATATTATCCACGGCCACTCCTCCGTAGCTCACGGCTACCCGTGAGACCCGCAGATGGAAAACTGGCTTAAATTCACACCCGCCTCCCATCCCCTGGGAAAAGGCGGAAAATATACGCTCTACGCGAGACGGAAGGTAACGTAGCTTGCTTAAACGTGAATCCGATTTTAACAGCGATAGCCTAGATGTAAGAGGACGAATGGGTAGAGGAAAGAAACACCTTTCGAGGGTTTAATGGATTTGTGGGGTAGTGTTTGGGAGGTTTTACTGGTTATTTGGATAGATTGAATTTTATGGTTTGGAGGAAAATTGGAAGTATGAAAATCTCAATATTTTTTTTAACATCTGTATAAATGGAAAATAAACGTAGACAAAGTATACTAAAAATACACTGGAGTTATTACGTTAACATTAAATCAGTTTTTTCCTTTTTTCTACATGGATATTTATGTAAAATATTCATGTATAAATTGGCACGAATTTTATCTGATAATTCAATTATTATAAAGTACCGCACTTTCGGCAATGAGGTAAAGAAGAAGAAAAAAAGATCCTAACTGGATTGGATCTTTTTTTCTGGCAAAATAGCGGAACATCTGTCTATGCATTCATTTTTTCTTTATAGTTTCTGCAAGTCCTATACCCACATTCATGATTATTTCAAGTCGATACTTTATATAGAGATTTCATTGGAAACGTAATGATCTCGGAAGTATTCAAAAAATGTTTAATGTGAAGTGAGGGAGAAAAAATCCCATAATTAATGGAGTGGGGTTTCATCGGACAGGTCTTTCTAAACAAAATTTAAGTTCCATTTATCATTTTAGACTTTTACAAGCATTTCTGTGGAAAAGCTTCACACTTTTGTGGCAATATTCGATCAGAAATTTTAATGAAATTATTTAAATTAACCCTTATCAAAGATTTCAAAAGAAATAGATGATCACCAAATCTTACTTTACGCATCTCTTCCATATATACCATTCTTGCTTCGCATTCTTTATTGTCTTCATTGGTTAAGAGCACAGAACTGTAATTAAATTTTATCGAGACATATTTAATGTATTATTTATTTAATATACACACACATATATATATATATAAATATATATATATATATATATATATATATATATATATATATATGTATAGAATAGAATTTTTGGTTACGACATATTATAATACTGGCTACGATATATAAATATCTACATAAGTTATGTGAGAGTATTGCTACATATGCAATTTATTTCAGTGAAATAAAACTGTATATATAGAGGATTTTGATTTAACTGTAATTCTTACATTATATGAATAAATCATTTAAGTATTAATATTGATAAGAGGGTGGATGGGGGTGGGGAGTATAAGCCATAACGTAATAGGAATATATAAAGAAGTTTTAGGAATTAATTTGGGAAATTATTTTAAAATATTTTTTAAAACTTATATAGACGGTGCGCTTCGGATGTAAGAGCCAAGTTTGTCCCGTGGCAACATGTATTGCAGAATATTATATAAAATATTGTATATATTGAAGGACTGTATTAAGAAAATTAAAAATAAGACAAGAGGGAAGGATTCCAAATGTAAACTATGGTCCTAGGCGCATAAGACTTTAAATTTAAAATTAATTTAAGACGACCTTTAGGAAAACATTTAAAAGCAGATATAGAATATGTAAATTGATCACATATTTCTATCTAACTAACATATGATTTCAAGAAATATGGTCATATTTTTTGAGGCCAAGTAGAGGAAGCCAAATATTACAATAAAATAAAACGAAGCCTGGAAAGGTACTAAGATTATTATATAAACTACATTACTTTTTTTTTATTACTACATTCATGATTACTACGTTACTAAGACGCTTAATGAAAAAATGGGAATAATATTTCATATATATATATATATATATATATACATATATATATATATATATATATATACATATATATATATATATATATATATATATATGTGATATTGGATATATATCGAGGGCAAAACCTACTATAGATATATCATGGGCAAAACTTACTATCGATATATCATGGGCAAGACCTAATATCGATATATCATGGGTCAAACCGAATATCGATATATTATGGGCAAGACCTAATACCGATATATCATGGGCAAAACCTAATATCGATATATCATGTGCAAAACGTAATGTCGATATATCATGGGCAAAACCTAATATCGATATATCATGAGCAAAACGTAATATCGATATATCATGGGCAAAACCCAATCGAGCGATACGTAATATCGATATAAAATATGTAGCTAATAATCAGCAATAACTTCAATAAAAGTTTTTTCTGTCAACTTGCATTAGTTATTTAAAGGCGACCTTTCTTTTGCAATTTAATGAAACACTTTGCACTTTTAAATTTTTGAACCATTTAAGTATGTATGAAACCTATGTTGTATTCGAACGGTAATAACTTTATTTTGGAACAGACTTTTTCTTTACTTTCACATAACACTGTTTTGGCGAAGTCGTTTTTGAACCAAGCTAGTTACGCGCTATTCAGACAAATGAATTAATTTACACTATGGGATTTGTAATTAAATACAATTACCACCAGATTGAACCACTTCGACGTTTTTTCGATGTAATATATCGAATTACGGTATCGATTTTTTTATGAAGTATCCACTTTTCAATCTACTTTTTAATACAAATTTTAGACTTTTTTTCGATGTAATATATCTAATTAGGCTATCATTTTTTAAGGGTCTATCCACTTTCTAAGTCTTTTATCACTAGGTAAAACCGTTTCTACACTTTTTTTCGATGTAATACACTAAAGTAGAGTATCGATGTTTTATGAACTATCCACTTTTCAAGTCTTTGTATCACGAGATCAAACCATTTCAACACTTTTTTCGATATAATACACCAAGTTGTTACATCGTAAACATTGACACCTTAATATCAATATTTTATGATGTATCTACTTTTCAAGTCTTTATATCACTAGGTTAAACCACTTTGACACTTTTTCGATGTTATATATCGAACTAGAGTATTGATGTATTACAATGTATCTACTGAATGAATGCGAATATTATTAAAGAATTTTCACATCTCTACTTGCATTTTAGTAGTATTTCATGTTGCTTGTTTGCATGGTGCAGGTGTACCGTCGGAAACGGAAATAAAATTTTTCCCCTCGTAGAAAAGGCGTTACGAACAAAGTTTGCCGTAAAGAAAAGTCCGCTCCGGGACTGAGTTTTCTGAACCGGGGGAAGGGAAACACTTATATATTTTATTGGATACTTTGAACAGGTCTCCGGACGTTCTACTGTCGGAGCTCTAAGTCATTAGGGTGCCCGGCTCCGATGAATGTCTGAATTTGAATAAAAGGTGCGCCGGTGTTTAATATTTCATTTCAATGTATATTTTATTCAAAACATACTTTGAAATCGGTAATATTTCATCGAAAACTGCCGCAGGGAAAACTCGAGGCCAACTAATAGCATTTCGTGGAAATTAAAATTTTGATGAAATGCTATAAAAATGGCAATTAAATATATTTTTCGTGAAATTTTAACAAGATGCTTTTTTGTAGAAATGGCAATTTTCTTCTCTTACCCGCAAGTATAATATTTATTTATTCAATACGGAACCATAATAAAAACACCAAAAAAGTTACTTGCGATCTAAATTTGATAGGGAAAAAATGTTAATTTGGTATATGGAATAATATTATTATAAATATCAAATCGATTAGTAAAATGGATGCGGGAGAATGGTTGTAGTTTATATTTTAAATATTTTCGGAAAAAATTGTGTTATGAGCGCATTAAATAGAGATCAGTAATAAAATCTGTGTATATTTTGACAATATTTTGACAAAATTGAGACAGAGTTAAGTTATAACCTGGATGGGCATATAGGCTATATAATTGTTGTTCATGTAAACAAAGCATGCAAAAAATATATCATGGGCAAAATGTAATATCGATATATCATGGGCAAAACGTAATATCGATATATCATGGGCAAAACCTAATATCGATATATCATGGGCAAAACATAATATCGATATATCATGGGCAAAACCTAATATCGATATATCATGAGCAATATTATAATATCGATATATCATGGGCATGTAGTATAAAATATATCTATCTATGTTCGGTTTTAATCGCTTTTTATATATCAATTGGCAATGGTTAATTTATTAAATGTATTATGAATAGTTTAGTTATTTATCTGTGCTTCAGTCAATCATTATATGATTAGCCATACACACCATGAATTTTTTTTATAAATTTCCTTTGTGGTAAGGTTTCTGTCAAACAACATTTTGACGTAGGTATCTACATATAGCAGTTTATTTTGCTTAATTCATAAATACTTCTCTGACCTTATTTTGTAACAGAAAATAAACTATGACTAAAAATCTGTCAAATGGTTTATGAAAAAAAATAGCTATTAGAGATGAACTAGTGAGTGACGTTGAAAAGTTTCCGCTTTTCTTTTTAAGGTAAGAAACCTTAAAAATATCTATGTATTGAAAATAAAAGTACCAGAACTTTTCGTGAAACTCTTAATAAAAAAGAAATGATAATCTGTATTATAAAGAGGAAAGTTTTGTGGAAAACAAAATGTTTCGAGAAAATGCGTGAAAGTATTTTAAATATCAAATATATACAACTACATAACAAAAACTACAAAATTTATAAGGGTATATGTGACTCTTGACCCCAATATCAAGGAAAAACGTAAGGTTTTTAGAACGCATAAGTTGTATTAAATCATAACGATGTTTCTAAATGTCACAGTTTTTAATATATTCATGATAATATATATCTGCCCTCTAACTAATTATATTAGGCATTATAAAATATTTATTGCGTTGGAAATTCCTTACATATATATATATATATATATATATATATATATATATATATATATATATATATATATATATATATATATATATGACCGGGTGGAAAACTTAGTTGCGCTATTTAAAATTCACGTATCGCCATCTATTGGTTTACGTAGGTACACTTTACCTTTGTGTAATTACTAACACTTCAAATAGCTAGTCGAATAATAATGCAAAATAATGCAATGTTCATATAGTCCAAGTTCAGACTTTTATTATAAATGCCGAAATGTTTGACTTATAAGGCTGTCCTTTCAAAATTGTCCTTCTTCCCAGACATGTTGTATCCTTCAAAAAGTGTCCTCAATGTCAGAGTAGCAAACTTTGACATTTAAATTTGTATACCACCACATTATTTTCATTACGAGCCTTTTATTTCTTATCTTGGGGCTAGTTGACATTTATAACCGCTGTTGGATACATAATTAAGTCTGGTTTCCATACTAGCGCGTATAGGCCGTGACCTTTTATTATGTCTAGAATGGTATCTAGAAAATTGTGATCTTTGGGCATTTATTGTGTTTTACAGAATATTAGGCGTTTCTTAGCCCAATGGTGAGAATGAAATAGTTACAATTTCTTTCTTTTCTCTGTTCATCTACCCGTCCTTATACTACAGCATCATAGCTTTTTTAAGACCTATCGAGATAAAATATAAAAAACGTAGGTGAATTACGTCTAACAGCGTCTGAGTCTGTCCGTCACATTAAAATTATGTAACGCTTGAGAAAACAAATGACGAACTCATCCGAAAGGCGGCGGAACCGGCCGAGCGCTAACAATACGGCGGTCGAGAATGTCAAAAAGTTTATTCAAACGTTAATTTTTCAGTGAATAGTCTTAGTGATTAGTTGTTCGCTACTGATTTCAACATAAATTTTGTATACGGTATTTAATTTTGTGAGCATTTAATTTTGTGTACGGTATTTAATTTTGTGAACATTTAATTTTGTCGAGCATTTAATTTTGTGTACGGTATAATAGCAAAATTATAAATGAAGTGTAGTATTAAATTATTAAATTAACGATTTGTCGTGCAAGACTTATTATTATTTTTTTTAAGAAAATTAATGACTAATTTCTTTCAAAATTAATGATTAAGTTCTATTTTAATTTTAATTATAAATAAAAATTAATGAGTTAAATTATGATTATCGAGAAATTTATGAGTTAAATTAGGATTGATTATATTATAATGATAAGTACGAATCGATCTTGAACTGTTAATTAATTTTTCTGACAAGTAATGTGTGTGCTTACGTTTACGCATTCAGCGTAGCGGTTAACTGTCGTCGTCATGTTAGCTGTAACAATTTTGAAGCAAATGTTTCGGCCACATATTTGAATCATATTATCATTTATTCAATAGCCTCAATTAAAAAGCTATTAAGTACTTTACTTAAGTTAATTAAAATATGGTTTTAATCAGAATACAAGAAAAAAGACTATACTTCTAGATAATTAATGATTCTTATAAATTAATACCTAACATGAGTTTATGTGAGTGTAGCTCACATTTTTTTAAGGAGTACGTCTCCTTAATTCGAACTTGGGGATGATTTTTTTCTGACGAATTGAGGTGGGGTGTAATTGTAGGTTGTTTTACAGAAATAAGGGTTTATAGGAAATTTAGGTATTTTAAGATTAGTAGAAATCTTGGCGAGATACGAGTCTTTAAAGCATTTTGCAACGTATCCTCCATGAAAATTTGTTTAACCACAACCCTAAAAAAATATGTTAAAGGCATTTTACAAGTATTAAAATGTAAAACAATTTTATTCAAATTACATAAATAAATTAAGAAGATACAGGGATGCATAATTTCAATGTGTATAAATTGTTTAATATATTAGTAGAATTTAGTAGAATACTACTTGCCACGTAGAGAGCAAGAGATCTAAAGGCTGATCACATACTCGATGGACGGACCAAATTAAATCAGTAACGTAAACTACCGTGACTGACTGCTCCCGCAGCGCAGCAAACCAGCAGAAATTGAGAGACATTGCTAAGGAGGCAGCTCAGACCAGGAAGACCGAATGAAGAATAGACATGTACAAGTACCCCCAACCTGATACTTAAGTCATCAGAGTAACCACGACCACTCTGTTAAGAGTACACGACTGAGAAGAAGAAGAATAATATGTAGCGTCGTAAAGTATGTATAATCCTCGCAGGGTAAGTTTTACTTATGCTTCTTGGTTTTATATAAATTATCTCTTAAGAATGTCGAAAGCTTGACGCTATTGAATAGTTGTATCGGAGGATTCTGGATAGATAAAGTTCGAAATAAAATAGTTCTACAGTAAATATTTCATCCATAATAAAGGTAATTGAAATAAGAGGCCCAGATTGAAGCAGGACATCATGACTCCGGAACCTGAGGGTATATTTTGATACATCGTCAGCGATCTTTTTCGGAGCCGATACCTACAAAGTTGTTATAGCCCATGTGAGAATCTACTCAAAATAATTGTACTCTGGGCCCAGAAAAAAGGAATCTTAATGGTTAACAAACTAGCTGACACCCAAAATTATCTATTACAATTTTGTATTACCAATTTAAAAGAAACTCTACGTCAGCCTGACTTAATGAAATATTATTCAATAAATACCGTAGATAATGGTGAGACTTAATTTAAAGCAATTTTTTTCTAATTTTAGTCTAAATTCCGTTAGAAGAGAAAAATAGGAAAACACAGTGAAAGTTAAAGATAACAAAAGTACATAATTTAAAATTAATTAACTCAAGATTCACGCTAAGGACCCAATAAGAAGGAGTTTTTATGGTTAATAAACTAACTAACACCTAAAGTTATCTATTATCATTTTATAATTACCAACTTAAAATAAATTGTAAGCCTTGCTTTAAAAATACTGTTAAGTAAATTCTGTCGATAACACTGAGACTTAATTAAAAATAATTATATTGGTCCCAATTCAGTTAGAACAGAAGAAAAAGAAAGACAGCGAAAGTTATTGTTGTTGATTGAATTAAGAATATGTCAAAATTTAAGAAAAGTATATAATTAAAAATTTGATTAGTTCCAGTCTACGTGATTCAAATATTTAACGTTTATTTTAGTTTATAAACACTGAAAGTTTAGTTTGTTTGATAATGGCTTTAGGAAAAAAGCTCTAACCTTCATTATGCCTTGTACATAATTTGTAGATTCTGTATGCAGTAACGGTATAATGGACAAGGTTTAGTTTGTTCGGTAATGCCTTTAGAAAAAAATCTTTAACCTTCATTATGCCTTGTACATCATTTGTAGATTCTATTTGCAGTAACGGTATAATGGACGAGGTTGAGTTTGTTCGGTAATGGCTTTAGAAAAAAATCTCTAACCTTTATTATGCCTTGTACATCATTTGTAGATTCTATTTGCAGTAACGTTATAATGGACAAGGTTTAGTTTGTTCGGTAATGGCTTTAGAAAAAATATCTAACCATCATTATGCCTTGTACATCATTTGTAGATTCTATATGCAGTAACGGTATAATGGACGAGGTTGAGTTTGTTCGGTAATGGCTTTAGAAAAAAATCTCTAACCTTTATTATGCCTTGTACATCATTTTTAGATTCTATATGCAGTAATGGTATAATGGACAAGGTTTAGTTTGTTCGGTAATGGCTTTAGAAAAAATCTCTAACCATCATTATGCCTTGTACATCATTTGTAGATTCTATATGCAGTAACGGTATATTTTAGACGTAACATCTAATAAAGGAGCCCCATGAACCCCTCCAATTCCAATAAAAACTTAATGTCTACCCTCAAATTCTACGCTCGTTTCTCGTCCCAAACGCTGCGACAATTACGCGCAACTATTATGAACGACCCAGCGCTAAATTTACCGCAAGAAACGCTGCCGGATGAAGACCTCACCCCCGGGGCAATAAAGTCATTACCGACGGGTGCGCAGAGTAAAGGAAGGGCGCGCCACCCCGGCCAGTTACGCAGTTAAGGGCGAGAAGGGATGCTGCGAAGGAGATGACAACGAGATTGGGAGGAACATTTATTCAGAACCTTATACGGGTCCCGTCTATTGGCCATGTTTTATTTGTGATTGGAAATCATATGCGGCATCGCGGTTATGTGCGGCTGAGTTTGTCGCTTGTTTGTTTTGCAGTTACGTCATAGACTTAAATATAATTAAATTAGCTTCAACGGTGCTTGAAGATAATGCAAATCCTACTGAAGAAATATGTTTTCTACTATATCCTGATTATCTTTACCGTCATTTTCCATTTTTAGGGTCCTTACAAAATGAAAGTGACGTGCAATACTAACTTCTATTGATATAATATCGCCTTTTTTATTTATTATTAGTATATTCAAAATTGAAAATGACGTTAATTGGAAAACGAGTTTAATATTGAATATATTTTTAAATTAATTTTTCACAATTAAATGAAACTACATGATGTAGTATTATTTCTACTTTCTTTAAGTTCTTTACCACGACCTAGGTTTCGTTGTATTACAACATCTTCAGGTGGGCTATTAGCAAAGATGTTGTAATACAACGAAACCTAGGTCGTTGTAAAGAACTTAAAGAAAGTAGAAATAACACTACATCACGAAGTTTTAATTATGACAAAGAGTTTAATAAACCGTAGTCACTTGCTAAGTCATATTAGTATGAGATTAAATCTCACACGATTCAAAAATCTCTTTAATGAAAAGTGATTTATGTGTTTGAACTTTAAAAATTGATTTTCCATCAGATATAGATACGTGGGATGCAATGGTGTTAACTATGCCTAAAAATCTGTCGAAAAAAGTCCTGACAGCAGCAGAAAAATACCTAGATTACTATTCATGCTCTATCACATGAAAAGGAATTTTCCTTAAGATGGCCGTATGCCAACCAGCATGGACGCACAATAAGACTTCCATGATTGTTGATTATTTCAATTCATTAAGGAATATAGAGAAGGTAGAAATCAAACAACTCGAAACAAATATAACTATGGCATGTCACACAATTTACAGATTTATATTAATTACGATGGTTTTAAACAGAAAATTATAAAGGAAAAACTCAATGTTGATAAACGTGAGATCAGTGCAACACATATAAATAAAATTAAAATGTTTATCAGGAATTTTCCAATTTTTAGCCTTTAAATACTTTTCCCTTCGCATATTCAGTTACTGAAATAAAACTAATGTTAAAAAATGTATATCTGCAGTCTCTAAAGCTATTGACATAAACGTTACAGAGATTATGGATGATAACCCTGGAACCAAATTAGTTTTTGTTTCATAGTGGTTTCTCAAGCGGTTCCGAAGTCATGATAATGTTGGTTTTGGATTACGTAAAGCATGTCTGTACACTCTTCTTTATTGAAGCTGAAGAACGAATGCGTTATGTAGCCCATACCGTATACCTAATAGAGGTCAAATATGTATTTAAATACAGGTAATTTAGAAATACCCTGTCTATATCAGCGCCATCTATGGTATAGTAATAGAGTCCTTAAGTATAAAAAGATTTTTCGATGAAATTCCATGGGACAAATTCTACGATGCAGTGGCAAAACCCTTATATAATTATGTTTGTTTAGACTTTATTTGTTTTTTTTTAAATGACTCTTCTAAATAAATCCAAAAGTTCACTCGAACGAAGTCGTGGGCACAGCTAGTATTAAATATATAAGTGCAATGAAAGAATTATGTCATTAAATTACGTTTTATTTTAGAAGTAAATAAATACATAATATAAATAATATTTTATTTACGTACCACTTTTTGAACTTCCGTCTTGTGTCGCAGACCGTCGTTAGTAGAATGACCACATATTAATTGGATTATATGAGAAAAGTTAATTTGAAATTATAAGTATTTTATTTAATTTAAAATTAAATCAGCTAAAAATGAAGAAAAAGAATATATAAATTTTTCCAATTCTTTGAAACAGCTTCGTTCCTTTCTTTTTACTTGATAGAAACTAAATGAAACTATGTGGTGTAGTATTATTTCTACTTTATTTGAATTCTTTACCACGACCTAGGTTTCATTTTATTACACTTTAGGTGGGAAATTAGCAAAGATCTTTGATAATTCCCCACCTGAAGACCCATCAATCTTTGTTAATAGCCCACTTGAAGATGTTGTAATACAACAAAACCTAGGTCGTGGTAAAGAATTTAAATCAAGTGGAAATAATTCTACATCACTTAGTCATTTGATTGTAAATAATGAATTTCTACACAATTAACGCCAAATATATTCAATATTTGATAGAGAATCTGAGCAAAAAATTGCGACCACAGAGCGCGCCTGTTGGAAGTGAAATTTATTAAAAAGCAGTCATCATCAGGCAGCTTTTCCATGTGGTCAAGTACTGATCACAGTCGACCCATGCATAAACTCCTGTAATCTTGTATAGCGAAAAAGATATATACTTTTATGGGCGGTGATTATCTTCGAACTTTACTTTTATCCTGATAAAAAAAGGAAATAACTTAATACTTTAATTTTGTTTCGACCGCGAGCTTTCAAAATTTCTAATCGCCCAACATACTTAACGGAGATTGTAATTTCGGTGGAAAAACTCTACCCAGAAAAAAAAATAATCGTATTCGGCACCGTCGCCGCCCGCGATTTTTTTTCACATTTTCTTTTATTCCCGTCGCTTGGCATTTAGGTTCGGAGAAATCGTCACGTTGATTTTCCCTTAACCGTCTTTCTGTCATTTTCTTTACGCGACCCGAAGTAATTTCAACATATTGAATTTTCTTTATCAGCAATGCAAGTTTAGGCTTTACTTTTCTTTATTGCCTGGTCGAAAGAGAGAATATTTTTACATTTATTGTTGGTTTTATGAGATTAAAGTTGGATTCTTGGGTGTAGGATAGAATTGTTGTTTATAAACTGTTTATGTTGTGTTTGCGAAACATGTTTAGAAATAAAAAAATACGATTTGACCTTTTGCCATAAAATTATATTAACTTAATTAAATGGTATATTTCCTGATTTGGATTTGGATCAAAATTATCTTTGCGATTTATTTATTCATTTACATATATATTTATTTACTTATTTTTTCCTACTTGTTTATTATGGTCTCTGTTTATGATTTTTACCACGGAATTTTAAATCACTTTTATCTAGAAAAACGTACGTCAGTTTTTATTATTTTTTTTGGACTGTTTGATCAATATTATCATAATTTGGCACATCAAATAAATATGCAAACCAATTTAAAGCAAATACAACCAAAATATGGATAAATCACTAGAACATACATGACTGATAACTATTTTTTTATTTACTTATTTTAATTGTCGAATGGCGATGAGGTCGAAAAAGAAGCATTTCTCGGAGAGGTATCTGGGCGTGCGCTGCTTAAATCGTTAGAAACATTATTTTTCTGTAAAAATTATAATCAAAATCTATGACATGGATACGTCATTATAAAAAAAACCATAATTATTTTTTGTATTGTTTAAAAAAATATTTTTAAAACCAAATTTCTAGAGCTTATTGGCAAATCCTTGTCTTTTACTATTTATATAGTTTAAACTTTTTTTCAGGCTGTAGTCTTGTAGCAAATAGTAGAAAAGTTATGAAAATGTTGTTAAGTAAGGAAAATTTTACGTTGTCGATCCGTGGAAAGCCTAAGCGGGTCGCTAGTTTTACACCACTTCAAAGTAAAATAATTTATTAATGTTGTAAATTTTCACAAAAATACATTCGTATACTCTTTTAATTAGTAAATTTTTTCTTGAACTTATGGGGGGTATTCAAACACTATATTTCTAGACTTTGTCTAACTCTTGTAAATGTTTCTCTACTGTACTCTGAATACTCAAATTGATTAGCCAATACCCGCGTTGAAAATCTAGGATCTTGGTAAATTAGTTATTTTAATTTGTTGACATCAAAATAAACAGGAAAAGCAAAACCTGATTTGGTCCCTTAACGTGTAATTACTACTCCAGAATCGCTAAAGTCGTCGTCTTGGGGTACCTTTAGAGATAGCATCGAAAGCTATTCCGTCATGGTGCGTGTAGCTTCTGCTGCAGAATGATGAAGTTGTAATTCATAAAGTAAGCAGTCAAGCATGTGGATTTTTACGCGTCTATATTTTAGCATGTTGACTCGTCAATAGTCAGATGATAAATGACGACACAGAAGAACGATACGACACGAGAAGACGATAAAGAACGCGACGAGCTCGTATATATATACGAGGGTACTTTAAAAATTCAAAATAAATTTTCCGAAAACCACCTGCGCAGGTGGGAATGATGACATGACGAGATTTTAAGTTATGGAGTTAGAAGAACCGAAAAGAGGTTGTGGTAAGTCACCAACAACCTGGATGGGAAAAATGGAAAGGGACATAAAAATGATAGGACTATATCTGGATATGACTTAATTATGCCAAGAATGGGGCATTAAGGAGGGCCGACCCTAGAAGACGTGGGAAATGAAGCACAGAAGAAGAAGCTCATTTCTTGTCACCCAGACATACATTTTGTCAGAAAAATTGTTGATAAATGCTATCCATAGTAAAAGAGCACACAAAGTCAAGAAATTTTAGGAATGTTTGTCTCCTTATTGGGTATTTTTCTTTACTGCATAGACTTGATCCATGGATACTATAAGACTTGACATGTCAGTACCGTAATGACCATCGAGCTCAAGAAAGCTTAATTTCAGCACATATACTTTTTAAAGTAAGGAAATGCTTAAATGATCTGTATTAGTAGAGCAAAGATATATTTCCAACACATAAGATACTGTAGCTAATTTTCTTCCACCTATAAATAGTATTCAAGGTAAAAAAGGTTTTCCTGAAATTTTCCGAAAAATCGCAAATAAATTAAACTAAAACTCAAATCGTTCTTATATCCAGATCTCAAGAACTTCATTCCTTCTTTATTCTTTGCTTAACTAAGCAGTCAAAACAATTAGTGGGTGCAGCTTAGAATCTGTCCATAACAGAAATGTCTCGTCTTTAATAAAAGTAAAATATAATATATCTAAAACAAACGCAATGCAAAAATGTGAGTCCTAGCGGCAAAAACTCATCATCGAATCTATGATGGAAAATCTTTAACAGAATCTTAGCATTTTTCTCAATAAAAAAACAATTTTCTCTATGAAATAAAATCTCTAATAGAATTTTAGCAATTTTTTCAGTGAAATACAAAAAAATCTTTAATATCTTTCCATACGTTAAAAAAGGTAAACTCAGAATGATCTTTACTTTAAACAATTTTATAAGCCCCTTACACTTTTATTTTAAGTGAAGTTAATTTAAAAATCCTATATACTATTAATACTCAATTCTATGTTCCAAAATACTTCAATTTTAAATATCCTTTCATCTGTCAAGGAACAAATGTTTTATATCGAATTACTTCAAGAGTTGCAAGTGGAAAACTTTAACACTAAACCCTCCGTCGTTCGCGTTTTCATTCCGAATCGGCACACGGTTAAATCTTCAAATTTTCTTCCTAAAATTTCAATTAAATTGAATACCTCACTTGATTAATTTGTACATGTAATAAATATTACCGGGAATATACTATTATGCTAAATAGCAAGGCCTCATACACACAAGGACTTAAAAATCGATTACAAAGTTTCAACCACACGTTAAAAGCGCTTAAATATCTGGTTGGTACAGTAACCTATCAGTATACATCTGCCTAAAATATGTTGGTTTTTCTTGTTATCCCCTCGCTTTCCCGAGCGTCGCGTCTCTCCCCTAGCGGGACATAAGGCCGTCGCCATAATTACATCAAATTACACAGAACCAGAGCCGCGTGGGTCGGCCATTAGCGAAACATCATTAGTGTGACGTCATTACGTGTTATTATTGAGGCTTTGGCGCGTTTTATAACGGAGGTCTCTATTAATATAAGGAAATTGTATAACAGTCACTTTTCATGACTTTAAACTTTAAATGAATATTTAATATCAAGGTGAGACGAATATTTTCATTTTAATTAATATACTAAAAATCTAAGACGCAATTAATATTGTCATATAAATGCTAAACTGGTTTTATTACGTAGGATTCTACCGTTTGAAAAGCCTTGTATATTGGTTGTCTGGTTTATTCACAGTCAACGCTCCAACTATAGCAGTCCATGTTTTTCCACGTTCTACAATATGCCTCAGAAATATTAACATAGCTCCATAATCTGTAAATCCAAACTGATGTTATATATTCTTACAATTTCTTCCGTGATAAAAAATCTACATATAAATTCCCACTGCAATAAATATCATTTTTGATGATGAATACTGTGCTGAAATGAGTAGAATTCAAGTTATATGCAAACAGAAAGAAGGACGAACGGACGGAGAAACTTCCTGTTATATGTTATACATAAAATAATCGAAAAGTGTCTATTATTCACATAGATTATTCTGCGCATTTTTTGTTAGACTTGTACGTAGAGTTTAATTCTGTACCTAATACGAATGGTAAAAATTGGAGTTTGGAAATGCTGCAGAATATTTTATTATAATTTTTCCTGTCCCAGGTTTTTTAGCCAGTTTGTCTATTTAAAAAAAAAAAGAAACTTTTTAACAGTTCATATTAATTAATATACTTTTTGATAATCTCAACGGCCATTTTGTTAGCGTTCGGCCTGTTCCGCCGCCAGTCGGATGTGTTCGGCTTTTATTTTCTCAAGCGTTACACAATTTTGACGTGACAGAGTTCGCTAAAGAAGTTCTACTTCAAAAGTACAAATATTTTCATTAGATTTATTTTCGTTAAGCGACTATCAATTAATGACGAAATATAGACATAGCTCGCACGAACAAGTTTACAGCAAAATTAAATCTTTCGGCGCATTCACATCGAAACGGTCAAACCAATATTTGCAAACATCGCTGAGATCGGAATGCTGATTTCCTTTGTTCGACTCTCGGTCCTAAATAAACAAAGTCGATAGGAAACGTCAACTGCAGACGCAATCGAACATCATCTCGGACAAGTTCCTTTACTGTTGTAGAGTAAATAGACCCTGTGGTTTATCCTAGATGTTCGATCTTACTGGATTAACTTGTTTGTTTTGGCTAACGATGGTCTACAAGTTTGTTCCTTCCTCATTTGACAAGTCTGAAATACACTTTACAGTTTGAATTATTTTACGTGTTTTATTTCTTTGAAGCAAGTGCACTTTACCCAAAGGGAATTTTTCACTATATGTCTTCTTTCGATTTAAGGAAATTTAATGAAATAAATTCGTAAATATCCATAAATTTCGTAAGTGTTCATATAAACGTTTAATTCATTTAATGAAATAAACGTTTATATGGATACTTACGAAAACCGCTTACAAATTTAATTAAAAAAAATTATTTAATAAAATATATTCCAAACAACGGTGTATTTAAGATTCCGTATGTCAAAAGGGAAAACGGAACCCTTATGAGATCAGTCACGTGTTTGTCTGTTCGCCTGTCGCAGCCGATTTTCCCAGAAAGTATATCAAGTGGATTTAGTATAGTAACACATCTTATTAATCCATTTTTTTGCACTGGCTAACTTATTTCAGATATTTATATAAGAATTAAAGAGGGCGTAAATAAAACAGTCAACATTTTTTAAATTTTGTAAATCATGTATATTAATATTTGAAAGGATTTGTTTGTTGTGAGAAATGCAAATTGTTTTTTTACAAAATTTTGAAATGCATATTTGAAGAGATATTCCAAAAATAGCATCAACCCCATCCACACTTTTCTTCCAAAACTTCTGAATGAAAATTAGACAAAAAACAGGATTGATAAAATCTAACTAGAAAACTGCATGAAAATTATAAAGGTAATCCTAGATTTTATAATTTACAAAATATGCACCATGTGTTTACGCCTGTAAACGATATAGATGGCAATAAATTTGCGTTGTAAAAAATTAGTATTTGTCTTTATTTAATGGAAATACTATGTACCTTTATTTGTTTATAAATGCCTAAATGCATACGGAACCTTCTTTGTGCGTGTTCTAATCTTACTTGACAGGTTTTCTTATCATTACCTATTTAGTGTAAATGGGAGCGAATATTTGGAAGTGGAAAACCCTTTTATTTTAGGTATATAAATACCTTTTCAAGATAAGATATTTTCAAAGCAATTTACGTTATTGATAAGTAATAAGGCTACCAATGACTACTCTGACCTTCACATGTCCTTAAGATTATTCATCATATATATGTCGAGGTATGTATTATCATATGACGATCATTTGGTTCAAAAAACTATTTTATTTAAATAAGTAGCACAACAACTGTATATAATATATTGTAATATCATATATATTTTTTGTAGGTTGTTTGAACTATTTTCACTGTCAAAAAATATAAAAAAAACAATTCTAATTTAAAAATAATTACAATTCGCACAAAGGTAAAAACACGGAAAAATTGTATAATGCAAGCGGATTAAACCAAATATTAATATCAAAATATCGTAAAAATGAAAGGGCACAACAGTCCTTAAAAAATTAATCATCGTTATGACAGCACTGGGAATTTACTGCTTCACACCTCCCTTTCATATAAACTAGCTCGTAAATCTATGAAAGGGAGGTGTGAATTAGTAAATTCCCAGTGCGGTCATAACAATAGCTAGTGATGTGTTTATTATCTATATGTATATTTTTAACACGTAAACATCGAAAATTGTCGCACCTTTTTTAATATTTATCAAATAACATGAAACTTATATAATTTAAAAGATACTGTGTCGTGGATGAGCACAAAAATAGAATGTGTATATGTTGCAGTTAAGGCAGGTAAAATAAAATGAACATACACACCTAATTTCACAATACAAAATGCTTTATCCAATAAATGAAAGCTTTTTGATCACGTTCATGGCTTTATGAGCTTAGATCCCTTTTTTCATGCACAGGACAAAGTTACAAAAAAAAGTTATGAAAACAAACACATGGCGTTTACATAGCACACATGTTTACATTTCTTTCTAATGTAATATCATTTATCTTTAGTTATTTGATATATTATTATATTGTTTAATAGTTAGTTAGTTATTATTATTATTTACTTTCAAGAAATTGTATATGTTTACTAAATGTTTGTCATTTAATTCTCTCATGCTTCCTCTTTGCTATTTCTCACTCTTTTCCTCATAGCAACAAGGTAATATCTAAGAATTTGCATATAAATAAATTCAAATAATTATCATCATATATATTAATACGCTAAAGTTAAGATGTTACACTCCCTTTTTAGAAAAAACCTCACAACTAATCCACATAAATTATATATCATTTTATAGATAATTGCTTGCTCTACCGGCATCCACAACTAAACAATTTATTATTGCTATTGTTTTTGCAAATTAATTAATTATTAAAATTATATACACAAAACAGCAATGCTGCCATCTAACGGCTCGACGTCAATATGATTGACGGTCGGTAAAATTTTTGTTTAATTTCAAATCCACTCAAGTATAAATAAAGTGGCGCTTTAGCTCAATGCTTTTGATACTTGCGCCTCTATATGTCAATTTTATTAAAATAGAATAAATAATGCGAAGACTTCGCACGGGTCACGCTAGTATATAATATTAGTCTAAGTAAATATAATATTTCAATTTAGATTCAGATTCAAGTTACAGTTAGCAATATTTTCTGGTGTCGCTGGTTCTATAATACCTTGCTAGACCCTTTAAAGTTTAACAGCCACTTGTCAACAGTAAAGACGTGTATGATTTTTTAAATTTCTTTTTATATAATATGAGCTTCTTTTATAATTGTTAATAAATCATTTTTTATATATTCTTTTATTTTTATTCTTTGATTTTTTTTCATTTATTTTTATTCATTTAATGAAAAAAAAGTATTTTTTACTCTCGCTAAAGTGTACTTACGCAACCTCTTTTTTCAGTAATGTAAAAAGTTTTATACATTAGGTCTAACATTTTCAAATTGTATGTTGGACGAAATTTATGTTTGCTCTAATTATGGTACAAAATATTTGATGGGATATCGATAGCATTGATTCGATTTCCGTTCGGACTAGAAGATAGCTTATTCATTTTTCTTTGAAACCTAACAAAGTCTAATAGCCTAATCTAATCTAATAGTATTTTATACCTAACAGCCTAACCTAACCTAACAGCCTTTCACACCTAACAACCTAACCTAACCTAACAGTCTTTTACACCTAACAGCCAAACCCAACCTAACAGCATTTTACACCTAGTAGCTTAACCTAACTTAACAGCCTTTTACACCTAACAGCTTTTACACTTAACAGTCTAATCTAACCTAACAGCCTTTAACACCTAACAGCCTAATTTAACCTGACACTTATCGTATAGCATCATTGGAAGTATTTAGATACAACACCCTAACGGTAAGAACTGATTTATTCCTGTAACAATATGAAATTTAATAAAATATAATTAATAATAAAAATATAAAAAAAACAATGAACACACCAAGCACATTCAGTACATTTATCGTTATGCATTTTACATGCATCACAGAGTTAGAGGGAATTGCACGCGCATCTGTGCAAACACTGGACACCTTTATACTTGGCAAAAAGACCAAGAAATGGACCAAGGATTTAGACCAAGAAATAGCATCAATTCCAATAAGGTCTTTCAACGTGACCGAATACCTCTAAATTCCAAAATAAAGAGGCAAAATTTTCACTGACGAATAGTATTTCAGAATAGTTATAGAATATGTGTCAATACTATATGTCTAAAGGGAACTCATCTTTGATGAAAAATGTAAGAAAAGTCGAAAAATAAACAGCCTTTTCTTGCATTCGCTGATTAAAGCCTAAAAGACATATGGAAATAATATATAAAAGCAGTCTTATAAATAATATGATATTTCCACCTGCTTACACTAGTTGATTAGCTGACAATGATCAGGAAGGTAGTGAATGAATCTAACAAACGGAAATAACTGCTAGGAACAAATATAGTGTTTTTTCAAGAATAAGTATAGAATAAGTATAATATACTCTTTCCAGAAAAGCCAGAATGTAACAAAGAAACAAGCTCTCTTCTGAAACCCTCAGAGAAAGAGGTAGTATAGATATGGGCTGTGGAGGCAGAGGCCGAGAAAGTGGGAAAGTTGTTTGAGGAGTCGAAGGTTCCAGCGCATAACAGGGTCCATTGGTAGAATTTCGTCGTGCCACTATGCTCTGCCTTAGAGGGATAGGATTTAAGTCAAGAGTAAGTCAATTTATATTTGGGAAACTTCCTGTATGTACTCTACTATACAAAACTACTTGCTTTTATTTACTAATATTGATTTTTCATAAACCCAGGCGATATCGGCAATTAATTTCATTTTTAAATAAATACATAATTAAACAAAACTCTTCTCAATTGTTACAATCTTGTCATATTCAAAATTAAAAAAAAAATGAGTAGAATGAATTTTATTAATTTTTTTTTAAATACCGCATTTCAAATAGCAATTTTCCCGCATTTCATCTATAATAAATCAAAGTGTTTTGTGTTTCAAAACGTTAACATGACGACAGTTTCCATAACGTACTTCCGTTATAAAAAGATTCCATAACGGTAGCACGTATGCACGTGATGCTTTCCATAACATGTTACTTTGACTCTTTTGGTAATAACATAAATAGATATAATTACCAAAAGAGTCAAAATAGAAAGTACGTTATAGAAAGTGTCATCATGTTAAGGTTTTGATAAAGCATTTAGTCTCAAAGTTTAAATTTCGTGCATTTTCTAAAAGCTTAATTTCGACATAAGTAAATATGGAAATTTTAAAAATAAATTAACAATCACTTCAGAAACTAATAATTATGTTTGATGTTTTGTGAAATTGGATACTTTTGTCAGGTACTTTTTTTGAAGTAAAACATATCTTCTGCAAAATCTTTCGTCCAAACAGCATACCCTTATCTAAAATCTTCTCCCTTCTCCTCAAAATCCTTCAACGTGAAGCACGTCACTCGCTTTCACCGGTATCATCCGTATGAAGACCAGACGAGGAAAAGCTTGTTAAATATTCATAAAACTAACTCGACAGCGAGATTTCCATGCCTTCATGAGTTATAAAGTCCAAGCTTGATATAAAATAGCGTCACGTTATGTTTCTATGCTAAACATTATGTCATACCCGATTATAGCTACAGATATAGCTACCCGATATAACTAACCCAAGTAATTTTATATCACAAGGAACGGACACTAGTTGATATTGGAATATCAAATATCAAAGCTTGTTAAATATTCATAAAACAAACTCGACAGCGAGATCTCCATGCCTTCATAAAGTATGAAGACCTAAATTGATATAAAATAGCTTCATAAAATATTTCTAAACTAACCCTATGTCATACTAGATTATATTTACGAATATAGCTAGCTACCCGTTATACCTACACGAGTATCTTTTTTTATCTCAAGAATATAATTTCTCTTATATGCCTACTATTGGACGTCGGAATATCGAAATATCGTTAATATTGAAATGTCGAATATTATACATTTATAAAACAAACTCGACGGGGAAATCTCCATATCTTCATAAAGAATAAAGTCCAACCTTGATATAAAATATCATCATAACATGCTCTGAACTAAAGGTTATGTCATACTCGATTATAGTTAAGGAGCGTTATACCTACTCGAGTATTTTTTTATCTCAACAATTATCATTTTTTTTATTATGTCCACTATTAGACATTGAAATATGGAAATTTCGTTGACATTGAAATATTGAATATCGAGGCATTTAAATATTCATAATATAAATTCGACAGCGAGATCTTCAGGCCTTCAAAAAGTATAAAGCTAAATATTGGTTTAGAATAGCCTCATAAAATATTTCCACGCTAAACGTTATATCATATTCGATTATATTTAAGGATATAGCTACCCGGTATACCTACTCGGGTATTTTTTTATCTCACCCATTATCATTTTCCTTATTATATCCACTATTAGAACTTGAAATATACAAACATCGTTAACATCGAAATATTGAATATTGAAGCATGTTAAATCTTCATAAAACAAATTCGACAGCGATGTCTTCGTGCCTTCAAAAAGTATAAAACCCAATATTGGTTTAGAATATTGTCATAAAATATTTATATACTACGTGATATCATATCCGATTATAGCTACAAATATAAACTAATCGTTATACCTCTCAGAAGAATTTAACTTCGAGATTTATTGATACTAACATATTGAGATATATTTTAAAGATTAAGTAATGGCAGCTTAGATTACATACTCCTTTAAACCATCAGATTCTATTGCTCTCTCATCTCATCAGTCAGTTCTCGTGTTAGACTATTATCAGTAATCTGAATGACAGCAACAACATGGTAGTGAGATCTCAGTGAACACATGATCTATAACATACGTCATACGTAGATCATATATATGTTAAGACAATTTACGTAAATTTGACGTAAAACTGAAATTTATTATGATATTTTTATGATGTCATGATGTTTTTATAATTGTGATATCATATTGACATAAAATTTGACTTTAAAATTATACGAGGTTAAGATGATGTTATATAGACGTCATACTTATGTCATATTCATTACATAAGTATGAATGAAATAATGGCCCAGGTATAACCTATATCTTATGTAATTTGTGACCTGGCATGACGTCATTCTGGTGTCAAGCTTACGACCAAGCGTTCATTGAGATGCCGCTAACCCAACGTCGAGTTGAGGAAAGTTCGGGCTGTACACTGATGCGACTTAAAGTTTCAGTAAAAGCTTTAGCCATAGTAGAACCATGAAGGTAGCATCACAGGAAGTACAGCGGTACTTCCTGTGATACCATTATGTGTGTTGGCACTACGACTGACCTAGGACGTTTTTTTATGATCGAGACATATCGGAATTCGCCAATCGTTCGTGGTTGCGGTAATGTGTGTTTTGTTTGTGATAATAGAGAATGAATTTTATTAATGTGTCATCGTTTTAAATTAAAGCGTCATTTAATTTGATAAACATCGTATTTATTACTGAGAGTCACTTATCGAAAAGTCTATATCCTAAAGGAAATCATTGTCCATCGAACAGAGAAAACGTTTTTGAAATCGGTTTAGGAGCTTTTAGGTTTACCTATGAAAAACAACCTCATAAATGTTTCTCTATAACATTAGTATAAATAATGAAGTCTTAAAAATAATAATTTTTTTACATCTTGTGTTTCGCAAAAACGTGTATTCGTAATTAGTCGGAAAAGTGAATATTGTAGTTTTTTAGAAAATCTACACTATTTTCCGGTAAGAATATAATGAGAACTAGTGTGTAAACGAGAAATATCTTGCGTATACCTACTTTTGAACTGGCTTAACGAGACAGCGACATCTGGTGATAACTTAATTAGTTAATTGTGTTATACGACGTTACCTGCATATCTACAATAGATGGTGTACATTTAATATTATGCTATAATTGAAGTAAGTTATGTAACGTATTAAAATAAGTATTTTTGTTAATTACAAGTATCTTTAATATAAAATACGCATCTTAATGAAATAAATTATTTATCATAATCGGCAGATCCTAATCCCTTCTATTATAACCCATCCCCTCCTAAAGTGTCGTTTTGCTTCGGTTTTTAATTCATTTTATTTTAATGCCACACATTATTATATATTTTATACTGAAGTACAATTAATTAACGTTTAAAAACCACTTACAGTCTGCCGCAGCACTTAGTATTCTCATATAATTTATTGTCGTTGGCTCTAAGAGATTGCTTTTATAGCAGTAAGTACGCCACTGTATATTTAGTTTTCTAAGCCTGTAGTAAAGTTAAATAAATAAATAAATAATGTGAAAGTTAGGTGAAAAAATAGGCATTTGTTTCAAGTGCATAGACAAAAATTAACTACTAAAATTCCATGATTTGACATTGATAAAAAATTTAAAAATAATTTCACTTAGTTAAAAATTTAAAACCAAAAGTTCTAGAAAGCTAAGATTGATATTAATCAAATCTAAATCATTGAAATTAATTTTATAGTCTTCATGTTTTTTGTACAATGGAGTAAGAGGTGGGGCGGAATCTGACGTTGTCTTTTGTCATGCGTATAATTCATGTAACGGAGTAAATTGCAGGCTAAGGAAATGCTAGTTGTACTATGCTGCGAAGCGTCTTTGTTTGTCAATCACACCTGGATGACTAAATTGATTATCATTAAATTTTGCTACAAACATAGTTCATCATTTGAAATAATATATAGATTACTTTTTAAACCAAGAAATAGCATTATTTCTATGCAAAAAAGCTCGGCATCTTTTAATCTATAATAAACATTTTGTTTCAAAAATTAGCAGACAGCGCAATGTTAATTTTAAATCAAATGCACACATGTTCCAAAAATTTATTCGTGCAAAGCCACTAGCAAAAGCTGATGCAGAATAAGACCAATAAAATATTTTAGGAAGTAAAATATTTTATTGGTCTTATTCTGCAAATACATTGAAAAATACATCAAAATCAGTTTAGGAGTTTCTGAAATTATCTCAGACAAACATGCATAATGATTTAAAAATATATCTTCTAATCTATTTTTTTTCGTTATTATTAACCCGACATTAACTGTCATGATTTATTTTGTTACGATTTGTCTTACTTTTACCACATCGCATCAATTAAATTCTACATGTTGGTATGTACATAAACCTTAACGTCTATCTGTCTGTTTGTCGTTCTACATCATATCAATTAAACCCTGCATCTCCCCTGTCCTCTACATCGCATCAATTAAACTCTACTGTCTCTACTGTCCCCTACGTCGCATCAATTAAATTCTACATTTCGGTATGTACATAAACCTCAACGTCAATCTGTCTGTTTGTCGTTCTACATCGCATCAATTAAGCTCTACATCTTCCCTGTCCCCTAAATCGCATCAATTAAACTCTACTGTCTCTACTGTCCCCTACGTCGCATCAATTAAATTCTACATTTCGATATATACATAAACCTCAACATACATCTGTCTCTTTGTCGTTCTACATCGCATCAATTAAACTCTACATCTCCCCTGTCTCCTACATTGCATCATTTAAACTCTACTGTCTGCACTGTCCCCTACATCATATCAATTAAACTCTACATCTCGGTATGTACATAAATATTAACGTCTATCTCTCTTTTGGTCTAAAAATTTATTTTTCCGAAGCCACGAGAGAAAACTGATGCAGAATAAGACTAATATATTTTAGGAAATAGTAAAAAATACATCAAAAACAGTTTACTAGTTTCTAAAAATAAGCTCAGACAAATATGCACAATGATTTAAAAATATCTCTTCTAATCTATTTTTTTTCATTATTAATCAGGACGCCATTATGTGTGATGATTAATTTTGTTACGATTTTTCTTACTTTCAACCCCTATATCGTATCAATTAATCTCTTCATCTCGGTATGTACATAAACCTCAACGTCTATTTGTTTGTCGTTCTATCTGTTCACTCGTAACTCTAGGTATATTAAATGGATTTTGATTTTATATTCACCATCATATAGTTTTTTATTCCGAAAAGTTTTTGTGTATGAAACATGAATGTACGTTTCCAGGTTACATACCTATATTAATAATTATGAAATATATCCTGGAGGCCAAATACCAAGCTCTATGTATGTCGTGATGAGAGCTGTGACGTTGAGTCACAAAAGGAGCACGAACTCTCATTCAATCAAACAAACTTTCTTGGAAAAAATCTTTCATGCAAGAGTAACCGTACTCAAGGGCTAAAAAATTATTTACTTATAATATCAATATATATCTACAATCCACAAGTGTTTCTATTCATGTGTATAGAACACAGGTGTTAAAATTTCCAAATTCACGTCCCTACATTATACAGTGTAGCACCCCGCTGTATCTACCCCCTTAAGACCGGTGACGTCACGCATATCCGGGTCGCGGTCTACAGGATTATCCCTAGCGAGGGTGGCGGGAATGATCTCGTTAAATATTCATGCTTGTAAAACTACATTCATAAATGCCTACGCGCATGTAGCTTATTACGTGCGTATATCAAAACGTGTTTATATTTACTTTTGTCTAGGCGTGATTGTCATCAATATGGTTTTTAGATTTCCGTAGCAAGCAGAAACATCCAGCTCTTCCTTCCATATCTCATAAGTTTGACAAATAACCAAGTATAGGTCATGTCTCAATCTTTGCAGGTAGACGTGAAGTTGAATTACGAAGGAAACGTATTTTTAGGGCTTCGCCCCATTTTGTAATGCCCCAGTAGGAATGAATTTTTTATTCAACTGCTTTATTCTTCAGATGTATTCTTTAGCTGAATAAGAATCGATTTTAGTATCGTTTGTGATTGTTAATATTTTTAACAAAAATTAACGTGACGGATAAATCAACGTATGTCACATTTAATAAATTATGAGAAAAAGAGCCTTTCAAATTTAATCTCGTGTTTCGTTATGTCTTATACATTATGCTTTTTTGTCAATAATAATAATAAAGTAGCTAGTAATTAATATTTTGGATAAATTAATTAACTAATATTACATCAAAAAGAAAGAAAAGTATAAAAAGATTCGAATCCTACGTTAGTTATGTTCACAAACTTGCAATACAGTTCATAATTAATCGTATTAATTTTTTGTTGATATTGACTTTTAAAATTAAATGTTATGGCTATAATTTATTGTATATACGTAAGTACGCATTTAAACGGCTCGTAGAGAACATGGCCACTATAATATATATATATATATATATATATATATATATATATATACACAATTAAAACGAATACAAATTAATCTCCTCGCTGTATGTAGATCATTAGTGAAAACTTTAATTTGTTATCTCAAGGGGTTTAGAAATTAAAGTACAATGAAAATTTCAAGAAAAACTGTCTGCACGAGTCCTTACATATTTAATTAGGTCCATCTTACCGTTAGGTAACTCAAATATTAATTAAAATAAAAATAAGGAGAAAAGTGTACTAGGAACAAATTTTTTGCATATAAGTTATTCAAAAACCCGCGTTTGAAACATTTTGTCAAAAGGCATTTTTCTGAAATAAATACTACAGGTAAACAAAAACTATAAAAAATCAATTTTTCGAATGGCCGTCGCCATGGACGGTAATTAAAACGAATGTTGAACGAAAAGTAAAAGAGAGAACCAACACCGAGTAAATACTCCAACAGAAATATCATCAATCATTTTCCTTCACAAATTGCTACAATCATTATCCGCCCGAAACATTTCATTGTGGGAGCACAACAAATCGACCGAAACCCGACACACGGGCCAATGTACCGAAACTAACGCGCCCGATTACCGAAACACCCCGTCCTGGCAATAAAATATATTTCAAGAGACGGACCTTATCAGATGCTGTTGCTAGTGATGTACTGTAAAATATATTTATGAATCGATGCACGAGAAATATTATGTATCGGAAGAATTAAAGTGTTTTTTTTAAGTGAAACTCTTTCATGGCAATAAAAGGTAAATCAGTTCATCAGCGTTACGAAAATGTGTAACAAAAGTAATGAAGTGCGTAACATCCAAGTAACAATGTGATAATGTGAACGTAACAATGTGATAATGTGAACGTGTGAAGTTATTTACTTTAAAATTACACAATAATATTTCTTACATGCAGTTAAGTAAACAAAAAATGAAAATGCATATCGTCGGATGTAAATGGGTGGGTAACTAACTGACTCAATAAATTATTAAAATGTTTGAGCACTTCTGCTATATATCGATTTAGTCGATTAAAAGAACAAGGTCGCTACGAACAAGGTCGTAGCGACTATACAAGAAAACAATTGGAAATTAAAAAAAAAATCAAAGTTTCGATAGTGTGAAAATGACCCAAAATTTATATGTCATTTTAATGGAATCCATACTCTTTATGGATACAAGATAGCGCTAGTGGTTTAAATCATTCCAATGTAATACTTATCCCTAATATTATTTCTTGTCGTATGGAGACGAAGTATAATAGCAATGTCTCAAACCAACTGGTTGGCGGCTCTATAACATTCATCCTAACATTTATAAGCATAACCCTAAAATGGGCTTAGAATATGTGCGAGCAAACCGAGAACTAACCCCTGGACGTCTGTGGGTAGTAACGGCTAGTTATTAACAAATATTTAAATATGGTAGAATTAAATGCACTAATACGATCTCACCAAAAAATAATGAAATATAATTTCCACAGCTTACCATCAAGCTCAAAATGTAAGTTTAAACTGCGAAAAACACACCTTGAACATTAGTAGGTGCTATAGATGTTTCCTACTGAAATACTGTATAATGTATTTAAATGTATTTAAATGTTCATGTGAAAGGTATGTCAATAAGGGGTTCCATAAATATCTCCCGTATTTAAAAACTAAGTTGTGAGGAGCACGCCGAATATTCCAGATAAATTATCTTGTAAAATAAAGCAAGGAGTTATATCAGTTTTAAAAATGATTAATAATTAAAAATGTTATTCACATAAAATTAGCTACTGTACTAAAATTAAATTACTGTACTAAAATTAAATTTTCAAATTCTTATTATTATTTTTATATTTTCATGACTTAATTTTGTCTCATTCATTTTTCATATATCTAACAACTATTTACAGTAAGCGACTTTCCAAATATACTTATATAAGTATTTCTTTATTTCTATCCGACAGTCTAAATACAAATTTTCCTGTTAGTATATAGTCTAAGACAAATTTTCCTGTTATCCTGTATAATGTATTTAAACTTTAATTATTTTGAAATACCCAAGTAAAACTCCATTCATATTTTCGAACCTTAAGGGTTGAATATGGACAAACCCTTTTTTATCGAGCACTACAGTTGAAGAGGTGACATGTACGTGACATGTCAATATTTCAAGGGAAGTCCTTCATTGACAGTGGAACATGGTTGGATTTAACACATGTTATGATTTTTCAGAAAATGTATGTGTATTTTTTACTTTTCCTCACAATCTGGAAATTACTGCTGATAAATGCACCTATATATCGTTACATGGCAGAAAAAATCGTCATGTACTGGTTAGTTCCGTAATATTCCAATTTCTGAAGATTCCTCCCGTTTCTCAAGAACTTCATGACGCGTCAATATTCTAAATGGTGAGTCGAATATTCTTCTTTTCAACTACTAGTGTGGAGTTTTAAAATTTACTTCTAATCTTTATCCAAAATAAGGCAGAATATTATGACCTTTTTAGGTATTTAATGCATTTTTAACGCCATTTAAATTTTTAGTTAATTTATCTTTAGAAAATAAAACGATTTAGTGTTATAATTAATTTATAACGCAGTAAAAGTTTCACAAAATAAAATATTGTGAAATATTTAAGTTTACGTTATTTATTTCGATTTTTAATAAATTTAAATCGAATTACATTAAATACTACAACTAGTAATTAGGATCTGGACGCTCTTAATTTCTCCACTTATTAATTTATATCATTCTCAAATCGATAATCAGCAGTATGGGAAAAACCTGATAAACTTACTTTACATAACGCAAAAAAATTATTTCATCTCGATAAAATATCAAGACGCTCCCATCACTAGCCACATTTCGAAACGATACTGGTAGCTTGAAGAGCATTTTCTAAACGGTATATCATTGTTGTGAGTTTATCTGCTGTTATGTTGTGATCTTTAATAGCTTGGGGATAATTGTGCAGAAGACGTGCGTGCAGTTATAGCACGCAGTTATTTTATTGTTTAGAGGTTAGAATCCACATTGTTAGCTACGTGTAAGTAACAATAATGGTGATAGAACGCTACGTATCTTTATTTTGATATATATATATATATATATATATATATATATATATATATATATATATATATATATATATATATATCACATTTATCCTCGTATAAGTTTATCTGATGTTACTTCTATTGAAACGTGGTTCCTTACCCTAAACCTAACGTATGTCTGAATTTGAGAGAGTTATTGTGTATCCATGTCATTCCTAGTTTCTATGAAATCGATGGATTTATCAATCTTGGTGGAGTTGTCAGTGTGGACTCGACCATTTAAGTATTTAATTATTAAGGGGTGTTATGGTGAAAACATAAACATTATTTCAATTACGCGATTTTAAGTATGAAACGATCTGACTTTTGTAATGACCTATAAATCATACTATATAGCTTTTATATATTGTTACGAATTATTCGCGATATTGGGTTCTGTTAAATAACGAATACCTTTGAAATGATCACCGTGATAATGAAAGCAATAAATAATTTGAGAACAATAAGGCAACAGCTAATATATATATATATATATATATATATATATATATATATATATATATATATATATATATATATAATTTTCATTTCTTTTGCAGATTTGTTTTACTATTATTTCTCTACATGCATGACATATCTAGCAGCTTTGAGAAATAATTTTCTCAAAGCAAAATATTTTTCAATCAAGTTTATGTCATAGTTTGATATTTTTGTGTTCATTAATTATATTAGCGATTATTTAATATCCTACTTATTAAATTTAAATAGAGAAAAGAGTAACAATGATTGATCTTAATTTGTTTTGATTATATTAAAAGAATGTATTGAATGTAATTTATTTATTTTATCCATCTCGTAATTACATTGTTATAATTTTAACAACAATTAAAAAAATATTTCAAAAAATAGTTTGTTAATTATTGTCGATGTTATAATAGTACAATTAAGAAATTAATAAAATAAATAGATGTACTAAATAATTTCATGGCAGATCCTAGTTTAATTAGGATATATTTATCCAAACGGCAACTTGATTAAAGAAATAATATTTTATCCTTATATTATAGATGTTACCCCTTTATTTTTATGTGGGATATCAAAATTTTGCGGTATATAAATATTTTTATGCGGGATTTTGATTGGCTTTAGACTTATATTAGCGTAAGAAGGGTATTATTACAGATTTTTTTTAATTTATGCCTCTGTCAATCTGTCTATACCTTTTTTGGTCTGGAGCTTTGAGAAGAGGCATCTGATAGCTGCCATGTGTCCTAAATGACTTGGAAGACGATGAACCTGTTAAGAATGGGGGTCTACAGGTACAAGGCGAACATCGTCAAGTGGGGCTTAATAGACATGCCGATTATACGTATGGCCTAAATCAGAACACCAAGCACTTTTTGATCTACAACAAGCTGACCTTGCAGGAACTGAAGGCGGCCGACGAGAAAACCATCTCCGTGGCTAAATATTAGAAGTTTTCAAATTGGCATTGGTTCTGGACAAGGAAATGAATGAAATATGTGTCGAACTTCCGACATTTAACCTTTGAAGTGTGAACCGATTATTTTTCTATGACAAATGAAACCACGTGTATTTGTTAACAAAATAAAGAGTCACGAAAATCGTGGTTTCCATTAATTAGTACCTAAGATACTTGACGACCAAAAGCAACATTTGCCTTGAATATTTGTCTGCTTCCTACAAACTAAAATATATATTGAAAACCAGTCTTTTTCACAAATATAGATTACAAAACGTCTAAACAAATTTTATAATTAAGATTTTATACCCATAGTTCTTACTTCTGCATTAGCTGATTAAAGCCATAAATTCTTAACACCAAATTTAGGACAGATAATCTAATTAGCTAGCATTATATTGTAAGTTAACATGTTAATTGTTTTATTCATCGCTGTACATTTAGGTCTACATAATACATTCCAAAATAAATTTACAACCTTGAACTTCATCCATTTTTTGGAGATCGTTACATAGCTCTTAAGGTTACATGCCACATACCTAAGCCCGCATCTGTAACACAAACCAAAATCTATAGATACCGCAGTCTGTTTCAACCTCCCTCATAAAAGCGCTGCCAATTTATTACCCGTGTTTGCTTAGAACTTATTCAGCATTCTCTTTGCCCCCTTGCAACCCCCTGTATAAACAACCTTCGTGTGTGTTTATTTGTGGAAGATAGCTATTGATATTCGGCTGGCATTTTGCCGGCTATAAGCTACGGTGTCTAACGAAAAGATAATATTTGTGCTGTGCTGTAGTCAGCTGCTTCCGGTATAAAACTGTTGCCGGTTTTCCTTCTTTAATGGAATCCGTGGGGTAAAATGTGTTTCATACCTGAAACTTTTTAATTTTGATAAAATTATGTGGAATTAAGACATTTTTCGTGCTCTCAAGGACTTTTTTTTCATTTTTTCCAGATCTTAGTTATTGATGTTGGATAAGGAATCGATAAAGAATCGACAGTAATACCAACTATGGGTAAAGTGTAATGTCGTCTGTCGTTCATCTTTATCTTTATTTATGTTCAAAGTCCAATAAAAAAGCAAAGGTGGTTGATGGAATACTCCAATTCCTGAATCAAATCGCTCAAACTCTCTTCGATTTTAGCTTAAACTTAGTGTCGCTCCGGTGAAGTTCAAAAACCAAAAAAAATCATTAATACTATACTACTACATCAACATGAGATTCAGAAAGTCTTAAAACGTTTTACATGAAGACAAACAAAAAATATGGGATTAGATGTTTTATTTGTACATAATAATTACATTGTATTTTTACAATCATTTCGACTTTTTAAAATATAATTAAACAAATAAAATGAAAGTATTCAATCCTTATTTTCCAACGTAGTCATGAAAAAAAAGGTTGCCCTATCCGTTTTCCTCCATCAACTGAAATATTCCATTTTACTTTCGTTGAGTAAACATGTTCTCATCAAACTTTATTTCATAAAATTTTGTACCCGTATTTTTCTAAGTTATTCACTGCCCATTCATTTGATTTGAACAAACTATCCAAAAAACATTTAAATATATATTCCCAAGGCAAATATTCAATTTGAAACAGTGAAGAAATTTATTTACTTAGACAAATCATTATGAATAGAAAACGATATGGTAGAAAAGAAAAGACATAAGCAATTGGAAAAAACTTTCAGAGACAAAATTCAAAACCAAAAATGTATCATTACGTGGGTCATCGGAGGTGGTTCCTTCATAAAAAGATATTTGAAAAATTAAAAATACTCATAGAGTAATTGAAAACATTGTTTCAAATATTAGACAACTAGATAAGAATAAGACATAAAATTTAAAAACTAAATGCGCATTGAAAGAAAAATGGAATATGGTGGACCACGTAATGAGAATAAGAGACCGAGGGGACTCAACAAATGCCGGAAATGGAAACCTATATGCTGGAGAAATGAGCTAGTAGAATTCACAGATTCACTTTGATTAAGAACTGCAAAAGAAAATAAATAATGGACACAGTTAAGGGAGAGCTTTGCCCAAAAGTGCTTTATAATATCAGAACTTCTAATAATAATATTAAAATATCTTATTGATTATAAAAGATCACAGGCTATATATTACAGGGTACCGAAATTAATTCTCGACCACACTTGTATATAACAAAATTGTATATCTCGAAGACCTGCAGAATATTTCAGGGTATCTCCCTGGAATCGAAAATAAAGGATATATTATCATACATCGAATGAAATGATTAAAAATGAAGATTTTAAATACAAACGAAGGATTTATAGAAGCAAAAACACGATGGTTTAGTAACATGTAATGGATAGACGGAAACGAACTTGGGAAAAGCATTTTCAATTTGTTTACTAACAAGATTTGATTGGCATGAATAATAACTAAAAGATTGTGAAGTTATAAATATCTCAATTAAAATTAGTTTAAACATAAAAATTTCCAATGTGGCATGGCACGGTACGTCTGTCATGTTACTTTCGTCACATGCTTTTGTGGCGTCGATTGGAAAATGCAACATTTTTTATTATTCCAAACAATATTTTTAATGGAGCAAGTTTAACATGAAAATTTTACGTCAGAATTAGGATTCGAAGAGGTCAGACGGTGATGATTTTCTTACTTACTTAGTACCTTTGATTACTAGGGTGAATAGAAAAATTAAAGATATTTTTACGTAATACTTGGGTGCCCAATTTAATATTAATATCATAATTTAAAATTATTATACAGCCTGCATTTTTCGTTGCGACGTACTTTTAACAGAGCTGATTCATCTCATAATTTAGATAGTAAAAGGTTTTGAATAAATGTGAACATATGCAGACATTTTTCCTGGCTGTCTATCAAAAAGCAACATTGTCATTTCTATTCACGCTATTTAGTTATTACGTATTTAAAAATACCACATAATAAGTGAGAATGTTAATCAGGTACGTATTTGAATTCATAACTGTTTTCGTATGTATTTATCATGAATAAACCTTTAAATTCGAAAAATTTCAAAACATTTAAATTTATAAAAATTACTCAAAATATTTTCTGCATAATAATTATAATATACACATTATTCATATCACTTACCTGTATCGCTGTTCTGGAGCGAAGTACCGATCTTATTGGATATAAATCCTTTTATACTGGACGCAACCCGCTGAGGAGAGGAGCTGCCGCCCCAAAGGGCCCCTTGCAGTCTGCCCAGCAGGGCGGAGTCCCCAGTAGGCGTTGGCTTGTCCACGGTGGCTTTTTCCCCGCCAAGTCAGCGGGTTAACCAAGAAAAGAACCGAAAATGACGTTCAATAATACGTCCAAAAATCTACCCGCAAAACGACAGTCGCTGTGACTTGAAAATATAATAGTCTCTAAAAGCTTTCCAAAAAGTTAAGTTTCACTTGAAAATGTCCCCAGTCGATTTGATAAATTAGTTTTAATATCACTTTAAGTTTAATCTAATGATATGCTTTGAGTTGACTTGACGTTAATTAAATCGAAGTTAATTTTTGTTTTACTTGATTTAATCAATATAATTGTTTTTAATTTTATATTTTAATTGATAGATTTTAATTGTTAGGCTATTAAATATTTATTAGATAATATAATTTTGACTTTTTTCTAATTATTAATTAAGCCTAATTAGTGCAATTTGATATGTATTTGTTACAGTTGGGTTCTGTGTGTTCTTCAGTTCACACCATCGCGTTGTTCTGAAACAGACAAGAAAAATATTTTTTTTTATTATTATAAGACATTTTTATAAAGACCTTTATAAAATTTATAGAACTAATAAAATAGTTATAAAATTGGTTAAGGAATTTTTTACCATATTTTTTAGATTTTCCTTCCATTTTATTATATGCGGACGAGAAGATTTTAATAAATTAATTTTAAGCAGTTTTGCAAGTTTGTAAAAGCTGGATTGAATTCAATATCCTGTCCTGTGCCACATGCAAAATACCCAAATTACAATATCAGTAACCGGCTACTAGCAGTGTTATGAAAATGGGCATGTCATTTATTATGTTCACTTAACGAGATAAATTCGAGTAACAGTAAAAACCAGCCCAATGCGAGTCGAACTCGCGTCCCAAGGAATCCGTAGCACCAAACAATATTGAACTTTTAAGTTTGTACTTCTCAAAGACAGTGTGAAAAACAAAGTTATCACTGCGCTCGGTACCGAGAACATCCTACATCTCAAATACTACACAAAATATCTTATTCAAACCAATATTCGTTGAAAGGTTGTTTTAAGTTCTGCTACCTAATTTTTTTTTCATAATTTTGCACAAGTTAGTTGAAAAGTTAGAAAGAAGGGAACATATTTTTTAAGACTTTAGAAGCTCATATCTCGCCAAATATCGACTTGAATAAAAAAAGGTGTTTCTGAACCTCTAAATAATTTATAATACCTATTTGACATTACCCCATACGCCTATGCAATTACTCAATTACATGTATGGAGTGCCACCCCTAAGAGTATTTTTTTCATAATTCCACTATTTCATTGTATAGCAGTTCATAGAAGACACCTACCATCCAAATTTCATCTATATAATGACAATATCCTCCGAGTAAAATGACTGTCACATCTGTAAAGACACACGGACAGGACGAAATTATAAAAATTCCGTTTTTGTCATTTGATAACGGAACCCTAAAGACGATTGGCTTTAAAAAAATTAGAAGAGTTTAATTTGACATGTACGAGATAAAATTTAAAAATATTATTTCATAAAAATTCGTCGGATGGTCGTCGACCACTATTTTTCGATATGTTAAAAAAAAGTGGAGTTATATTAAATGGTCACAAATAAAACAATGACCGCTAAAACAGGTTTTTTACGCTATTTTGGGATTTCAATTTTTTTTTAATTATACGGTGATGTAAATGCTGCCTTATAATAAGGTATAACCCGTAACTGAGAATAATTTATGCCATAAATGAATTATTAAAAGTTTCCATCGAAATATTTTTGTAAGCAGTAAATTTGATATTAAATATTTAACAATTAAAAACAGTATCTAATATGTCCGTAACAAATTGAAAATTTGAAAAATATTTTTTTAGGGTTCTGTATCTCAAAAGTAAAAAAGAAACCCTTATAAGATCACTCCACTGTCCGTCTATCTATGCATCAGGACACTTTATCTCAGGAACGCGTGGAGGTATCAAATTGAAATTAATATCAAATGCTTTTACAGCTTCAAGGGACCGTAGTACCTTGGAGCTGTAAAAATATCAAGCTTCTAAGACAACGCAATAAAAAACTCTTCATAAAATTTAGCAAGAAGCAAGGTAAAGGAAAAAAAACTAAATGTCGTTAATTTGTAGTTACATTACATAAAAAATTGTTTTTTTTAAATGGCCTCTCTTGAAGATATAAAAGGCAACATATTTTCTTTTTAAAAAATTTTAAATTTTATAAATCGTTTAATAGCATGTACATTAATTAAGTTTAGGGCCAGTGCCTTAATTTAAACAGCTTTATAAAACATTAGCTTTCCATTACAGCATTTCTCGCAATATCTTTTTTTCACAAATACTTAAAAAAACAAGTATTTGAAGATAATTTTCCAGTTGTAAAATATTGAAAATTTTACATACTAAAAATATATCACGACTTTTGGTACAATTCAGGTTTTGAAACCCCTGAGACATTTTTATTTATTCTTTAATGAACCACTTGTACATACGGCGGACTTATTGGTGCAAGTGCAGTTTCTTATAATACACCACAACCAAGGAATACAAGTAGATGCTAGATGCTCTACAAAAGATTGCATTGTTTTAATTTGAAAACATTTTTATTAATTAAGTCTGGAAAAGATTTGAATATATATATATATATATATATATATATATATATATATATATATATATATGTATGTATATACACACATATATACCACTCGTGCGTGATCGGTTTTTTGTAATATTAATAGAAATATCATTGAATCTCGTAACATCATCTGCGCTGCCAAACAATTTGATTTGATCGTATAATTATTTTATTTAGCCATAAAATATGTTAAAACTTCAGGCAACAAAAACAAAATTTGGAGGTAGTTATCAGATATTGTCTTGTACTAAGACGCAAAATCAAAACGTATTATATTTATTCACATAAGTTATTCACATATTATAAATATTTATATAAATAATCTTTGAATTTGTTTTCATTAGCAAAAGTAATAACCGAAACTTTTGAATTAGTCACTCAAAATAATGTAATACTTAGATTATAATTTAATCAATAATATTGGCCTTTCACCAATCCTCATATGAACAGGAGATTAAATTATTATAAAGGAACCCAAATCTTCTCGTTTTTAAGAGATAAATTACATCATTTGTGATTCAAAATGCTACTATTATGACTCTGATCGAATCTTAATGCAACCAATTTCATTTTCAAAACTCTGAATTCACATATACCTTCAATTTTCGCCGTAAATAACTGATCATTGATGACCTCATAAAAGCCACCAAAATTCGAGTCCCATTTCGAAACCATTATTGTATAAAAAATTCCTTTATTTTGATTTAAACCCACATTTTAACAATTTGTACAATAAGGAATTTAAAAAATGCTGGTCCTATTCTGGTTCTTTTTCACTAATATAATTTTCTCTTATTTTTCTAGGCAGACAGACGTAATATATAATTCGGAATGAGATCGAATTTGGCCCATTAAAAGGCTCCTGTATCAACGATAGACAAACTGAACAATTAATTACAATTATTCGTTATAATAAGATAAGAACTTAAAAAATTTTAGAAGTTTTTTTTTAACTTTTAGAGAAAAACTAGATTCACTTATTGATAACATATTAATAAAGTAAAAAATAAAAATGGACTCATTTTCTTTTCAAAATTATACTAAGTCGCATAACAAACTCAATAGCTTAGCACACATTTTTTAAAAATATTTTGCATTTAATTAGAGCTATCTTGTGTCTACTTATGGAGCGTATTATTATAAATAAAAAGTGAAAACTAGGAAGCAAACGAATATACGAATAAAAGTCTTTTATTGCATTGTTTTTGTGTTTGTTTCTGTTTTTGGTTGTCTGTTTATTTAGAGTCTTATTTTATAAAAAACAATAGAAAATCAATAATGGAATTTATGGGACAGTCTGTCGTAAGTCGTTCCGTCAACTAACACATTTTGTAAAAACCGTTGCGTTGTGATAAGTAGTTGAATTTCAAAACGAAAATATACTTCTTATATCTAAACATTGTTAGCCTTTTCATGAACATGTCTTCAACGTTTACGCCACTAAATTATGGAGTTCATTAAATTCCAGTATCCGAAATTCACCTTTCATATATACTTCCAAAACTTATCTGAAAAAAAATTATGCCTCTCCCGATTTCATCCCTGATTCTTTTCCATATATATATATATATATATATATATATATATATATATATATATATATATATATATATATATATATATATATATATATATATATTGAAATTTATTTTTTATCATGTGATTACTAATAAAGACTTTTTAACGCAATAAATATTTAATAATGCCTAACTTTTTAATATATAATGAATATATTAAAAAGGGTGATTTAGAAACATCGTTGTAATTGAATACAACATACGCGTTCTAAAAACCTCCTGTTTTTCATAGATTTTGGAGTCAAGAGTCCCCTATAACTTTTGTACTTTTTTTTGTTATGTAATTGTATATATTTGATATTTAAAATACTTTCATGCGTTTTCCATATATATATATATATATATATATATATATATATATATATATATATATTCAATTCTTTTCTAGACTTAATTAAAAAAAAGTGTTGTCAAATTAAAACAATGCATTCTTTTGTAGAGCATTTCATCGAAACTAATTACTTGCTTGGTTATGGTCGACTACAAGATACTGCACTTATACCAATAAGTCGGCCGTATGTACAAGCGGAATATTAAAGATTTAAAAAAATCTCTCTGGGATCTTAAAACTTGAATTGTACCAAAAGACATGATATATTTCTAATATATAATATTTTCTACATTTTACACCTGGGAAATTATCTCCAAATACTCGTTTTTGTGATAATAATGTTATTCTATCTTAAAGCTTATCCCAGGAATGCTATAATGAAAACTAATGTTTCATAGAGCTGTTTAAGTTAAAGCATTGGCCTTAAATATAATGTACGACATACGAATAAACAAATATTAAGGCACAGGTTTTTGTAATAAAATAACTTTGTAAGTTAACCGGAATAAGTACGAGTATATTACGATAGAGGAGAATGGCGTGGCATCATTACCGCTTATCCCATTTGTGAGAGATTTAAGATAGGGATATATAAATTTAAAAAAATATCTTTAAGGAGAAATAAATAAGAGATATATAGATAAAAAAAACATTTCTTTAAGGAGAAATATCCAGAGAAAATATCGAATGCATTCAAAATCACGAATTGTAGCTAACTTTGTTTTCAAATATAATTGAGTTTCAGATGAGTGCAAAACTGTAAAAAAAACACAATGACGCAATTTGATATTGAGAATATCTAAAATTATGTTTTTAGATTGTTTATTTTTTTTCAGAATTTCGGGGTAATTTCTATCCATTTTTGTGCCATAATTTGTACAATAACAATTATCTGCCACACTGAAGCGTACCATTTTAGAAGGTTCTATCAGCAATACAACAACACACATGGTTGTATTGTTAAAAAAATGTCCTTAGTTTAAAAGAAAATCAATATGATTTTACTTCAAATTTAAACCTAGTCCATCACCGGAAGCTATAAACGGAACTTGGACAGGTATATTTCTCTCAAATTATAAATAAGAAATGCATATAAAACATTTACATAAAATAAAATCATAATAATAAATACGTAAATTTACGACATTCAATTTAACATGCGCTTAAATATCATTCTGCCTCTTTCACTTTGACTTCGTACATATGGAAATCAGCTCATAATACTATCTCGCTTGCGCCCTTAATGGATTACGTAAGTATATTATATAACTTTTTTAAATATTATTGCATGCTATAATTTTAATCGCTTAAATTGTATAATTTATTCGTATTATATATAAATTATATTTTTATAAATAAGTTTTCAAATAAAAGTTTTTACACAATTAAATGAAACTACGTGATGTAGTATTATTTCTACTATCTTTAATTTCTTTACCACGACCTAGGTTTCGTTGTATTACAACATCTTCAAGTGGGATATTAGCAAAGATTCGATATTAGCAAAGATCTTTGCTAATATCCCACCTGAAGATGTTGTAATACAACGAAACCTAGGTCGTGGTAAAGAAATTAAAGATGGTAGAAATAATACTACATCACGTAGTTTCATTTAATTGTGAATAATGAATTTCTACAAAATTAACGCCAAATATATTCAATAAAAGTTTTTACATTATTATATTTAAAAAGAAAACAAAAAAATTAAGAAGACTGCGGTTTAACTATCATCTTATTTCTAAATGTTTAGGTACAAAAATCATTTCTAATACAACATTAATACAAAACATAACATTCACGAAAACAAAATGTCAAATTCGATAATAATATTTAATAACGTAATTAATGTGCAGTTAACACAATTAAATTTATCTAAACATGCAAAATAATTAATTAAACGAATTATTTTTACAATTTTCCTCCTTAAACCGTTAAAAGAGAAATGGCTTTTTCCAAAATGGCGTCGGCTAAGAATAGCTTCGGGTATATCGCCATTTAAGAAAATAATATGGATATTTATTTAATTGAATGCATTTAATTCTAAATTATCAATTGTGAAAATATAATGCATTTGTTAGGAAAAAAAAAATAAGTAGGCTTCGTTTAAAAACATACTCACTAAGTAATTCAAAAATAGTAGTATCAATCGCTATTCTGAACAATTATTCCAAATTAATTTAAATTATTTATATTATTTTATATAATTTATTATTTGTTTACTTCATTTTCACTCAAATATTCTATTTTTATATAATATTAGTAAATAACACTATTATGAGCAATGTTATATAATTTGATTCGAATAACCAAAACATATAAATAATTTCCCTAACCCTCTATTTATAGATATGTACATGTATATATAAAAATAATACGTCAAGGGATATACGTTTATCTTTGCCCTTCTACAACGTATCAAATACATTTACTCAGTCCAAAATACACATAAACTTAACACATAGAAATCAGTGATTACATAACAATATTAAATATTTAAAAATAAAAAATATTAACCTTCTTAATTTAGGTGCTACGCAGACTGAAACACACCTGGGTACACCGAGCTCAAAACTGCTGATACATTTCACAAAGCTCCTTGGATTCCTCAGCGCATGCCTGAAGCTCCGAGCTTTTCATTGGCTCGCGGGCTTTCATGACGTCAGTCTCTCGGGACCAATGGGCGGGGGGCGAGCTGAAGGCTATCTATTATGTATAAGGCCGTATTTTTGTGTACATGTGGAGCTATGATTGTGTGAGTGGTTTCGTGTGGATGTGTGCGGGGGGACGTGTGGTTTTCCAGCCTAGACCCACTGTCGGTACGGTAAGTGGTCGAATGGAAAGCTACAGTCGAAAGTTGAACGTGAATGATAATTTTGACGAAATTTACGTTCTGGGTTTCCGGGTTTGTATTTCCGAACTTTTCATCGGAGGTGCTTTTTTCGTAACAGCACTTTGGTGAGCTTTTTAATAGGTTATCTACTAAGTTAATAATATATAATAAGAAAGAGATAAAAATATACAAAAGTTTACGTCAGGTATTGTGAGTTCTTTATGATACCTATATAAGCGTTATATATTTACCCGACTACGGCGTAGTAGAAGGAAGGGTAATGAATTTAATAGCCCATGTATTTATCTATGTATGGATGTTTGATCGTAGCCCAAAAATTGCTTAGCCAATTTTAACAAATGAAGTATCAACCTGTTTGTATTTAATGTGAGAATGTTATAGACTAGATTTTTAGAAACAAAAAAAAATTTTGGTTGATTTACAAAAAACAAAAACAGAATTTAGAGAAATCGCTTTCCTCATCAAAAATTATTACTATGTTTCTTTAACCATTTTTTCATGATCTTGAAAAAATAGCCAAGTTTGATACACATCATAACAATACAAAATTCTATATGCATCCTGTTTCGAACTATATACATGACCATATACCAAAAAGGGTAAAATAAAAACGAAGTTGTAAAAAAATACTATGTCGAAAATAACCAAAAAGTAGAAAAATAAATTAGGTAATTATAGTTTAACTGAAAGATAATCTTCACCGAATTTCGAAGTCTTGTGCCGCGTTCAGTTTTGAGGCCGTGTCAGTATTTTTTCCAGTAGGACATGTGTCAAAACTGAAGACCGCCTACGGTTTCACAATTCAGTCACCATTATCTTTCAGCGAAATTATGATTACCTAACTTATTTTTCTTCTTTTCAGTTTTTTTCAACGTAGTCGGGTTTTAGTTTTTCATAGCTTCGTTTTTATGTAAAGGATTAATAAGATAATATTTTAAAATATTATGAATGCAAGTATTTCGACTAAGAAATATTTAGTGATTAATTATAAATAATCAAGTGTATGTTATAGCTATATTATTATAATAATCAAGTGTATGTTATAGTATGTTATATCAAGTGTATGGTAGTCAAATACATTTTACTGAATCGTTACTCAAATTTAAAAACCAGAATATCGCGCTTTAAGGGTTCCGTACTTACTTTTGCGTGGAAATTTAAATAATTTTCAGCGAAGAATACTTTTCAATATTTCATATGTAATACATCACCTTCCACGGTGAAAGAAAATATGGAAAAGGAAAATTTTACCTAATGTAGCTACTAAAAGTTTGAAAAAATCCAAAGAAATAAGCTTGTAAATTAAGATTAATAAATGTTATTTTCGTTACGTATACATAATCTGTAAAATTTTGAAGCTCCTTTGAAAAGAATAAAAAAACAATTTTGATTTTTAAAATTTTCACCAATTCGTAAAATTGTAATTAAAACAAAAAATGGACATAAATTTTGTTTAAGCTTCCTTTTGTGAAAAGATACAATAGTATCATAAATATTGTTACGGGCACGCTAATTAAAATTTATAAAAAGAAAAAATATATAAAAATTAAAAAATTCAGAAAAATAATAAATTAAAAAGTGAAAAAAACGGAAATTTAAAATACAACTGGTACGTTAATATCGTAACGACCCAAAGAGACAGAGAAGCGTGCTATTATTGTACATAATAATATTTATAATAATATGACGTCAGATGTGTCAATTTGAATTTTAAAAATTATAGAGAAATTAAAAAAAAAACTATCCAAATTTTTTTCAATAAATAATTATTATTATCTATTATTATGGCGCTCCATATCCCTGAAAGGATTTTTATGCTCATCTGAAGATCCTTTTGTAACTAACGTTTCATCCTAAAGTATAATTTAGACCAAAATTAAATTAAAAATCGGTCAAAACCCATCATTTTTTGAATCAACCTTTATTATATATTTCGTAGTATGAATCAGTTCAGGTAGCATCACAAAAATATGTGACGGATATAGCGCATAGGGAGTTATGTACGATACAGTCAAAAACTATTGCGTAAAATAGTCAGGAATAGCTCTAACAGAATCCTTTATGTCAAATTCATCCAGTGACTTTACGAAGACGTATTAATATGCGTAACACCAAAAAGTAATTTCTTAACGTTTCATTGATATATAACGCTATATAAACGCCATCTGTTGGTAAATTTGTAAATATAGTGTTGACAACAATATTAACAATATCAAACATTATCGCGCTTAACAAAATTCGGACATTGTCGTTACGTGTACAAACCTTAAAGGACAACTATGATTTGTGGTATTTTTTTTAAATATCACGGGAAATAAAACATATCCAATTTAAAAAAAAACAGTAATATTTAAATAAATATTCGTAATTAATGAAATTATAGTATATTGTTTATTTAGTATAATAATTTTAGTTAAAATATTCGGCGATACGGCTGCAAGTATGATACCGCAATACGGTCAGATAAACATTTGACAATTAGCACAGCACGTGAAACTTATTTTATTACTTTTAATTACGGTGAATATAACAAAATAAAACTGTCGTGCATATTCACTTCTGCTACGTGGTTCACAAAACAGATACTGTTGATTTTTTCTGTGTAAAATTAATTGAGTTATCAATATCGAATATATTTGGCGTTAATTTTATAGAAATTAATTATTCACATTTAAATGAAACTATGTGATGTAGTATTATTTCTAGTTTCTTTAAGTTCCTTATCACGACCTAGGTTTCGTTGTATTACAACATCTTCATATGAGCAATTAGCAAAGATGCTAATTGCCCACCTGCAGCTAATTGCCCACATGAAGATGTTGTAATACAACGAAAACTAGGTCGTGGTAAAGAAATTAAAGGAAGTCGAAATAATACTACATCACGTAGTTTCATGTAATTGTGAATTATCAATTTTTAAAAAAACATGAAAAAATATTATCGAAAATGAATTACGTAATGCACATTATAATATTAATGACGTTAATTAAGTTTAAATAACTTTGTCAAGATTAGATTAAAAATAAAAAAAAATCAATTAAAATAGGTTAGTTTGAATTATGGAAACTTTTATATACTAGATTTTGCCTGCGGCTTAACCCGTATGATATTATGGAATATAAAAAGGTTTTCTTAAAGGAATAAGTGGATTTTAGTAAAACCATTTATGACATAAATACTATTTTGAACATAGTATGCCAGTTGAAATACCTGGTGATAATTTTTAATATTTTTTGAGGTGCAGTACGATGCACAAGTTATGCGATGGTAGTCTAAACTAAAAGACTGTGCAATAATAATTAACTCATGAATTAGACACTTTTAATTTTACGTTGTTCCCTACTTTTAAACATTAAATTAATAGCAGTATATGTTTGTGTGCATTTTTAGCTTTTATACCCATTGTTCTGCTTCTATAAATGATAATCTATCATTTTGTCGAGGATATATATTATCTTATGCAAAGTTTCAAAAACATGAAAGAAAACTAATAAACGAATCGTTTAATAAAAATTTCACGTTTGTAACAAATAGTTCGAAAAACAAAAAAGTTCCATTCAATTCTCAAATAACAACGAAAGCTCAAGTCATGACTAGTTTGTGAAAGGAGATAATTTATTCTTACAAGGAGACGTGCGGAAAGCTCTACATTAAGAGGTATACAAAATTTAATCTCCATTCAGACATCGTCCTAGTTACTGTCAAATCTCCTCCATTCCATACCTAGTATCTCCACCTCTACTGTCGTAAGTCAAATATAACAATTGCGTCTTGTTTCTTTGAAGGTTTTCAAGGATATTACAGAGGTCAAACTGTCAAGGTCCTCAAAAGGACGAATGAGATCCTTTCACGAACGAACTCATAGTTGTTCGTGAAAGGATGAGACGAATTCCTTTGTGTAGAGCTTTAACAAAATGGAAAGTAAGGGTGGAAAGAAGCTTTGACTAAACCAAAAAGTCCTCAGTGCTTAAAGTTCCAAGTTCGTAACTTTACTTTTACATTGAAATACCGGTCATTAGGCGATGTTATGTTGATTAATTCTAAACTACAATTTAATGAGCTAATGTGAATAATGGTAATCCTATTTTGTAAACTACTCTTAGACATTTTCAAGGTTTTATCTCGCTTTTCCAAAGAAATCTGTAAAGGGCGGGGTACACAGGATGCACGTATATATAGAATTTTCCATTTTCAATGTCAGGATTCGAATCTGAAACGAGCCTAATTTTTTATTTTTTATTTTTAGCAACTTTTATTTTTTAACTGATAACAATATTAACAATTAGAAACAACATTGAAATGGCCTCCACAGTCATGTTTTATGTCTCTCATTTTGGTTTATTCGAGGCTTCGAACTGGGTTTTTCGCACGATGTATTTTTGTATCATCAGCTATTGAACTTTTTTGGATTATCAAAGTATTTACTTGTTTACTTTGATGAATATGTACATTTAGTGAACCTATTGCTACAGAAGCACTCTCTTCCATTTTACTAAAATTAAGGATCACTTATAAAATTACGGGACAAGAGATAACAAGTAGTGATAGATAAATTTTGACAAAAAATAAGAAAGAACAAATATAATCTACTCTTTATATGTCGGGAACGATTTTAGGGTAGGATTGAGAGGTAGGAAAAGAAAAAAGAAAGATAAAGGAAAGGTATATGAGAGGAAATATAATGAGGAAAATGAAGTTAGGGAAGATATACTTTTTCGGACGATTTTGAATACTTGAATGGATGGTGAAAGCTTCATGCGGAGTAAAGAAGACTCTTTAAAAGTGCAATGTTTGAAGATAAGAAGCTTCATAATATAGATCCAGGTCATGAACAAAAGGGTTCTAAATCTGGCAACAATACAAGAGGAAGTTTTTAAGCATTGTCTGAGATACTAAAAACGGCAAAAGAATGTGAAAATTGCGCTGGTTACATACACAAGTGACCCAAATGACTTTGAATAACTATAAAGCAAAAAAATATGGAGTCTTGAAACACATCATCTTTAGCATTCATCTTGTCAACTTATCCTGATTAGTTCTTACTGCTCTTTTGTCAAATTACGTAGCTAGAGAACTCTTTAAGCAAAATAGCGATTGTACCACCATTTGTGTATTGTGTAGCGCCCTTATATTTAAGAAACTTATCTACAAGATAAGTATCAGGTATAAAAATGGTTTATCAAGTCCCTATACATAACTTCATTGATTATCAATACTTGGACTCAAAAAAGTAAGGACCAATGAAGCCTGCAACCCACAGTTTGCATTAAACAGTACCTCTTTCCAGTTTTAAAATCTTATGTGGATTGTTTTCAATTCATATTAGAGAATTTTGCTTGTTAAACCAAATTAAGGTTTTTGAAAACTGACTTTTTGCGCATGGTGAGGAACTAAGTGATTTTAAGGTATTATGAACCGTGTATTATGAACAATTTACATTAACAGCTCTGGTCTATTGTAATATAAATTTTGTGACGGGATATCTTTTTATTTTTTTAATTCCGTCAATCATAATTTCAAGGTACAAGCTCTCCCATTTTTATTGAAACTTTGTTTTATTATAATTATGTTACTAATTTGGTAATATCGTATAATACACGATATATGACGATATATGATCAAACTTTTACTTAAAAACATATTTTGTTTTTTTGTTTTTTTGTATTCTATCAATTTTTTTCCAAACAATTGATTTATCCCACTCAAATATGAAAGAATTGGATAGAAAATCATTTTGGTAATTTATTTCTTTTATTTGTTTATTTACTTAATAAAGATCTTGCTCAACTTACAGCATTTTGCTAATGCGTTGAGCAAGTTGTTGGGAAATTAAAAAAAAATTACACAATAGACTATTATATAAACAATGCATACAATCATAAATTTGACATGTTACAAAATAATGTGCTGGTCGTAATTTATCCAAGTATTCCACGATCCTGATTATTAAGTCGCAAATCGAGCATGAGAACAAGTCGGGATGAGGTGATGCTTCCTAAATAGATTTAATTAATTTCAGCACGCGAATGTTGACACGTGTATGCGGTATGGAAAATAATGGATGCTTCTACATTCGGGCATAAAAGTTCGATGCAAAAAACTATATCGATTCCAGCATTAACGTATTGTCAAAATATCGTAAATTATTATGAATTAATATAACCTCCTTATTTTGAAGAGTTATATCCAACCACACCCAAATAAAAAAAAACAAGTATTTTCGAAGATGGTAGTCATAATTTTTAAAACAAAAAAATCTAGTAAACCTTTTTTTATATTTTCTCCAAAATAAGGATACGAGTTACCTTACGTGATGTATCGACATACGAGTAAATAATGAGAATGTAGCGTTGGAATTCGTTAAAATTACATATCGACATTGGATCAATAACAAAAATACAAAAAAAAATAATAAACCCACACTTTGAGAAAATTTAACCTATTACCAAATAACGGTTTTGTAGAGACCTATGATTAAATCGACGATCCAATTGCTCTGATAGTACGAAAATAATAAATTTAATAGGAGCTACATTTAGATAAACCTTCAACATTTACCAAGTTCAAAACTTAACGTTTAGACAATAACAACAAAGTTGAATTATTGGAAGCTTTATGAGCTTTATGAACTTATTTTTAATAAATTTTTAAAGCCTTTTCAATGATGGTTTTTGAAAAACCTACATTTTCGTGGTATTTCATGAAAAACAAAAAATTAGGAATAGCCAACTCGTCTATTCCACGCCATGCTGCTATGATATTGAAATAAAATTGGACATGCGTCACATCAAAAGAATGGAATATAATTAAAAAATTTGTAATATTATCCTATTTTTTCGGGAATTTCAATTGTGTATAAACATAACTTTATGAAATTAGAGACGCAACTCTAGAGAATTGTTTTTAGTGGATCTTTCTTAATTGCGTATACTATATCAGACACTGCCATTAAGAAATGTTTACAAAGGTGTAACGTTTTGTTTGCATCTATTGTCTCATTAGCTCACATATTAAGTTAAATGTAACTAATTTATGTACGTTATCTTAAACATATTTTGTTTTCCAGCTTAACTTTTGCAAATCATAATACACAATACAAAAAATTCCAATGTCACATCTGCACTGACTATATTTATTTCTAAGTACTAGTTCAGAAATTTAATTTCACTTAAACTGTTAAAATACTTTCGTTGAAATTTTCACTAAAAATATTTTTTTAAAAAAGCACTGTCGACCACCTGAAATAAATTTATAATTTAATTTAAGTTAAAATGTAAATTTAAAACTTTAACTTCTAATGTGCTTACAATACTGAATAGCTTCATAAAGGGCCTATTTATAATATAAAAATTTACTTTTGTTTAAGTTGATCGGTGGTACTGGTACCGACTTCAAAAATAAGTAACTTAGTTATTTATATAAATAGGTACCTATTTTGGGTTAATTATTTTTTACTTTTTAGTACCTACCTTTTTTAAAGTCGGGTTTTTAAAAAAATATTTTATTTTATAATATTTAGCCATTAATATATTAATATTTATTACCACAATTATTTCCTTTCTTAGAATATTGGATATTTATTAAAAATAAATCTAAATATCAACAAAAACAAAAGCAAAAAGTTAAGCTAGTGTATAGATATTTTTTGCAAAGTAACAACTACAGTAGCTAATATATTTAATCACGGTTGATTTACCAATATCCGTTAAGGAGTTCTATTGTTCATATCCAGAACTTATCATCAGACCCTGGCCTGGTAAGTGGTGTAGTTATTTTGCAAAACAACAACTACCCGTAGTAAATATCTCGAATCATAGTTGACTTACTGCTATTCATTAAGGGGTTCCTTTGTTCATTTCTAGACCTCATCATCGGGTTATCTTCATTAATTTAATCTATCATTAATTTATAGGGGACCGAACCTATAGCATCCTCTTTCAAATAAAAAAGAATCATAAAAATCGGTCCACTCGGTAAAGAATTATCGCTGAACATACAAAAAAAAAAAGATTCCGACGAATTTAGAACTTTCTTCATTTTTTGAAGTCGGTTAAAAATTAAATATTTTTCATTCTTTAATGAGTTCGAAAACAGTTAGTAACAGTAACCCAAAAGGATCTAAAAATACTTAACATTTCTTTCCAATGTTTTTAATAATCCATTTTTATTAGTCCTAATTATCTCAGACACAGATTTAATAACTTGTTTGCTCATGATCTATAAAAAACTCGAACTCTGAAATTTTGCTCTTTTTCCCGAAACACAATAAGCTTTTCTAAGAAAAATCCTTCTCCGTCCTTGGAAAACTTTAGAATCAAATAGACTCTGACACCAGACACTCGCCCTCAATAAGTGTTTCAAAGGTCGCTGGGAAAAGTTTTACCTCTCGTAATGTCTAGACATTGTCATTTCTTAATTCCATCTTGCTACATTTTTCCTGGAACAAATGGTGACAGTGTCGAATAATTTTCTGTTTTTATACTTCAATTTTCCTTATTTTTCCTCTGAACTGTATTTACATTTGTTCATCCAATGATATATGTTCCACAAAACTACGGCTTGAGGGAGACATAACAAAAATACAGAAAATTTTTAAACGCCCCATACTTTGAGAAAATTTAACCTATAATCAAATAATGGTTTTGTGGAGATCTATATTTAAATCGACGATCCAATTGCCCTGATAATCCAAAAACATTAAATTTAATAGGAGCTAAATTTAGATAAATCTTAAGCATTTACCAAGTTCAAAACTTAATGCTCAGACGATGACAACATTATTGAGTTATTAGAAGTTCATAATTAAATTATTTTTGATAAATTTGTATAACCTTTTCAATGATGATTTTCCAAAAACTTATATTTTCGTGGTATTTCATGAAAAACAAAGAAATTAGTAATAGCCAACTACCCTATTGCAAGCTATGCTGCTATGATATTGAAATAAAGGGGAAGCATCTTTAAAAATCGGTGTTTCAAATGATATTTTATAAAGGATATAAAAAAGAAATGGAGCGAAGTGTACATAATACTTTATTTATTGGTCCTTTAGACACAAGAAAATACATATTATTATTTATTTTTATTGATAAAATATAATTTCTCACAATGCCGGAAAAATGCTGCCTCGTTAACTGCATCACAAATTATTTCAAGATAAACAAATTTTATAAATGTAGGAATATCGTAATAAAATATTTTAGTTATTGTTTATCTTTGTCACAAATGGTAGCCAGGGTCTGATGATGGAACAAAACTCCTCAATAGTAAGCAGCAGATTTATTGAGTTTGAGCTCGTTTTGTTTGCCTTGACGAGTCCGTTGGGTACGAATGGTAGCCAGAATGATAACAGGAACCCTCAATGGTAAGAGGGAAACCAATCGAGTTTGGAACCGTACCACTTGTATATACATAAGCAGCAAAGTAACAAAATAGTTAAATATGTACAGGTATATACAAAGATACGAATCGACAAGGTCAAACAGCCACTTTAATTAGAAGCGCATTACAATGTAAGAAATTATATAATTAAAATTAAAAAGTAAATAATAAAAAATAATAACCTTTTTATCGAAATACACCCTGTGTTTTATAGACTAAAAAGGTATAAATAGACAAGTATAATCCTCAGATCCATCTTTGGTACGTTCTTCGACAATGAGTTTTGGAGAAGGAGAACTTATGCCGAACTTTATCGTTTATTTAAAGAACCAGGTATAATCAAATTTATAAATATTCAACGTATGAAGTGGGCCAGCCATGTAATTAGAATGAATGAAGATACAACGAAAAAACTAATTTTTCAGTCGAATTTTTGAATCAAGTTAGATGGGCGGAAAACCACCTGACTACAAAGTGTTTTCGACACTATCAACATAACAAACTGGAAAACCGTGGCGCCCAGAAGGAGGGCTTGGAACAGTCTGCTCGAGAAGCCAGGGTCCACCGAGGACTGTCGAGCCACTAATGATGATGATCTACAACCTTTTATTTAATATTCTTTTTGAGGTAGTCGCCAAGTAGACTGGATTAACTGTCATCAATATGAAACGGAAAATCCAGTTGAAAACATTTACTTGCGCTATATGCTATCAGAACACAAAAATAATCTGCACTATCAATATCTGTCTCTATCTATACTCTTAATAAAATGAATGATATACTGACAAAACAGAGTGAATGATGAACATGGAAAATATTGACAACAACGGAGTGAATTATGTACATGGAAAATATTTTAAAGAGTGATTGATTTAGTGTAAAGAAATATAGTACAACCTAGAAAACCGGTTTTCAGAATTTTCGTCTGTCTGTTAATTTGTTCGTTTATCACGCAAAATCTACTAGACGGATTTTGATAAAATTTGGTATACCTAGTAATATTTTATACCTAAGAGCAACATATGAAAGAAAAAGAATTTTAATAACTTTTCTTATTTCGAATTTCACATTTTTTTTAAATATTCTTTGGTATCGACTTCAAAAAGAATATTAAAAAGAACGTTGGAGATGAGTAGAAAAATACTAGCTTATTTTGATCTACTTTTAATCTACCAGTCAGAGAAGGTGTTTTCAATACAAAAGGGTATTATCTTTCTTTTTTACGTTCAAGTTTTTTTTTTATTTTACTGTAAATATTCAATCGTTTTTAGGATTCCGTATCTCAGAATAAAAAAAGAATCCTAAAAAAGATTGCTTACATGTCTGACTGTCTGTCACAGTCGTTTTTCGCAGAACCTGCTTAACGTAGAAACTTAAAATTTGGCATAGAAATTAAATATATTAATCTGAATATATCTCTATAACTAACGCTCAAATATATGTAATTGGGGATTCTGGGACAAATTAAACACCCTATTTTTTTCCCAAATATAGTGTAAATAGGTGTTATTTGAAAACGCTGATATTAAAGATCTAAAAAATATTTTTTTTCTGAATTTTAGATAGTGTATCTTCCGAGATAAATTTAAAAATATGCAAAAAAAAATTCAACAATTTCTTATTTCCGAAATTAGTTATTCTAAAAACATTAAAAAATAAAGTTTTTAGAAGTCTACTCAAAGATTATAGAAAAACCAAAAATATTATTTTAGATTTTATAATTTTTGAAACATGCGCCATGTTTTATTGCCTTTGAAGGATATACTAAGCATTATATTTTGATTATGATAAATTATTATTTACAAATAATTTAATAGAATCCTTCAATTTTTATATGGGCTTAAATATGAACTTAACTCTCGTAGTGCGAGTTATATACGTGCTTGATAGGTTTTTATACTTTAATGCCATATTAATAAAATGTTTCATTACGAAAATTCGTTTATGGTAATAAACACGAATTTTAGTAATGAAATATTAAATATAAACACGAATTTTAGTAATGAAATATTAAATATAAACACGAATTTTAGTAATGAAATATTAAATATAAACACGAATTTTAGTAATGAAATATTAAATATAAACACGAATTTTAGTAATGAAATATTAAATATAAACACGAATTTTAGTAATGAAATATTAAATATAAACACGAATTTTAGTAATGAAATATTAAATATAAACACGAATTTTAGTAATGAAATATTAAATATAAACACGAATTTTATGAATGAAATATTAAATATAAACACGAATTTTAGTAATGAAATATTAAATATAAACACGAATTTTAGTAATGAAATATTAAATATAAACACGAATTTTAGTAATGAAATATTAAATATAAACGCGAATTTTAGTAATGAAATATTAAATATAAACGCGAATTTTAGTAATGAAAGATTCCTGTTGACAATAGGATAATTAAACTTATTTTATGAGCTAATTCAATTTTTTCAATTTTATTCAGTTAATTAAACTTATTTTATTCGACATTTATTATTTTATTTCAAATTAATAAATGTCGAATATTTAATGCATGAAAGATCTAATATTCTAAGTAACATCAAGTATAGAAAACTCAGAAACATAAAAAAAAAAATTATGGCAAATATTTTTATATAAAATATTTTGTCTTATAAAACTAGAAAATACTCATAAAAATTTTATGGTAATAAAAAAATTTATAGAAATTTAGAAAGATTTCTGTGGAAAGTTAATAATGTTATGTTTACACTCATACAAGAGGTAAGACATAATTCAATGCTAATATAAGCTTCGAGATGTTACTGTACTACTCGAGAATCCACTAATTTTTACAAAGAGCAAAATCGAATTTTCGCTTTCATTTCAAACTTATTTTCAAAATCGGAAAAAAAATTGTTGTAAAAGTACTGCTTTTATCGAAACTGGTGTAAAAATAAAACTAGACATGAAAAACCGCTAGAGTTATTTTCAATTTAACCCATTTTTTCAACTAACAGTTGATAAAATATTAAAATCCGCCCGAGATCGGAAGTTAAATTTTATAAGATCAAAGCTTCCATCACTCGTAATTTGAGCCGGAACTTATAACTTTTAATGTGATAAATTACTTGTTTGCCAACAAAATTTGTGTTAAGTATTATAGATTAGTAGAAGTCAAGAAATAGTAAACTTCAGTCCTGTATTGTAGATAACTAATGAACAGTTGATAAAATATTAAAATCCTCCAAAAAACGAAAGTTATATTTTTGTACGATCAATACTTCCATCGCATATCATTTCAACCGGAAGTTATAAATTTAAACGCCATAAATTACCTGTTGGCAAACAACATTAGTGTTAGTTAAGTATTTTAGAATTACGGCAGTTAAGGAATACTTAACTACTGTGCTTTATTATTGATAATTATTTGTCTAGTTGGTTCGCTTGGAGCCGTAGATTACGTACCAAATTTGTAGAGGCACACTGAGTATATAAACAGAAAAATATTGAATAGAAACACTATATATACGTGGATAAAAACAGTTTAATCATCCGAATGTTTAACTTAAACTAGTTTAAAATTTATATTACTATTTAGATGGAAAACAACACCGTGATGAAGAGAAATAATAGTTTTTGATTTTTCCTAAGAGACTGTAAGATTTTTCGATTAAAATCGCACAGTTCGGTTTGCGTTCCATCCCCGCGTTCCCCGTCTGCTTCTGTATGTTCCTGCAGCCCACCGATGCCCTCCGTCCGTGTGGCGGAAGTTTGGTTTAATTTTCTACGTAACATTTTTATCACATCATAACTTCGGAAATATGACATATCATAACTTCGAAAACATAACATATCATAACTTCGGAAACATGACATAAGTCCCGAGGTTATGTTATCATAACTTCGGGAGCATGACGTGTCATAACTTCGAAAACATGACATATCATAACTTCGGAAACATGACATATCATAGCTTTGGAAACATGATATATCATAACTTCGGGAACATGACGTATCATAACTTCGAAAACATGACACATCATAACTTCGGAAACATGACATATCATAACTTCGGAAACATGACATATCGTAACTTTGGAAACATGACATATCATAACTTCGGAAACATGACATATCATAACTTCGGAAACATGACATATCATAACTTCGGAAATATGACCTATCATAAATTCAAAATTATGACATATCATAACTTTTTAAACGTTCGAGATGTCGCAATGAAACAAAAACTGTTATTTTATTTTGTGCAATTTAGTCGTTTTGATCGAATTTCGATAAAATTGGTTATTGTTTTTTTATTTATTTAAATGACATGACCAATAATTCTCGTGTGTGTCCCTACATAGGTCGCCAATGTTCATGTACACGATTACAAAAAGGAAAAAATTTACTGGTTTGTAATCGTGCTTATATATAAATCAATAATAAATAAGTTACAGGTAAGAAGAACTGGGAGTTTCGTCAAAATTGATAAAATATGAGTATATTTACATATACTCCTACTGGACAGGGGGATGTGGAGGAGGAGGGGAAGGGGAAGCGAAAGGGGAAGGGGAACACGAGAGTGAACGCGAGTGCCAAGGCGAAGGCGAACGCCAAGGCGAAGGCGAACGCAAAATACGAAGGCGAATGTAAAGGCGAACGCAAAGGCGAACGCGAAGGTGGATGCGAAGGCGAACGCGATGGCGAAAACTCGACGAAAACGAATCAACATTAGAAATTATAAGGTTTCTTGTTTTACTGTGGAACCCTGAAAATGATATGCTCTGTACGAATCTGATCGCTGGCCTTTCTTTATTGTCAGCATCCTACAAATATGTGCTAAAATCTGCCCAAAAAAATTGTCATGTGAAATAACACGGGCACACTAATTTTTTTAAATTTTCATATTTTTTTGAAGTATAAAGAAAAGCTACGTGTGTATGCAGCCTTTCTTTGTGTCATTGAAAATATTACAGTGGTTCATTATCACTTCAATAGTTATTCTTTTTCATTAATTTACTAAATATTTATGTAAAGTAATGATATTGAATATATTGGGCGTTAATTTTGCAGAAATTCATTATTCATAATTAAATGAAACTACGTTATGTAGTATTATTTCCACTTTCTTTAAGTTTTTTACCACGACCTAGGTTACGTTGTATTACATTTTCAGGTGGGTTGTTAGCGAAGATTGTGTGCTAATGTCTCACCTGAAGATGTTGTTATACAACGAAACCTAGGTCGTGGTAAAAAACTAAAAGGAAGTAGAAATAATACTACATCATGTAGTTTCTCTTAATTGTAAAATGGTGATACATTTTTCAGACAAGATTTTATCTTCAATGTTTAAAGAAAATCAGATAGTCAAGAGTTGGCCATCCTCCATCTTGTGTGTCGCAAAGAAGTACCTCGAAATGTAGGATCGCAAAATAAAAATATAAAATGCCGTATCAGAGTGAAAACTATTGCTTATATTGCTCTACTTTTATTATATTTTTATAATAATAACCATCTCACAAAGGTCTATTTCTTTACTTTAATGTATAATTAAGCCCTCGGGCGTGCATGATGCTTATAAGTGATGCGGTGACTTGTACCACTCGTACGTAAATATTTAAGTTAGAGTGAGATAAATATGCGTTCCTTAAGGTTCACGTACGCTCCAAGGGTTAATACTAGTGATAAAACTTACTGTTTATAGAAATAAAGAACGAAATTTGTTTGTTTTTCCGTTTGTACATATTTAGAAAACTCTTGGATGATTTTCACAAAACTTTCACCGACGTATATCCAAATTCTTCAAGATTTTATTTGCTTTTTTTATTTTATAAAAAAATCAAATTTATAACCTAGTACACATATCAACTTACTCTAGAGGCAATTTCTCATGCTTTTAGAATTCACCAAGCCGATTAGCCCTAAGGCGTGTTCTTCAATATGTCAAGACAGATTTCGTGTATATACGCCAATATATTCAAAATAAAATGAGCCAAAAAAGGAAATCTAAAAAATCGGAAACAAGTAATCTTTTTGTTTACCGCGAAAGATGCAGCCAAACAATGTTTAAAAAAGATGTTACTAATTAAAATGTCGACCTCTAGAAACTTACTGGTTAGGAAATAATAATACGAAACCAGTAGTGGTAGAATCCAAGGTACGAGAATTACTAAGGATATCGAGTTTGTTTTCAGCAATAACATATGATGTGTATCTATTTAATAATGAAATTAGTTAAACAACTCACAAATTCGATCGTTTTTTACTTTAATTTAACAGCGGCGTGTAGTGCCTTATAAGCAATTACATGTAGCTCACCCTGAACCCTGAACCTATATCTGACCACATTTTCAGGAATATTTAAATACATTTAACTTATGTTATTCAAGCGAAATCCGCAATTCAACATATGATCTATACTCCGAACGCACAAATCAAACACTTCGAAGACGTTCAATTTGAAATGAAACGAACAAACATCATTCCTCTCTGTCTGTCTCAAACTTCATTCTTTCATAAATAATAGAAAGTCAATAAAAAACTAAAATTAATTACGTCATTTCAAACAGTCGATTTGTATGAAGAAAACAAGCTAACATTGACTACCATAGCTTACGATTATGTCAGAATAAAACTATTCCTTATATTGAATATATTTGGCGTTAATTTTGTAGAAATTCATTATTCACAACTAAATGAAACTACGTGATGTAGTATTATTTCTACTATCTTTAAGTTCCTTACCACGACCTAGGTTTCGTTGTATTACATCTTCCTACGTAGAAGATGTTGTAATACAACGAAACCTAGGTCGTGGTAAAGAACTTAAAGAAAGTAGAAATAATACTACATCACGTAGTTTCATTTAATTGTAGACTATTCCTTATATTGTTCCGAGCACATTACACGCCATGTACAGATATATGCGAACAGAATTACAATGTTATAATAACAGTCTGCGATCATCCATTATTCAGATCATGTGCCAGTCAGAATAAGCAAAGTATTGTTTTATTTGTACTTAGTAAAATATTGTTGTTTAGTAGTTTGCCCTACCCAAAAAGCACTACACGCATGCACCGTAATATACCCCCATTTGCACTAACATATTGCTGTAACCTCGTTTCCCACTGATCGTAGGCGTGAAATAAATCAATTCCTACCAAATTGTTCAATACATCCGTCGTTTTCTTCTTTATATCATCGACTGTTGTAAAACGCGCTCCTTTAAATACATAAAAGGCATACAGTTCTGAATCAGGGATGTAATACTGAGAATGTTCAAGTGCAGTAAGTTAATTGCTGGTCATAAAATGTTTTCTAGGAAATACTATTTGGCAAGGGAATGTTCTGGGGAAGAATGAAACTATATCTTCACAATTGCAGTAATTTTTCTCGGTTTTATTCAAATTTCCGTATTATAACGCTGTTTTACTGATGCAACCTTCTGAATATGATGAACCTATAAAATAACATTATAATGTTAGTTTACTGATGCAACCTCCTGAATATAATAAACCTATAAAATAATATTATGATGCTGGTTTACTGATGCAACCTTCTGAATATGATGAACTTATAAAATTATGTTATAATACTGGTTTACTGATGCAACCTTCTGAATATGATGAACTTATAAAATTATATTATGATGCTGGTTTACTGATGCAACCTTCTAAATATGATGAACCCATAAAATAATATTATGATGCGGGTTTACTGATGCAACCTACTGAATATGATAAACCTATAAAATAATATTTTGATGCTGGTTTACTGATGCAACCTTCTGAATATGATGAACCTATAAAATTATATTATGATGCTGGTTTACTGATGCAATCTTCTGAATATGATAAACCTATAAAATAATATTATGAGGCAGGTTTACAGATGCAACCTTCTGAATATGATAAACCTATAAAATAATAGCATGATTCTGATTTACTCATGCAACCTTCTGAATATGATGAACCTATACAATTATATATAACGCTAGTTTACTGATGTATCCTTCTGAATATTATGAACCTATAAAATAACATTATAATGCTGGTTTACTGATGCAACCTTCTGAATATGATAAACCTATAAAATAATATTATGATGCTGGTTTACTGATGCAACTTTATGAATATGATGAACCTATAAAATAACATTATAATGCTGATTTACTGATGCAACCTTCTGAATATAATAAACCCATAAAATAATATTACGATGATGGTTTACTGATGTAACCTTATGAATATGATGAACCTATAAAATAACATTATAATGCTGGTTTACTGATGTAACCTTCTGAATATGATGAACCTGTAAAATTATATTATAATGCTAGTTTACTGATGCTACCTCCTGAATATGATTAACCTATAAAATTATATATAAAGCTAGTTTACTGATGTACCCTTCTGAATATTATGAACCTATAAAATAACATTATAATGCTAGTTCACTGATGGAACCTTCTAAATATGATAAACTTATAAAATAATATTATGATGCTGGTTTAATGATGCAACCTTCTGAACATGATGAACCTATAAAATAACATTATAATGCTAGTTCACTGATGAAACCTTCTGAATATGATAAACCTATAAAACAATATTATGATTCTGGTTTACTGACGCAACCTTCTGAATATGATAAACCCATAAAATAATATTACGATGATGGTTTACTGATGTAACCTTATGAATATGATGAACCAATAAAATAACATTATAATGCTGGTTTACTGATGTAACCTTCTGAATATGATGAACCTGTAAAATTATATTATAATGCTAGTTTACTGATGCTGCCTCCTGAATATGATTAACCTATAAAATTATATATAAAGCTAGTTTACTGATGTACCCTTCTGAATATTATGAACCTATAAAATAACATTATAATGCTAGTTCACTGATGGAACCTTCTAAATATGATAAACTTATAAAATAATATTATGATGCTGGTTTAATGATGCAACCTTCTGAATATGATGAACCTATAAAATAACATTATAATGCTAGTTCACTGATGAAACCTTCTGAATATGATAAACCTATAAAACAATATTATGATTCTGGTTTACTGACGTAACCTTCTGAATATGATAAACCTATAAAATAATATTATGATTCTGATTTACTGATGCAACCTTCTGAACATGATGAACCTATAAAATTATATATAACGCTATTTTACTGATGTATCCCTCTGAATATTATGAACCTATAAAATAACATTATAATGCTGGTTTACTGATGCAACCTTCTGAATATGATAAACCCATAAAATAATATTATGATGCTGGTTTACTGATGTAACCTTATGAATATGATGAACCTATAAAATAACATTATAATGCTGGTTTATTGATGCAACCTTCTGAATATGATGAACCTGTAAAATTGTATTATAATGCTAGTTTACTGATGCTACCTCCTGAATGTAATTAACCTATAAAATTATATATAAAGCTAGTTTACTGATGTACCGTTCTGAATATTATGAACCTATAAAATAACATTATAATGCTAGTTCACTGATGGAACCTTCTGAATATGATAAACCTATAAAATAATATTATGATGCTGGTTTAATGATGCAACCTTCTGAATATGACAAACCTATAAAATTATATTATGATGCTGCTTTACTGATGCAACCTTCTGAATATGATAAACCTATAAAATAATATTATGATGCTGGTTTACTGATGCAACCTTTTGAATATGATAAACCTATAAAATAATATTATGATGCTGGTTTACTGATGCAACCTACTGAATATGATGAACCTATAAGATTATATTATAATGCTAGTTTACTGATGCTACCTCCTAAATATGATGAACCTATAAAATTATATATAACGCTAGTTTACTGATGTATCCTTCTGAATATTATGAACCTATAAAATAACATTATAATGCTGGTTTACTGATGCAACCTTCTGTATACGATGAACCTATAAAATTATGTTATAATGCTGGTTTACTTATGATACCTCCTGAATATAATGAACTTATAAAACAACATTATAATACTGGTTTACTGATGCAACCTCCTAAAACCTATTCTTCCAATATTCACACCCTTGATATCGAAAAATACAATGAGCATGTCTTTGAATTTTGAATTGCTTTGAGGAGTTTTTTTTCTTATGTTTTCCAATGCAAATACTGCCTTTTTGTTCCACGCTCATACTGGAAAATGTAGGTTTCATCATAAGCGACTACAGAGTTGAAAGCGTACCAAATTTACATATTGTTAAAATTTTAAACTTATTTTTTTGGCATATTTAAATTCATTGCAGAAAACACAACCAAACTAATTGACGATTCCCAAACAACTGAACGTCATAGAGTGTTGCTACTTGTTATGCAGATTCTGAATTGACTGATTCAAAGTCACTACGCATTCAATTATAATTAACTAACTACTTATTTACTAGGTGTAATCGCAGTTTCGTTATCTAATAGATATATCTAGTAGTTTGTATCCTCTGAGAAACGGAAACGTTACACTGGTTAATTTGTTTATTATTTACTTTGAATTAATAACATTGAATTTAAGTGTACAAGTTTTGATCATATAACTGAAATAAAATCATGAATATTGAATATATTTGGCGTTAATTTTGTAGAAATTTATTATTCATAATTAAATGAAACTACGTGATGTAGTATTATTTCTATCGTAATACAACGAAACCTAGGTCGTGATAAAGATCTTAAAGAAAATAGAAATAATACTACATCACGTAGTTTCATTTAATTGTGAAATAAAATCATATAAATATAGGAAGATTTAAGAAAGAAATCGAGTATATAGGATAAAGATATTCAATAACTATGTCACAAATGGTAGTTATGTTATCCCATTATTACTACCCACATTCCATTATTGTAAATGGATCTAATGGAAAGGGACTTGTCAGTTTGATTGATTTTTTTTGCGATTACATGAAAAACTAGAGAGACGTTGATATTACCAACGAAGAAAATCCATTAGCAGGTGACAAAAATTCTTTTTGTTTTCCCTTTTTCCCCATAATGATTAATTTTTCATGCATTTCAGTCTCCGTCTGCGTGGCGTTCTTCCATCATTAATCTTCTTAAGACCCTGCAATTTATGTGAATAAAGTTTTGTTTCTTTTTTTAACCTTGATATCTTTTCCGTATTATTTTGTTGTCATAACACTCCTCTGACAAAATCACTTAAAGATACAGAATATGAAGTACCTGAGGTGAAGGCTTTTTGTTTGACGTTACTATAATAAGATTTATGTCAGGAAAAGCTATGATAAATTTAGTGCGAATATCAAAAAAATGTTTTTTCTCAGCAACGCGTTTCATGAAAGTGAAGGCGTTACGAGATTACTGGGTATTAACCGGACGTACAAGTGATATGTGCCACTATTTCTTACCAAATTTTCTTTTTTCTAGCAAAGAGATTTGAACTGAGATATAAGTGTAAGATTTCAGATTCTGCCAGATCTGAAGATCTATAATTTGTATTATCAATCAATTTTTAATTGAAAATTATATTTTTATGGGTCAGGGAAATTAAAAACCAGAAGGAAGAGCTTGACAGATTTTTCATGATGTATCCTAATTTTATGGTGATATATTTTTTTAATTTTCCAACTAATAATAATAAATTAAAAATTATTTACCTATCTGTGTATTATGTATGTTTTCGCTGACAAAATAATAATAATAAAATAAAATCCATTTAATAATAATTTTGAGGTGTCACTTAATATATTTCAATTTTTTTCATTTTATGTTAAATAAGAACATTAATCATTTGATGTCTGATATATATTGCCTTTTATTATCCACATTCATGTACTTAACAATGAACAAAGAATGTTTCTAAAATAAAACTCAATGTTCTCCAGGTCAAATTTAACAAAACTGATGAGGGAACAATGTGGAATTTACCAATCATTTCTAAGAAAATCACTGTCAAAATGACATATTTAACAATAAAAAATCTTGGTTCTTTTCACAAAACTATTGTTTAAATATAACCATAAAATGAACCACATTGGTTTCATAACTAAAAACGTCCAGAAAAACCTTGTAAACATATTCAAATATAAATATAAATCTTATGAAAATTGCGACAGTGTTTTTAAATATTACGAAAATTCTCCCATTGTACCATACATAAATAATTAATTAATTAAATTATTAAAAAAATTAAAATTAATAAATTAATTTATGTGCTTTATTTAACTAAAAAAAGGTATTTATCTACCAGGTATAAATATAGAAAGTATTGTCACAAGGTAAAATATTATTTGAAATTCCAATTATTAAACAGTAGTTGGCCAATTTTGGTACAACAGAGATTTTATTAATACTGCATACTAGAGGTATCGATCGATGGATAAACTAAGCTTTAACGTTAAATTAATTTAATTATTGTAACAATTATTATAATAATAATTTAATAAGTCCACTCTAAAGGTATCAATCAATGGATAAACTAAGTTTTAACGTTAAACTAATTTAATTATTATAACAATTATTATAATAAAAAATTAATGAGTCCATTCTATAGGTATTGCATACTAGAGATATCGATCAACAGATAAACTAAGTTTTAACGTCAAATTTAGTCTATTATAAAAATTATTATAATAACAATTTAATAAGTATATTTTAGAGGTATTGATCAATGGATAAACTAAGTTTTAACCTTAAACTTAGTTTAATTATTATAACAATTATTATAATAACAATTTAATAAGTCCATTCTAGAGGTATTGCCCACTAGAGATATGGATCAATGGATAAACTAAGTTTTAACCTTAAACTTTGTCTAATTATTACAATAACAATTTAATAAGTCCATTCTAGAGGTATCGATCAATGGATAAACTAAGTTTTAACGTGAAATTTAATTTTAATTATTATAACAATTATTATATTAACAATTTAATAAGTCCATTCTAAAGGTATCGCATACTAGAGGTATCGATCAATGGATAAACTAAATATTAACGTTAAACTTAGTCTAATTATTATAATAACAATTTAATAAGTCCATTTTAGAGGTATTGCACACTAGAGGTATCAATGGATAAACTAAGTTTAGAAAATAAATATTGGATTGAAATTTATGCTTCCATGAATAATATACACAAGAACAAGAAACGGAACTACCGAGTCCATAAACCAACCACACATACACGACTGCGCATGTAAAAAACCAGCAATTTCGTTATATTTTCATCTTGCCCGTTTGGGGTGAAAATGTTCTCTACGAAAATATATTCACCCCAACGATCCAATTAAGGGAGGTCGCATGTTGAACAGTCAATAGGTCCTCTTTAGGACTCCCTTACTTTAATTAACGAATTTCTAAATGAAAATGGATATGATTTTAATATTTTGGCAAGATTTTCTTTTATAAATTGATGTATTGTGAAAAGTCTAAAAAGATTTCACCAGCGGTAATGATCTTATAAGTGCGGGAACGTGGAAATGTCATTATATAAGTATTGGAAAAATGTATTATTAGTTCTAAGAGGTTTTATTCAAAGCCATTACACAAACATTTCAGAGTATTGAGTCCTTGGATGTATTGCATTGATTTCGTTTATTTTCGTGACTTTATATTTTTATTTTAATAAGTAATTTTTGTTTTATAAAGTGATATTTATTCACTAGTTCATGGCCAAATTTTCTTTGTGGTGAACCATAAATTTTCGCTTACGAATTTAAAAAAGTTCCTTCCGGTCAATCGTACCTGCTTATATGAGATACTCTGCTCAAGTATTTTCATTGTGATTCTGTACTCATCTGTACTGAGTTACTGGATGCCTCGAGTGACTGAAAGGAGATGACAAACTAGATTTGATTTTTCAACATTAGAAAACAGTAAAGATAAAAAAGACTGTGCGTTAATATTATTGTCATACAAATTTAAACAAAAAATATTCAGTTTTGTAAAACACTAAACAAATTTTAATAAAATTATCAAAATTGTAAAGATTTTATTTCCAGTAACAAAATAAAATATTCGTTATCCTCGTTCTATTGAGCAATTAAAAAATAATGGAATAAAATACAGTACACATGTAAAATGTAATTACTTAAGATTGTAACGAAAAAATCGTCTTTTTATATTATTATTCCTTCATTATTTCTGGGGACAAGTTTGGACCACTTTAACTGGTTATATCTCAGAAACGATTTCTGTACTCAGCTTACTTTTTTGGGGGCGAATGTCTTATTATAAGATAAATTTTAGACCATAGTTCAATAAAAAATATTTGAAATCCAAACGGGCGAAACTTACATTTAGAGTCGCCTAGAATTTTATACCTATTTCCATATTAGAAATCGTAACTAAATTTGTATTAATGATATATTCCACTTATAAAAAAATATTTTACGTGAAATGTGTAAATTTCCTCGTATTACACAGAGTTTAGTTTATATTTTAGGAAGCTTAAGGGCATCAGAACTGAGGTGTCTTCACAGAACTTATTTTCCTGCTTATGTTTTATTAGAAATTTATTTAATGTATCGACAGCAGAAAAAAAAAACAATATTTCCAATAACATAATTTTTAAACAGAGTGTTTTTAAAGCAAAACTCTAATAATTTATAAAATAATAAACCTATATTGTTCTAGTTTACAATACTTAACTAATAGGCATTAATAAAGAAACGGTTAAGACTAATTTATTGCATGATATAAATATATCACATATATATATATATATATATATATATATATATATGTACATTTTTTTCCAAATGTAGTAGGTATCTTTATTTACTTTGTACAAAATATAAACTAAACGAGTCAGTTACCATACATTCAGTTTTATGTGGTACTTTATGATTAATAAATGTGAAATAATTTAAAATACAAAAACAGATATGTCTTTTCATTTAAAAACTAAAACTATGTTGGATACCAAAATTGTTCAGTCGCCCTAAATTACTTTGTATTTGAAAAGTTTCAGATATTATTAATTACCAATGTATTATGCCACAAATTAAATGATATTTTAATCATCATAATCTTATAATGAGGTCAAGAATCGGACCATTTATCGTAAAAAAATAACGTAACAAAAGCATGATTGGAGAAAAATTGTAAAACTTAAAATGACAAGCCTGAATAACAAATAAAGTCAACTATTTCTTTTTGTTAATCGCAAATAATCTTTTATCCTAGTCTTGGTTAAACATACTATGATCACAAAAAAAGAACTGAATGAGTATTCTAATAAATACCACATTAGTAGGGTTTTATTCTATCATAACCAACTAACTTTCTGATCAAAATTAAATAAACGAAATTGGAAAGTAACGATATGTTACCATCAATTATCACAAATCTATAGTTATCAAAATCAAGTTAAAGCCATATGTTTATTAACGAGTTACGTTTACTAATTTCTACTTAATATACTTGTCTCGTCTTATAGGTTTTTTGTAACTAGCTTATTCAATAATATCACAAAGTTTACTTTTATGACGCCATTTTCTTGATATTAAATAAATCAGTCTCCAATATATATTATATATTATAATAATATAGTCTTTACTTAGTTTTAACACTTGAATGGTTTCCTTCTATCATAACCAACTAACTTTCTGATCAAAATTAAATAAACAAAAGTGGAAAGTAACGTTATTTTTCTACATAAATTATCACAAATCTATAATTATCAAAATCAAGCTAAAGCCATATATTAATTAACGAGTTACATTGTTTCGTCTTATAGGTTTTTTGTAACTAGCTTATACAATAGTATCACAAAGTTTACTTTTATGACACCATTTTCTTATATTGTATAAATCAGTCTCTAATATATATTATAGTAATATAGTCTTTATTTAGTTTTAACACTTGAATGGTTGACTACTATATGTATATTATATTTAGAGTCATTCTTCAATAGCTATAACTATAGGTTATAATATATACATACTCATTTAAAAATCAGTCTTCTTCTTCGAAAACCAGCATTTTTATGTTTTAAAATTTTATAAATATCTTGAATAATTTTATTCGCAGAGAAAATTCAAGTATTTTATATTTAGACTTATGTACAAACACACACACACACACACACACACACACACACACATATATGTATGTATGTATGTATATAACAGATAGTATAGGGATTATTTGGCTTTACCTTTGTCTCTCGAACTTTGTTCCATTTAACTTTTTCATTATTATAGCTTTTGAGTCATTCGTATGGATTCATATTGTATTTGTATTCTAAAATATTCTGATATCCTAAAATATCCTGGTGATCTTTGTTTAACAGCTTTCAAATTACTCTAAGAGTTATTAATGGCTGTTATTTGCTTTTTAGTAAAACGATTCGTATATTTTCCTATAAATTGTCATTGTTTAATGATACTGCCTATAACTCGAAAAAATGCGTTTTCATTGTTATTTCATATCTTGTCCAGATAAGTGTTTTTTTTTATCAGTGATTAGTCAATAACTTTTCATCAGTATCTAGCCAGTTATATTTCTTAAATTTAATCTCCTTTTTAGATGTATCAATGTAAAACTTACAACTTTTGCTTCCTGTAGCTGACATTGATGTAGAGTATTCACGAGTCGAGACGCTTCAGCAGCTGAAGTTGGTACACTCGTGCTTATTTAAAATGGTAACTGTGGCCTTGGACTAGAAGAAATGGAACCATTATGAAAGGCTATAATTTCCGCAGCCTAATGGAACTATTGCATTTAACTCTTCAAATCGATCAATGGTTTGATAAAAAAATATCGGTTGACTTTCGTTGTACGATAACGTATTTATAGAAAACGAAGCTAAAGAAATATATTCGCATTAGATAGGGGTACTGATCGTGATTTGTTAATTGATGTCTGTAGTAATGATTCAGTTTAAGGGAGTATATAAGATTTCGTTCTGTACCTGATATTCAGAAAGATATCGTTCTTTATTATCACAAGCTGCCTCTCCAAATTCATATTTTGCCTCTAAATATCTATATCGTTCAAGTATTCAATAATAAATTTGAAAGTTGCGTCGCTGAATTTTATACCTATTTCCATATTAGAAATAGTAACTAAATTTGTATTAATGATGTATTCCTCTTATAAAAAATATTTGTTGACTAGTGACTTGTCTGAATCTACACGTAGTGACTTGTCTGGATCTACACGTTCAGCATCTGCTTTATTTCCACATAACTCACAACTGGCATCATTTGATTGCAAGAACTCATCAGATATTTCTGAAAGATTTGGCGAACGAACTGTGAATTAAAAATATTAAAAAGTAGTAATAAATAAAAATTTACATTAAATAGATATTTTTTGAAATACAAAAAGTATAACACGTAGTATAATGAGATAAATGGTCATCAACGAAAGTAGAAACCCGGGGTAGAAACGAACAAATGGTAGATATCGTTTTCTATTTTGACTCTTAAACCCAAATTAAAAAGTATTGAAAAAAAAAGAAAAAGTGAAAAACACGCTTCAAGCCGGGCATTATATAATTAAAATTTAATATATAAAAAAATTACTTTCGATTTTTTTCTCCATTATTTACATTATCTATCAAATTTGATCGATCTTCACTTTGGTAAACGTCTCTTTTATTTTCGTTTTTTGCCAAAATTAGCAACAGGTTATTTCACCTATTTTACATCTTCCATATGTTTTACTATTATGTAACGCAGTCGTGAGTAAATGAAGTTATAATAATTTAGGTACAGAGTTAAAACAAGCCATCAGACCCACGATGAAACGGATGAGTAACTAATATCTTTGTTTGTAATACACGAACTAGCCGATCGTCCGACGCACACACAAACAAATATATTTGTAGATGTCCATCCATACTTCATCGCTTCATGAAAAATAAATATAGTATATATATATATATATATATATATATATATATATATATATATATATATACATATATATATACACGGTGTCCGGGAATAAATGTCTAACAAAGAAAGATGCATTTCGTTGGCTATAAAGAATAAATTGTCTTTGAAATAAGACGAAAAACACGCAGTTTTTCTCCTTGAGGGCAAATAAAAATATCACCCTTGACTCTTTAACACGCACAATACTTGTCCGTAGTGCGGTGTTTACCCGTAGTGGCGATGTCTTTGCAACTGTTCGCTGGTTATTCCTCCGAGCGACATATAGCGCATGCAGCGCTTTTGAGTGGAGTGTCACCGAGGAGGCCTTTTAAAATTTAATTAAAAATGTCTATCTTATAAATACTTTGCTGTGTTAAAATTCCTCCCACCATATCGGTAACATTTAATCTTTGTTAGTAAAAAAAACAGAAAAAATTAAGATGGCGACTTTGATAATTGCTAAATTATTAAATTAAATGCTAAATTATTTCGGTGAAATACATTAATAAATGAAAGAGATAAAACCAATGAATATTTATACAGTGAAGATATAAATACATATATATATATATATGTGTGTATATATATATATATATATATATATATATATATGTGTGTATATATATATATATATATATATATGTGTGTATATATATATATATATATATATATATATATATATGTATATGAGGCTTAGTGTTGTGGAAAGCTGCGATTATTAACTAGGTAATAAAAAGTAACCTGATAGTAAATACTTTAGTAAGTAATTTGGATATTAACACAACGACAATATAGGGAAAAAGGGTAGATTAGGAGGAGAACGAATAAGGTAGTGGTAGAAAATGAAGATTAGCATATTTTTTTCAGACGATTCTTGAAAATATTACTTGACGTCACATTCGCCTTTAGTCTTGAGTTCATTCCAGAGTGTGGAAGAATATACAGCGGAGGAATACTCATAGAAGGTAGTGCTACGTTTAGAAATAAGTAGAATGTGGAAGAATTCAGAACGTAATTCAAGGCCATGGGATCTTTGATGGCTTTGAATCTAGAATTGAGACAAGGCGGACTGCAAGGATTCTTCAATATATTGAAGATAAGGTAAAGAATACATAAATTACACCAATCACGTATGTATATCCAGTTAAGGCCTGACTTGAACTCGGATTATTTAATCTTCAATTATTAGATAAACTATAACGCCTTCAAAATTCAGATAAATTTATTAGGTCTTTAGTGGTATCAGGGTAGTATAAATCTGGACAAACACGCAAGTAGTAAAAAGATTAGATAGAGCTGGATTTCAGTTTGGATTAGAATAAATTATTGAAGACGCTTCGTAAGTAAGTATATTTTCAAAAGATGAGGCAGGAGACGAAAATAAACTTATTTTTACCCATATTTGCATACGTGCGAATAGAAATGTTGCTTAAGATAATTTTTTTAATTTTTTCATCGAATAAGTATAACCTTGTTGGAATGTGTCGTGTCTATTCTGTATTGTAATTATTATACTTAGCTAATTTTAGTAGCAGTTACGGAAGCAACGAAATGAATCGGTATGAAATAAACTAATTTTCCTGAAGATAAGTTTCATGAAATTCATTCAGTTGAGAGAAATTCCCATTATATAATTTGAACAAAAATAAATGCCTTCGTTATATCTTAAATAACGAAGGCATTTATTTTTGTTAAAATTATATAATGGTAATTTCCGATATCTTCGCTTCGTTTCATGCCTTAAAAGAAAATTATGAAACCCTTAAAACGATCACTTACACGTTCATTCTTCCACTTAACAAAATTATGAAGTCCTTAAAACGATCACTTACACGTTCAGTCATCTGTTTGAGATGTTTTTCTCAAAAACCGTTGAACATACCTTAAATGAGAAATTTTCCCAGTCGGTTCCTCTGAAATAACCCACAAAAATTAAAAAGGAATTATTGCTTAGTGCCATAATTCAGACATAAATTGAATAATATTGTCTACAGTCAGGATTATGAACCATCTATATAGTTTTATTAGTTTCAGGGAAAAAAGTTTGAAAATTTCATAATTGTCGTGACATGTCAAATATATATAAATAGTAAATATGGTAACCAACTTAAGAATACAGAAATTATAATACTTGGCAACGGGAGCTTATTCCCTATGTTAACACACTTTAGCACAGCTTCTTGTGTCGCATATTTCGCAATGGCAAGTATTTGAAAACGATTTATTGAAGCATTTATTTGTTAATATTGGCACACAAACAGTTTTGTCACAATTTTAACAATTTAATTCGTCACTAATAATTGTATATACGTATAATTTTCTTATGACAACACCAAAATCAATGGATACGGCGTGACTAATTTGATGTTACCATTATCATAAAATATTATTCCGAATAAGAAACATTTCAATAAATTATCAACAGTGGAATTGATCAATAAAATGTATATTATAATTTTAAATTAATTATAGTAAATTAAATAACAATTAATAATGGAATTAATCAATGTAACGTAGAGTCAAATAGACAAAACAATTGAAGTTAATAAACATAACAAAAAACATGAATATAAAAAAAACAAAGTTGAATTATTTTAAATAAGAATACACTAAATACTACTTGTTAGAAGTAGCATTAGTCGAAAAGACGAATTGCAAGGTCCTAAACAATTTTTTTTTAAATTTGAAATAATCCTGAAAGTGTCCGCAAAAAATATGACTACTTTACCAGAAATTGATCAGATAATTATAACAAGGATTCTAGATTTTACAGTTCTAGAGAAATTGACGACTTAAAAAGTCGTCAATTTCTCTAGAAAGAAGATCCTGTGAAAACAATATTTTTACGTGGTGAAGATATTTGCAAATAGTTTAATAGAAATAAAAAGCACCCTTTAACGTATAAAATTTCGAATTTACATACTTATATGCGAGTTCTATTATTTAATCATTTTGTTACTGAAACGTTCAAAAACAAAAGGTAAATACAATTTTGTAAATATGATTCTAAATAAGATTGAGACCCTAATGCTTTATAATATAACATAACAGCATAATAATAATCTTATATTATACCTGTTAACTATGATACTAGTAGTTAACTTACATATTACGCTGGTAACATCTGCAGTCTATTTGTATATAACAAATTTTAATTTTCTTTCGAAATTAGATAACTAAATAATAAAAAGAATTGCTTCTAATTTTTTAAAACCAGAGAACATATTATCATTTTTAGCTAGTATAGCTTTAGCTTTAGTAATGAACTCAATTAGGCATTTTAATCGAACTCATATACTAGAGGGATGTTTCGAATAAGTTACCCTTACCTTGCAATGAAGAAAAACGTAACAAATGGACCTAAATAGTAAGAAAACAAATTTAATATTTAAAGAGTTTGCTCTCTAGAGGTAGAAAAGAGATGTAATAAAATTAATTACTGAACTAGACGTAACAGATGACTCCCCCGACTGCCTGATAAACGATAAGTAAATGGTTGGAGAGAAAGGAGCTTTATATATATATATATATATATATATATATATATATATATATATATAAGACAATTTCATCAAACTTATTAGGAAATGCAAAATCCAATTAAACAGTTGCGTTGCTCTGAAAACAAACTTTGTTTATTTCAGTACTAGTATTATACACATAAAAATAATCACACAGTTTAACTTAAATGGTAGTATATTACCTGAAAACAAGGAAACGACATTTAAAGTTTGTTATTTAAAATGTCAATTCCTTTTTTATACAATTCTTTTAATATAACCAAACAATCTGACTAACAATGTGAGTTCTGTCAACCAAAAGTAATCTGCTTTGCTTAGTTAGCGGCCAATACTCACAGCGTCATCTATGGGATATGTAAGTACATGGTCACTGTTTACCGACAGAAGAGCGCTGTACCAATTAAAGAAATATAGGTTCTTTATATATATATATATATATATATATATATATATATATATATATATATGTGTGTGTGTGTGTGTGTGTTTATATTCTTATGTAAAGAGGTCCTCAGGAAATGAATGGATGAATTCGGCACCGCTTTCGCAAAATAAATTTTCAGAAACAATCAATTGTTTAGTAACATGAAAATTTGTCTCATACTTAAAATATTCAACGATTATTTAAGAAATAGCCAAAAGATGACGTGCAATAAAACTAAGCCAAATGCAGTTAAGTACACTTTTACGAAAGTAACGAAAGAGAAAAATAATTCGAAATAAATTATTTAAATACGAGTGGAACTCGCACTGAGAGCTTTCCGTGCACGCTTAGGCAAATGTTGAAAAACCTGTCAAACTCGGATAGAACTCGCACTACGAATGTTCCGTACATATTTAGGCGCCTATAAATATTTAAGGATACGTAGTATATGTAATTAAACTATTTGTGAATATTCATTTTCCACAAACTAAATGCATTGCCTACTATATATTTCACAACCATACAAACAGATTAATTTAAAAAATGTATAATTCCACGAAGAATTAGAAAACATTGCTTTTTGGATTTTTCCCTTCGCTTGTGCTATAGGACCTCCCATTATGCCGACTTATAAGATTGTATGTCGACCGGAAGTACCCTGTAGGTTTTGATGATCAGCGAGTAAGACTATTGCATGAATTAAAACAAGTTTGAAGAGCTTTGTTGCTTAAACCAGGTAGTGTAAGGCTATAGACCTCAGTATGCAAAATTAACTGCAACTCGATGCTTCAAGGCGTTTCTAAGGAAAAGGGCTTTAAAAGACAGACGGACGGTTCAGGTGAGGATTCCATTTTTTTATTTTGAGGGACAGAACTTTAATAATTAATCATAAATAAATTGAAAAGCTTAACAATTTAAGGGTACGTAGAATACTCATTGTAAAATATTTCGGAAACTCATATCTCCAAGAGACGTTGTACCAGAAAATATTACTCATATTTTTTCATTGCATTATAAAATACCTCACTATGTTCCATTCGATGGTACCTGTGAGAAAAAATAATCATGTTTGATATATCCCCATAGGAAATTTAAAAAAATAAGATACATTAAAATAATTTACTATGACGAATTTATGCGATTCAACTTTATCTCGCCGTAAATTTGATCAAATCGGTCTTAAACTGAAAACGCTGTGATGTTATGGCGTACGGATGAATAGACGTACAGATCTATATGACGAACTTATAGTGGTTTCGTTTTTATGCTTTCGCTATGGAATCTCGGAAATTTGGCAATAACTGTATATAAAATATTTATGAAAAATTTACATAAAAATAACTTCAAATGACGCAGGAGAAGCTAATTTCAATGAGATCGAAATTAATGGCGAAATCAGGCATACGCTAAGAAGTCCGTTGAAAAGAAATAATTCAATTATAATAGTTATTTATGTATATGTACGTAAAAATGATACCGTGTATTTTATACCCTCTGTCAAAGAAAAGGATACATGTATGCATCCACGAATACAAAGACCGAAGAAATCTTGTAATCGACATAAAATTTATATACCACAGGAGAATTCAAAAAGGCCTTTTTCTCTTTGACCATATTTAATGTTTAAGGATTATTGAATAGATACATCATTAAACTTATTATATTGACATTTTTCTCCAAAAAAGAAAAATGTATGGTGTTGTGTAGAGAGAAGTAGCATACAAAGTTTGCTCCCTATCAGCGGGCATGATTTCTTCGGTGTTGTCAATCTGGAAAAATGAAACATAGTATTTGTTTTTAAAAACCACTAAAATAGTTATCTTCAAACCTATTTGCAAAAAATATTTTATGATCAGACTTATTGCCCAATTCATCTTGCTCACCAAATCAAAAATCACGTTTTGAGAAAAATACTATTGAATTATATTCAAGAATACGCAAATATACCTTCTGACTTCAGAGCAAAGCAATGACGTGAACACGTAAAATATTTTTCATCTACTGTATATATAGCAGAGAATTCCATTGTAATTTAAAAAGGATTTTGACAAAAATAATAGGTCCAAGAATGCTGTGAAAGATAATGGACGCACCTGAGGCATTGTGTTATCTATATAACAAAATAAAATAAAAATTTTATTAAAAGAGTAACTAATTATACCAATTTCTGCCTAAAATTATTTCCTCCAATTTTTTTCTCAAATCAAAATCTTAATGCAAAAGTGAATTTACGGATAATTTAATTTAAAGTTGTCATTCCTCGTACACTGTTTTGTTTAACTTTTCATGACAATAAGTATATAATAAACAAAACGAGTAATAATCATTCATAAATTTCACTTTTCCGCCTGGGGTTTTTCATCGGTGTTATTTAACATAACTTTAGCTGCACAATTGCTTTTAGTCTAATTTGGTCAGTTACAAGAGATTGCTATTCTAGCAATAGTATCGCATTTCGCATCAATTAAGTGGGTAAAAGCTATTAAATAAAGATATCAATTTATTACAAGTTTTTAAATTATTTATTGCTTTTATCATTATGTGTATATTTCCCTAATTTAAATGAATTTTTTTTAAAATATGCTCACATAAATATGAAATTTAATGCAAATCCGTGAAAAAGGATTTTGCCGTGAAATAATAAAACAAGAAATTCTTGACCATGTTTTTATTGAAATGAAAATAAAAACCAATGTACGATAAAAAAAACATATTGGCTAAATATTTATAAAAGGATAAACTTCAGTTTTCTAAACTTCCCAATCATCCTCTGCGGAATTACTAAAAGTAATATTTTGCCCAATCATTTCACTCGCGGTTAGGCAATGGAACATATTTTAGGAACTAAGTTGGTCGTCTCCATGTATATGTTTCTCGTAAACAAACGAACGATGTATTTTTTCAAATTATAAACAATACCAAATATTACCAATATGACTATATTTTGGTAGTACCATATTGCAGCAATATAAATTGTAATTCAAAAGGACTTTTTGCAGTATTGTACTAAGGAAAAAAAATTAATAGATTTAATACGATATCCGCTGTAAAATACTCATATTAGTAAAAGTATCGATATTTAAAATATACTCGATACTGAATTCGATACTTCTTTCTTGTCTCTATGCATGACACAGAGTCGTTTGACATATAAAACCGTTATTGCAATTCGAAAAAGGAGCTTTTGGATTGTTATTCTGATGACAAATTTTTTTGACGTATTCGATATTATACCAGCTGTAAATATTCATAAGAGTAAAAGTATTGATTAAGAGTATCGAGTATAAAAGTCCCGGTATCTACAAAAATGTACTCAATACTGAAAGGGGTCGTTATTTTTCCGTATGCATGAAACGTAATTGATCAACATTTTTATTGGACAAAGTAAGTTGAAATAAGTTTATCTAATTAATATTGATTATTAATTTGCTATTAATTAATATTACCTATATTTATTTATATAATATGAAGCCCATTGTACACGCGGGTGAGACGGGGAAAGCAAACTGGTGATAAAAAGCATTTAGTGATTAGCGAATTCGAGCCTGGATAAATTAAAAATTTAAATTTTCAAATAATTTTAGAAGTTTAAATTTTTTTAACTTGAATTCAAACATAATTTCAATGTTTTTTATATTCATACTAATTTCAAAGTTTCTTAAAAAATTCCACTATATTCCATGTAATGAGATTTAATTTCCAGTCGCATTGCCATTTGTGAAAATTATGAATAATTTTGTCGATTTCTTAAAATTAAAATATTTTCATTACTTGGTTAAATTAATGGTCTATACAAAGTTTTCCAAAAAACTGAAAACTAACATCAAAAAAGAAATGATTTTAATAAAAATGTAACTCTCAAAACTGGTCTTAATTCAATTTTCAGGACAAGTTCAACTTAGCGAAGTTAATTTTTACAATATTTATCTTTACTTAATCCAAAGAAAACAACTACAAAATCTTGCTTCGAATAATCAAGGTATTTTATAAAAATATCAAAGATTGTTTCATATAAATTCGATTTTTACTAGCTAAGTGGACTTTGACAATATCTAACTTTACTTAATTGAAAGAAAAAGAATACTAAATCTTGCTTCTAATAATTTATTACCGTTCAACGTATTTTATAAAAATATCAAAGATTTTTTCATATAAATTAGATTTTTCGACTAATCATTTGTCAGAGCCGCTCAATATATTTTTTAAAAAAAAATATCAAACATTTTCTCACATAAATTAGATTTTTTAACTAATATTTGTCAAATTATTTTTGTAACTTAATTCATATTTTCTATCATTAAACACTCAATAAAGAAGTAAGAACACACCTTGTTAAACGTAAAAAAACGAGAGCATTAAAACCAACAAATGAAAAAATTGGGTGAAAATGTTATCGAGGATTTTAAACAAGTCGATAATTTTGGAAATGAATTTAATCGTCAGCGAACTTTATAACTTCTAAATATGGTATTTTTTTATGTCAATTCTTTGATTTAAAAAAATTAAAAACAATAAATTTATATATTATTCAAAAATAGAACGTAATCCTTGAAAGTTAGACAGTGAACTAGCTTGATCAATGCAGAAGAGAGCCGAGTTTACCCGAACAATGTAGTGCACACTCAATTGATCACATTTCAACATTTTCGAATTTGGAACTCGCTTAACCGATGCCGAAGGGAGCAGAGTTTACCCGATTCAGCGTTACCAATCCGAATCTGACAGCTCATTCGCTACTCAAAAAAAAAATGCGGGGGTGCGCCTAAAGAAGTCCTCATTTAAAAATTTACTTTATTAAAGTGTATTTTATTTTCTTCTTTTTTTTAATTATTTCAGTCTCAGTAGCAACATTGCCATACCAAACATAATTCGATATAATCGCAACAGAATTGTAAATAATTAACATAACTACTTACACAACAACTCATAGACTTATTAGTTATATAAATACGACATTGATATAGAGTTCCAATTCTACGTAAATCTCACGCTAATCCACTAGAAAATTCGTAAATAACCATCGAACATTTTCCAATATTTTCAGTGGCGGAAAATTCTAATAACAAGATGATCTAAAGCTGTGAGTACAATTACAGGCGGTAAACTTTTGAAAGGCGCAAGCCCTATTATATTTGATTTTACTGATTAATTCAAAAGATTTATAATTCCTCGTGCCAAGTGCCTTGTAAAGTGGAGAGGAAACAGGGGTCCTTAAGACGTATTTATTAGTCTGAATTCAGAAATTATTTGGAACTTTCAAAGTGAGCCTAAAAAGTTGAAGTACATAATATTCAATGAAAGGTTGAATTATGCCTAATAACAGTAGACGGTTTCGTTTGTACAAATAAAAATGAATTTTCCGTCTGTTTGCCTTTATTGTAAATATGTTCAAAATGTTTTCGTCATTGTACAGAGATTTTCTTTATTTTATGTCATTAAAATAGTACGCTTAGGAGTTTAAAATTAGTGGTTTATTTGACCAAAGTCAACGAAAATATTTATTACAATTGTACAAGGTAATCTCAACCGTTAAAAAATATTTAAATTTAGACTGGGATTCAAGCATTTACGAGTATATTTAAATTTTGACATAATTAATTTTAATTACTTTTTAATTTATAAGGATATTACAGTGCAAATCCGACTTTGTTTCAATTGTTTTTAAGATAGAAAGGATTTACGGGAACCTTTAGCAAGATTGTGTAATCGTATTATCTGTGCTCTCCTAGTTAAATTAAATACATGACGGCTACCAGAAACATGTTATTTTTTATCGGGTTTTTATCCAAATTACCAAAAAATGGAACAGGTGGAAGGATATTTGAAAAGCAGTCACTTCTCTAAGTAAGTCACTGGCGTAGCAAAAATACTGGATTTAAAATTCGAAATTGATCATTTTTGAGACTAAAACCAAGAAAAGTTTGAGTGTACATTCTCATATTAAATATAGAAAAGAAAAACTAAAAACTATTTTATTAACTATTGAGAAATGAGATGATTTTATTTAACACTTGAGAAATGAGCATTTTTCATTTAAACGTCACAAATAATATTTCCAGTGTCAATTGTCGAGTCCAAGGAGCCGCATTTCTACTCAAAAAAACTAACTAGATGGCGCTAGTAGTACAAGCACACGGTGCGAACGAAGCCAGTCGAGATTTCAATATAAGCTTCGCCGCGCTAAAATCATAATTATTTATGAATTAAAGAAAATTAAGAATTTTTTAGGGTTCAAAGGGAACAAAACACTTCCATTTTTCTTATTTTATTTATCCATTCTCATGCGATACTCGCTTTACACGGGAAAGTTCTGCAATGTTATGCATTTGTTGAATTAAAATAGCAATAACAGTCTGAGGACGCGGGCTTCGATTGATGACATCAGCTCAAGACTGACATGAGGTTTCATCTAACTTACGAAACTTAAAAGGTTAGCCAGAAATAGAGAATGTTTAAAGATACTGGCCATCACCCGTGACTTCAACCGCACGGGAATCGAAAATTGTTTTATGAATACTTTTATCTAGCGAACTAGGAAATTTTAACACTAAGCCTGTACTCTTATGAAACGACAAACTTTTAGTAATTTTTCCTTAGAGCCAATACCCACTATGATTTTTATATCCTGTTAAACCTCCTTCCTACCGCATAAGTTTTCATTCAAATTGTAACATTTATTTTCATTTTCTCAGGATATAGAATTTCGATAGTCGGTGCAATACGCATTTGATTGTTTGCTAAGTAAAATTTTCTATGTCATATTGAAATTCGTTATTAAATATATTTGACGTTAATTTTGTAGACATTCATTATTCACATTTAAATGAAACTACGTGACGTAGTATTATTTCTACTTTCTTTAAGTTCTTTACCACGACCTAGGTTTTGTTGTATTACAACATCTTCAGGTGGGCTCTTAGCAAAGATTAACTCTTTGGAACATCCAACAGCATTTAAATATTACAAAAAACAATAGCGGAAGCCGGATTTATGTGGAAGATGGGTTTGTGCGGGTTTTCCCACTACTTACGTTAGTGAGTTTAGTGTAGGGGAGGGATGTAATTTTTATTATACATTCGAAAGTTATACTATATACGAGTATTTTAGTAAGGGTAATAAATTAAATACATAGATCACTAGAGGATCTCGTGAATTGAAGTCGAGCGGGGCTGGACTGGTGTGGTGTATAAATACTATTTAATTTATATTAAAACAGGTACATTAAAATATAAACAGCGCCTCCGGTGTGCGAATTTTCATTTCTTAGTTAATTTAATTAATTTAATTTGTCGACATAAAGGACAAAATTCTATTATAAATTGTTCTAACAGCGAGTCTGAGGTTAAGGCGTCGAATACTTTTTTTAAAAAATTTTAAAAAATGAAATTGATGTTATGCTATGAGATTTTACAATGCAAATGTTCCGGTGATAAAATTAAATCAGATCAGCTCGGTCAGAATATATCTCTTTATATACATATATTGATGCGGCAAATATAAATAAAAATTCGCAAAAATACAATAACAAAACAATAATAAGTTCTGTATACATTGAACACGTACATATATTCAATTAAACGTTTATTTCTTTTGTTCACTGTTATTCTACAAAGTAGCGAATAAATTATAACCATTGTATAAATAATTAACCAGAGGCAGCACAAGTTTTCCCGTCAGTTGGCTGCCATGTTAGGAGTGAGTTTTATATATGTTGTTGGCACTATAAAACGTGTTTGTCAAATCAAACATGCTTAATTTGAGTGTATTAATTGCATGGAAATACGATATAATAATAAACATTAATTCAGTGCATCATGATCACTACAAATATATTGAAAATATATCCACGTAATTTTTAGTATATAATACATTCCCGTAACTATATAATTAACAAACGCGGAAAAGCAATAATTTTAATTGTTATTCTTGAATAGGAAATCAATGTTATCGCACTTAAAAAATCACTTAAAATATAAATAAAATTTACAAGAATAAATTTAATATATTTATCTAACTCATTTATTATACATTCAATATCAGTCTAGACTAATTCATAGACTTAGCATATTATTATGCCATATTTTATGCTGAATGAAATTATAACTGTTCCAAAATCATTACTACTTATAGAATCAACTTTACGTCTGGGCTAAGTCGGATAGTGCAGCCACTGATTATAATCAATTAAATTCTGCTTGCTGCTTCTTCGCGTAGAATACACAACCCAGGTTGTAATTTAGATATGTTTCATTGTTTTTCAAAATCCGTTCAGTAGTCTTAAGAAAAAACCTAATTAATATCTTAAAAATGGGTGATATCTCTGAGGAATTACTTCAGATTTCGTAATAAAAAGTAGTCTAAATGAATGAATCTAATGAAAAAAATGTTAATTCATATTATGATCGGTTCGTGTACTGAATTTCGTATAGATTCTACAGAAATTACGGATGTGTAGAGTAAAAAACGTGCATCCATGATTCATCCAAACTTTTGATTTTATAATATTAATTATAGTTAGGCATGGGCATTTAGTTCATGAGAGAGAAAAAGAAAGAGCGTTCAGAGGTTTTCACAATCTTCGCTAATTTAGGACTGATTATAAGCAGAAAAAATAAAACACATTGCCGTTAAAACGGTCGTTTTTACATTTAGGAACTCCCGTGAAAATGAAACGTAGTAATATGATTTTCTGTAAAATGCATTATTTTACCATAGACGTCATTTCCTTTCTAGTGTCATGGGTTCTTTTGAAAACTTTATAAATTGTGAAAATCTAAATATTTAACTGTTATTAACTTAAGGCTCTGAGTAACACAATATAGTTTATTATTACGTTATAAACAGTATATCAGTTAACGGATATACTATTATTCCAACTGCTATTCCTATAGCAGTTGAAATAATAATATATTCGTTTCAAGCTTACCCTGAACGTGTGAGTTAGATAAAATATTAATACAGACGAGATCGAATTAATTTACACTCAAAGTTTTCATGAAACCAAATCTAAAGTCTTAGTCTTACTTTGTATAATTTAGCACCTAACGAAAGATTTACCACGCGTACAATTTCACAAGGAACTCTAACAACTTTATTAATGAATTGTAATTGTTAGTGAAGTTAAATGTAGATTTCAACGGAGAAAAACGGTATTTAAACGTAATAATGTTGGAAGATTTCCAGGAATAATATTTCAAGTTATATTGGAGTTAAAGTGGAAAATATTTTCATTTTACTTTCTTCGCTAACAATAAAAGTGGATTAAAAATTTACTTTACAATTGACTTAACATAATTCGTTTATTTTTGGTCTTGAATATATTAAGTGTTTATCGTTTACCGGAAAATTTTTAGGGTAATTTATAGTTTAATAGCAGTTTATTGCGCTATATTAACGGGTAAATGAGTGATGCTAACATATTAATGCTTCTTAGGGTTCTGTGATCGTTACAGCAGCATAGCTCTATAAGTATGCGATGAAATTTTACGGAAAGACTTAGCTGAGTTACATGGACATATAGAAATAAAAACAATTAATTTTAAATTTTTTTTTCAGTACCTCCTAATTGCTTTAGGAATGGCTTTTTTTCTCACGCATGTTATTTAATGTAGTATCATTGAAGAGATCTCCTAAAATGCAAACGAAAATATCTAACAGTATTTTTAATAGGGAATTTTGCGTCTCATGAAATGTATGGTCTACAAAGTTTTTTGTAACATTCACCCCTCTGAGTGGGGTGGGTTAGAAGCGTAAGGGTAAGGAACGGAGAGAGGAGATTTTCATTACGCACTTCAACAATCTGTAAAGCCGGCCAAGTGCGTATTGGAATATGCACAAAAGAAAGTTCCGTAGTTATCTATATCCCGAGAAATTTTTCGTTTCGTAAATACTCATCCAAGCCCATTTTCGGGCTTTCTGCAGATTTTTACATCGTCTTGTTTGGAAATGGGGAAGGGGACATGGGGCAAATCGCAAACGACTTTGAAGCTAAATATTTTGTTTGTAAACGGGACTAAAAATATGGAAATTGAACTTTATTTTAAAATACCTTTCAAACAACACCCCACGCCATGAGGTTCCAAACATTACCCCACACGATGGGGTCTCAAACAACGGCCCACACCATGGGGTCCCAAACAATACACCACGCCATGGGGTCTCAAACAATATCCCACACCATGGGGCCCCAAACAATACCCCACACCATGAGGTCCCAAACAATACATACATGGGGTATGCTAAAAATTATTGATTGAGAATAAATAATCACTTAATATTGGGAGGTACTTTAAAAATATAAAAAATCAATTTTTAGGGCATACCAACAACCTAAATATTTGAGCTCATACTCAATCTCTCTATGTATTACATAGTTAAGGTTCCATCAGAAATATTTTTTAAGCAACTTTATAAATACGAACATGTTAAAAGCATTGCCCTCTTACGGCTTTACTGTAGTCAATGCTTCATGACTTTGTTTGTATACATACATACTTAACTATAGAGTGTGAAACAAAAAAAAAGAGTGAAAACTCTTAATTATATCAAGACAAGTCGAACGAGCCCAAACTTGACCGGTTTATCCCTCACCATTGAGTAGTTCCTATCACCACCTTCCACCTTCATCATCAGACTCAGGCTAACATTTGTAACCAAAAGGCTTATCAAGACAATTCCAGCGAGCTCAAACTACTAATTTACTCCTCGCAATTGAGAAGTTCCTTCTGGCTCCATCATCAGTCACAGATTGTGGTCAGTCAAAGATTGTGGCCAGTGTCTGATGATGGAACCAGAAGGTTCCATTATCAAACACTGACCACATATTTCGACCAGTGTTAACCAGATACTGGCGATAATCTTTGACCGAATTACTCATAAACAAATGAGTTCAAAATTTCCTCTATTGAGGATTTTTTAGAGTGTTTTCAGAGTTAACAGTCAGTTCCTGGCCATTCTTATATAGAACTACCTAGGAAGTAAGTTCTAGTATCTACTCATAAAAAAATAATTATCAAAATCGTCTATCCAGCCAAAACCTATGAGTGAAAAAAATAATTATTTGATAATAGGCTAATAAACAAAAAATTCAAAAAGTACCTCATTATGATGTGAATCTCAAAATTAAAATTGAAATCTGAAACTGCGATCTGATGGATAAAAGAGCACTACTTGTTCTCTCTGGTCTGAAGTCTATGATCTAAAGATTCATGTGCGTAGGTCTATAGCCTATAGAAACTACACAGATATGACGACAGACATGACGAATTTATAAGGATTCGATGTTTGACTACGGAACCATAAAAAACGATATTTGAACCATAAAAACCTATATTTGGAAATTTAGTAAATAAGAAGAGTTCTGGTGGTTTCGTTTATTAGTTTTTTTCCATTCAGCTCCATCCTCGGCTTTCCTAATTGTAGATGGGATTGGAAGGCCTGTGAGCGTAGTGACCTGGTCAGTCCATCGGGTAAATTAGTAAAAGTTTGTGGTTTCATAAGATACAGGCTTAGTGTTATAATTTCCTAGTTCGCTAGATAAAAGTATTCATAAAACAATTTTCGATTCCCGTGCGGTCGAATTCAAGGGGCATCGCCAGTAATTTAAAAAATTCTCTATTTTTGACTAACGTTCTAAGTTTCGTAAATAAGACTAAAACCTCATGGCTGTCTTCTATACGCTCAGCTTATATTAGTTACGGCCTATCAATACAATGTCATTACACTTTGATTAATATTTTTGTTAAAATAACCATTTAATTCTTTATTTTAGCTTGTCACGAAAATATTGCTAATTAATTAATGGTATTATTAATTTCTCGCGCGGTGTAAGTAAGCACAGTTATAAACTAGTTGCATAGTTAATGTGGTGCAACAAAATTAACCGCCAATCAAGTCTCTTCTAGAATATGGCATTGTGTTATCTACATAACAAAACAAAATATATATTTATAAAAAAAGTATCTAATAATACCAGTTTCTACTAGAAAATACTTTCTACAATTTTTTTCAAAAAATCTCAATTCAAAAATGGATTTACGGATAATTTAATTCAAAGTACTCATTCCTCGCGCACTGATTTATTTATTTTCCATAACAATAAGTACAAAATATACAAAAGGAGCAGTAAAAATTTGTAAATTTCACCTTTCCGCCTGGCGCTTTCCATTGGCGTTAATTACCATTACTTTAGCTGCATAATTGTTTTTAGTCTAACTTGGTTAGGTACAAGAGATTGCTATTCTAGCAATAAGATCGCATTACATATCAATTAAGTAGTTAAAACCTATTAAATAAAGCAATAAATTTTGGACAGTTTTTTAATTGTTTATTGCTTTTATTCTTTTCTGTGTATTGTCTAATTTCAAATAAATTAGAAAACATTTTAAAAATATGCGAAATATCATAATTTTTCAAAAATTATTCTTAATAATATTAAATTTGAAATCTAATATGAAATTTAACGCAAATCGTTTAAATTCTTGTTTTATTATTTCTTGTTCATAATTATATAATTGTATAATTAATTTCTTGTTTTGTTATTTCACGGTTTTTGCCGAAAAAAACAAGAAATTAATTAACCATCTTTTTATTTAAATAAAAAGAAAAATCAATGTATAAAATAGAAAAATGAAAAGTATCAGTGAAACATTTATAGAAGGGTAAACCTCAATTTTCTAAATTTCTTAATCTTCCAAATCACTAAAAATAATATTTTGCCCAATAATTTCGCTCGCGGTTAGGCAATGGAACATATTTTAGCCCTAAGTTGGTCGTCTCCATGAGTCTATTTCTCCTAAACAAATGAACGATGTCTATTCTCAAATTACAAAGAGTATGAAATATCACCAATATGACAATATTTTGGTAGTCCCATATTGCAGCAACATTAATTGTAATTCAAAAGAACTTTTTGAAGTATTGTACTAAGGAAAAAATTTGGAGGGATTCAATACGATACCCGCTGTAAAATACTCATATTAGTAAAAGTATCGAGTATAAAAGTATCGATATTTAAAATGTACTCGATACTGAAATCGATACTTCTTTCTTGTCTCTATGCATAACATAGAGTCGTTTGACATATAAAGCTGTTATTAAAGGAGCTTTTGGATTATTATGCTGATGACAATTTATTTCGACATATTCAATATTATACCTGCTGTAAATACTCATAAGAGTAAAAGTATCGATTAAGGGATATCGAGTATAATAGTCCCAGTATCGACAAAAATGTACTCAATACTGAAAGGGGTCGATACTTTTTCCGTATGCATGAAACATTTTTATCGGACAAAGTAAGTTAAAATAAGTTTATCTAATTAATATTGATTATTAATTTACTATTAATTAATATTACCTACATTTATTTATATAATATGAAGCCTATTATACATGCGGGTGAGACCGGGAAAGCAAACTGGTGATAAAAAGCATTTAGTGATTAGCGAATTCGAGCTTGGATAAATTAAAAATTTAAATTTTCAAATAATTTTAGAAGTTTAAATTTTTTTAACTTGAATTAAAACATAATTTCAATGTTTTTTATATTCATACTAATTTCAAAGTTTCTTAAACAATTCCTCTATATTCCATGTAATGAGATTTAATTTCCAGGCGCATTGCCTTTTGTGAAAATTATGAATAATTTTGTCGATTTCTTATAATTAAAATATTTTCATTACTTGGTTAAATTAATGCGCTGAACAAAGTTTTCCAAAAAACTGAAAACTAACATCAGAAAAGAAATGATTTTAATAAAAATCTAGCTCTCAAAACGGATCCTAATTCAATTTTCAGGACAAGTTCAACTTAGCGAAGTTAATTTTTACAATTTTTATCTTTACTTAATTTAAAGAAAACAACTACAAAATCTTGCTTCGAATAATCAAGGTATTTTATAAAAATATCAAAGATTTTTTCACATAAATTAGATTTTTTAACTAATCATTTGTTATAGCCGCTCAATGTATTTTTTAAAAAAAAATATCAAACATTTTCTCACATAAATTAGATTTTTTAACTAATATTTGTCAAACTCTTTTTTTAACTTAATTCACATTTTCTATCATTAAACATTCAATATAGAAATAAGAACACAACTTATCAAACGTAAAAAAACGAGGGCATTAAAACCAACAAATGAAAAAATTATAATTTATTAAAACCAACAAATGAAAAAATTATAATTTATTAAAACCAACAAATGAAAAAATTGGGTGAAAATGTTATAGAGGATTTTAAGCAAGTCGATAATTTTGGAAATTAATTTAATCGTCAGCGAACTTTATAACTTCTAAATATGGTATTTTTTTATGTCAATTCTTTGACTTAAAAAAATTAAAAACAATAAATTTATATATTATTAAAAAATAGAACGTAATTCTTGAAAGTTAGACAGTGAACTAGCTTGACCAATGCCAAAGAGATCCGAGTTTACCCGATCAATGTAGTGCACACTCAATTGATCACATTTTATCATTTTCGAATTTGGAACTCGCTTAGCCGATGCCGAACGGAGCAGAGTTTACCCGATTCAGCGTTACCAACCCGAATCTGACAGCTCATTCACTACTCAAAAAAAAATGCGGGAATGCGCCTAAAGAAGTCCTCATTTAAAAATTTACTTTATTAAAGTGTATTTTATTTTCTTCTTTTTTTTAATTATTTCAGTCTCAGTAGCAACATTTCCACACCAAACATAATTCGATATAATCGCACTGAATTGTAAATAATTATCATATCTACTTACACAACAACTCATAGACTTATTAGTTATATAAATACGAAATTGATGTAGAGTCCTAATTCGACGCAAATCTCACGCTAATCCACTAGAAAATTCGTAAATTACCATCGAACGTTTTCCAATATTTTCAGTGGCGGAAAATTCTAATAACAAGATGATCTAAAGCTGTGAGTACAATTACAGGCGGTAAACTTTTGAAGGGCGCAAGCCCTATTATATTTGATTTTACTGATTAATTCAAAAGATTTATAATTCCTCGTGCCAAGTGCCTTGTAAAAGAGAAGAGGAAACAGGGGTCCTTGAGACGTATTTATTAGTCTGAATTCAGAAATTATTTGGAACTTTCAAAGAGCGCCTAAAAAGTTGAAGTACATAATATTCAATGAAAGGTTGAATTATGCCTAATAACAGTAGATGGTTTCGTTTGTACAAAAAAATGAATTTTCTGCCTGTTTGCCTTTATTGTAAATATGTTCAAAATGTTTTCGTCATTGTACAGAGATTTTCTTTTTTAAAATAGTATATCTTCATTAAAATAGTACGCTTAGGAGTTTAAAATTAGTGGTTTATTTGACCAAAGTGAACGAAAATATTTATTACAATTGTACAAGGTAATCTCAACCGATAAAAAAAATATTTAAATTTAGACTGGGATTCAAGCACTTACGAGTATATTTAAATTTTGACATAATTAATTTTAATTACTTTTTAATTTATAAGGATATTACAGTGCAAATCCGACTTTGTTTCAATTGTTTTTAAGATAGAAAGGATTTACGGGAACCTTTAGCGAGATTGTGTAATAGTATTATGGAATGAACAGGTGTAAGGATATTTGAAAAGTATTTAGTCGCTTCTCTAAATGAGTCATTGGCGCAGCGAAAATACTATGTTTAAAATTGGAAATTGATCATTTTTGAGACTAAAAGAAACCAAAAAAAATTTGAGTGTCCATTCTCATATTAAACATAGATAAGAAAAACTAAAAATTATTTTATTTAACACTTGAGAAATGAGCATATTTTCATTAAACGTCATAAATAATATTTCCAGTGTCAATTATCGAGTCCAAGGAGCCGCATTTCTACTCTAAAAGACTGACTAGATGGCGCTAGTATTCACACCGTGTGCTTGTAGCACACGGTGTGAACGAAGCCAGCCGAGATTTCAATATAAGCTTCGGCACGCTAAAAACCATAATTACTTATAAATTAAAGAAAATTAAGAATTTTTTAGGGTTCAAAGAGAACAAACCACTCTTCCATTTTTCTTATTTTATTTATCCATTCTCATGCGATACTTGCTTTACACGGGAAAGTTCTGCAATGTTATGCATTTGTTGAATTAAAATAGCAATAACAGTCTGAGGATGCGGGCTTCGATTGATGACATCAGCTCAAGACTGACATGAGGTTTCATCTAACTTACGAAACTTAAAAGGTTAGCCAGAAATAGAGAATGTTTAAAGATACTGGCCATCACCCGTGACTTCAACCGCACGGGAATCGAAAATTGTTTTATGAATACTTTTATCTAGCGAACTAGGAAATTTTAACACTAAGCCTGTACTCTTATGAAACGACAAACTTTTAGTAATTTTTCCTTAGAGCCAATACCCACTATGATTTTTATATCCTGTTAAACCTCCTTCCTACCGCATAAGTTTTCATTCAAATTGTAACATCTATTTTCATTTTCTCAGGATATAGAATTTCGATAGTCGGTGCAATACGCATTTGATTGTTTGCCAAGTAAAATTTTCTATGTCATATTGAAATTCCTTATTGAATATATTTGACGTTAATTTTGTAGACATTCATTATTCACATTTAAATGAAACTACGTGATGTAGTATTATTTCTACTTTCTTTTAGTTCTTTACCACGACCTAGATTTCATTGTATTACAACATCTTCAGGTGGGATATTAGCAAAGATTAACTCTTTGGAACATCCAACAGCAATTAAATATTACAAAAAACAATAGCGGAAGCCGGATTTATGTGGAAGATGGGTTTGTGCGGGTTTTCCCACTACTTACGTTAGTGAGTTTAGTGTAGGGGAGGGATGTAATTTTTATTATACATTCGAAAGTTATACTATATACGAGTATTTTAGTGAGGGTAATAAATTAAATACATAGATCACTAGAGGATCTCATGAATTGAAATCGAGCGGGGCTGGACTGGTGTGGTGTATAAATACTATTTAATTTATATTAAAACAGGTACATTAAAATATAAACAGCCCCTCCGGTGAGCGAATTTTCATTTCTTAGTTAATTTAATAAATTTAATTTGTCGACATAATCTAATAAAGGACAAAATTTCTGAGGTTAATGCGTCGAATACTTTTTTAAAAAATTTAAAAAAATTAAATTGATGTTATGCTATGAGGTTTTACAATGCAAGTGTTCCGGTGAATGTAATAAAATTAAATCAGAACAGCTCGGTCAGAATATATCTCTTTATATACATATATTGATGCGGCAAATATAAATAAAAATTCGCAAAAATACAATAACAAAACAATAATAAGTTCTGTATACATTGAACACGTACATATATTCAATTAAACGTTTATTTCTTTTGTTCACTGTTATTCTACAAAGTAGCGAATAAATTATAACCATTGTATAAATAATTAACCAGAGGCAGCACAAGTTTTCCCGTCAGTTGGCTGCCATGTTAGGAGTGAGTTTTATATATGTTGTTGGCACTATAAAACGTGTTTGTCAAATCAAAAGTGTTTAATTTGAGTGTATTAATTAATTACTTGCATGGAAATACGATATAATAATAAACATTAATTCAGTGCATCATGATCACTACAAATCTTTAGTATAAAATACATACCCGTAACTATATAATATTCGAAAACAGTTGACCCTTAAAGAAAACGCGGAAAAGCAATAATTTTAATTGTTATTCTTGAATAGGAAATCAATGTTATCGCACTTAAAAAATCACTTAAAATATAAATAAAATTTACAAGAATAAATTTAATATATTTATCTAACTCATTTATTATACATTCAATATCAGTCTAGACTAATTCATAGACTTAGCATATTATTATGCCATATTTTATGCTGAATGAAATTATAACTGTTCCAAAATCATTACTACTTATAGAATCAACTTTACACCTGGGCTAAGCCGGATAGTGCAGCTACTGACTATAATCAATTAAATTCTGCTTGCTGCTTCTTCGCGTAGAATACACAACCCAGGTTGTAATTTATATGTGTTTCATTATTTTTCAAAATCCGTTCAGTAGTCTTAAGAAAAAATCTAATGAATATCTTAAAAATGGGTGATATCTCTGAGGAATTACTTCAGATTTTGTAATAAAAAGTAGCCTATATGTTAATTCATATTATAATCTATTCGTGTGCTAAATTTTGTAAGATTCTATAGAAATTACGGATGTGTAGATTAAGAAACGTGCATCCATGCTTCATCCAAACTTTTGATTTTATAATATTAATTATAGTTCGGCATGGGCATTTAGTTCATGAGAGAGAAAAAAAAGAGCGTTCAGAGGTTTTCACAATCTTCGCTAATTTAGGACTGATTATAAGCAGAAAAAAATAAAACACATTGCCGTTAAAACGGTCGTTTTTCCATTTAGGAACCCCCGTGAAAATGAAACGTCGTAATATGATTTTCTGTAAAATGCATTATTTTACCATAGACGTCATCTCCTTTCTAGTGTCATGGGTTCTTTTGAAAACTTTATAAATTGTGAAAATCTAAATATTTAACTGTTATTAACTTAAGGCTCTGAGTAACACAATATGGTTTATTATTACGTTATAAACAGTATATCAGTTAACGAATATACTATTACTCTAACTGCTATTTCTATAGCAGTTGAAATAATAATATATTCGTTTCAAGCTTACCCTGAACGTGTGAGTTAGATAAAATATTAATACAGACGAGATCGAATTAATTTACACTCAAAGTTTTCATGAAACCAAATCTAAAGTCTTAGTCTTACTTTGTATAATTTAGCACCTAACGAAAGATTTACCACGCGTATAATTTCACAAGGAACTCTAACAACTTTATTAATGAATTGTAATTGTTAGTGAAGTTAAATGTATATTTCAACGGAGAAAAACGGTATTTAAACGTAATAATGTTGTAAGATTTCCAGGAATAATATTTCAAGTTATATTGGAGTTAAAGTGGAAAATATTTTCATTTTACTTTCTTCGCTAACAATAAAAGTGGATTAAAAATTTACTTTACAATTGACTTAACATAATTCGTTTATTTTTGGTCTTGAATATATTAAGTGTTTATCGTTTACAGGAAAATTTTTAGGGTAATTTATAGTTTATACTAACGGGTAAATGAGTGATGCTAACATGTTAATGCTTCTTAGGGTTCTGTGATCGTTACAGCAGCATAGCTCCATAAGTTTGTGATGAAATTTTATGGAAAGACTTAGCTGAGTTACATGGACATATAGAAATAAAAAAAATTAATTTTAAATTTTTTTTCAGTACCTCCTAATTGCTTTAGGAATGGCTTTTTTTCTCACGCATGTTATTTAATGTAGTATCATTGAAGAGATCTCCTAAAATGCAAACGAAAATATCTAACAGTATTTTTAATAGGGAATTTTGCGTCTCATGAAATGTATGGTCTACAAAGTTTTTTGTAACATTCACCCTTCTGAGTGGGGTGGGTTAGAAGCGTAAGGGTAAGGAACGGAGAGAGGAGATTTTCATTACGCACTTCAACAATCTGTAAAGCCGGCCAAGTGCGTATTGGAATATGCACAAAAGAAAGTTCCGTAGTTATCTATATCCCGAGAAATTTTTCGTTTCGTAAATACTCATCCAAACCCATTTTCGGGCTTTCTGCAGATTTTTACATCGTCTTGTTTGGAAATGGGGAAGGGGACATGGGGCAAATCGCAAACGACTTTGAAGCTAAATATTTTGTTTGTAAACGGACTAAAAATATGGAAATTAAACTTTATTTTAAAATACCTTTCAACACCGTGAGGTTCCAAACATTACCCCACACGATGGGGTCTCAAACAACGGCCCACACCATGGGGTCCCAAACAATACATCACGCCATGAGGTCTCAAACAATATACCACACCATGGGGCCCCAAACAATACCCCACACCATGAGGTCCCAACCAATACATACGTGGGGTATGCTAAAAATTATTGATTGAGAATAAATAATCACTTAATATTGGGAGGTACTTTAAAAATATAAAAAATCAATTTTTAGGGCATACCAACAACCTAAATATTTGAGCTCATACTCAATCTCTCTATGTATTACATTGTTAAGGTTCCATCAGAAATATTTTTTAAGCAACTTTATAAATACGAACATGTTAAAAGCATTGCCCTCTTACGGCTTTACTGTAGTCAATGCTTCATGACTTTGTTTGTATACATACATACTTAACTATAGAGTGTGAAACAAAAAAAAAGAATGAAAACTCTTAATTATATCAAGACAAGTCGAACGAGCCCAAACTTGACCGGTTTATCCCTCACCATTGAGTAGTTCCTATCACCACCTTCCACCTTCATCATCAGACTCAGGCTAACATTTGTAACCAAAAGGCTTATCAAGACAATTCCAGCGAGCTCAAACTACTAATTTACTCCTCGCAATTGAGAAGTTCCTTCTGGCTCCATCATCAGTCACAGATTGTGGTCAGTCAAAGATTGTGGCCAGTGTCTGATGATGGAACCAGAAGGTTCCATTATCAAACACTGACCACATATTTCGACCAGTGTTAACCAGATACTGGCGATAATCTTTGACCGAATTACTCATAAACAAATGAGTTCAAAATTTCCTCTATTGAGGATTTTTTAGAGTGTTTTCAGAGTTAACAGTCAGTTCCTGGCCATTCTTATATAGAACTACCTAGGAAGTAAGTTCTAGTATCTACTCATAAAAAAATAATTATCAAAATCGTCTATCCAGCCAAAACCTATGAGTGAAAAAAATAATTATTTGATAATAGGCTAATAAACAAAAAATTCAAAAAGTACCTCATTATGATGTGAATCTCAAAATTAAAATTGAAATCTGAAACTGCGATCTGATGGATAAAAGAGCACTACTTGTTCTCTCTGGTCTGAAGTCTATGATCTAAAGATTCATGTGCGTAGGTCTATAGCCTATAGAAACTACACAGATATGACGACAGACATGACGAATTTATAAGGATTCGATGTTTGACTACGGAACCATAAAAAACGATATTTGAACCATAAAAACCTATATTTGGAAATTTAGTAAATAAGAAGAGTTCTGGTGGTTTCGTTTATTAGTTTTTTTCCATTCAGCTCCATCCTCGGCTTTCCTAATTGTAGATGGGATTGGAAGGCCTGTGAGCGTAGTGACCTGGTCAGTCCATCGGGTAAATTAGTAAAAGTTTGTGGTTTCATAAGATACAGGCTTAGTGTTATAATTTCCTAGTTCGCTAGATAAAAGTATTCATAAAACAATTTTCGATTCCCGTGCGGTCGAATTCAAGGGGCATCGCCAGTAATTTAAAAAATTCTCTATTTTTGACTAACGTTCTAAGTTTCGTAAATAAGACTAAAACCTCATGGCTGTCTTCTATACGCTCAGCTTATATTAGTTACGGCCTATCAATACAATGTCATTACACTTTGATTAATATTTTTGTTAAAATAACCATTTAATTCTTTATTTTAGCTTGTCACGAAAATATTGCTAATTAATTAATGGTATTATTAATTTCTCGCGCGGTGTAAGTAAGCACAGTTATAAACTAGTTGCATAGTTAATGTGGTGCAACAAAATTAACCGCCAATCAAGTCTCTTCTAGAATATGGCATTGTGTTATCTACATAACAAAACAAAATATATATTTATAAAAAAAGTATCTAATAATACCAGTTTCTACTAGAAAATACTTTCTACAATTTTTTTCAAAAAATCTCAATTCAAAAATGGATTTACGGATAATTTAATTCAAAGTACTCATTCCTCGCGCACTGATTTATTTATTTTCCATAACAATAAGTACAAAATATACAAAAGGAGCAGTAAAAATTTGTAAATTTCACCTTTCCGCCTGGCGCTTTCCATTGGCGTTAATTACCATTACTTTAGCTGCATAATTGTTTTTAGTCTAACTTGGTTAGGTACAAGAGATTGCTATTCTAGCAATAAGATCGCATTACATATCAATTAAGTAGTTAAAACCTATTAAATAAAGCAATAAATTTTGGACAGTTTTTTAATTGTTTATTGCTTTTATTCTTTTCTGTGTATTGTCTAATTTCAAATAAATTAGAAAACATTTTAAAAATATGCGAAATATCATAATTTTTCAAAAATTATTCTTAATAATATTAAATTTGAAATCTAATATGAAATTTAACGCAAATCGTTTAAATTCTTGTTTTATTATTTCTTGTTCATAATTATATAATTGTATAATTAATTTCTTGTTTTGTTATTTCACGGTTTTTGCCGAAAAAAACAAGAAATTAATTAACCATCTTTTTATTTAAATAAAAAGAAAAATCAATGTATAAAATAGAAAAATGAAAAGTATCAGTGAAACATTTATAGAAGGGTAAACCTCAATTTTCTAAATTTCTTAATCTTCCAAATCACTAAAAATAATATTTTGCCCAATAATTTCGCTCGCGGTTAGGCAATGGAACATATTTTAGCCCTAAGTTGGTCGTCTCCATGAGTCTATTTCTCCTAAACAAATGAACGATGTCTATTCTCAAATTACAAAGAGTATGAAATATCACCAATATGACAATATTTTGGTAGTCCCATATTGCAGCAACATTAATTGTAATTCAAAAGAACTTTTTGAAGTATTGTACTAAGGAAAAAATTTGGAGGGATTCAATACGATACCCGCTGTAAAATACTCATATTAGTAAAAGTATCGAGTATAAAAGTATCGATATTTAAAATGTACTCGATACTGAAATCGATACTTCTTTCTTGTCTCTATGCATAACATAGAGTCGTTTGACATATAAAGCTGTTATTAAAGGAGCTTTTGGATTATTATGCTGATGACAATTTATTTCGACATATTCAATATTATACCTGCTGTAAATACTCATAAGAGTAAAAGTATCGATTAAGGGATATCGAGTATAATAGTCCCAGTATCGACAAAAATGTACTCAATACTGAAAGGGGTCGATACTTTTTCCGTATGCATGAAACATTTTTATCGGACAAAGTAAGTTAAAATAAGTTTATCTAATTAATATTGATTATTAATTTACTATTAATTAATATTACCTACATTTATTTATATAATATGAAGCCTATTATACATGCGGGTGAGACCGGGAAAGCAAACTGGTGATAAAAAGCATTTAGTGATTAGCGAATTCGAGCTTGGATAAATTAAAAATTTAAATTTTCAAATAATTTTAGAAGTTTAAATTTTTTTAACTTGAATTAAAACATAATTTCAATGTTTTTTATATTCATACTAATTTCAAAGTTTCTTAAACAATTCCTCTATATTCCATGTAATGAGATTTAATTTCCAGGCGCATTGCCTTTTGTGAAAATTATGAATAATTTTGTCGATTTCTTATAATTAAAATATTTTCATTACTTGGTTAAATTAATGCGCTGAACAAAGTTTTCCAAAAAACTGAAAACTAACATCAGAAAAGAAATGATTTTAATAAAAATCTAGCTCTCAAAACGGATCCTAATTCAATTTTCAGGACAAGTTCAACTTAGCGAAGTTAATTTTTACAATTTTTATCTTTACTTAATTTAAAGAAAACAACTACAAAATCTTGCTTCGAATAATCAAGGTATTTTATAAAAATATCAAAGATTTTTTCACATAAATTAGATTTTTTAACTAATCATTTGTTATAGCCGCTCAATGTATTTTTTAAAAAAAAATATCAAACATTTTCTCACATAAATTAGATTTTTTAACTAATATTTGTCAAACTCTTTTTTTAACTTAATTCACATTTTCTATCATTAAACATTCAATATAGAAATAAGAACACAACTTATCAAACGTAAAAAAACGAGGGCATTAAAACCAACAAATGAAAAAATTATAATTTATTAAAACCAACAAATGAAAAAATTATAATTTATTAAAACCAACAAATGAAAAAATTGGGTGAAAATGTTATAGAGGATTTTAAGCAAGTCGATAATTTTGGAAATTAATTTAATCGTCAGCGAACTTTATAACTTCTAAATATGGTATTTTTTTATGTCAATTCTTTGACTTAAAAAAATTAAAAACAATAAATTTATATATTATTAAAAAATAGAACGTAATTCTTGAAAGTTAGACAGTGAACTAGCTTGACCAATGCCAAAGAGATCCGAGTTTACCCGATCAATGTAGTGCACACTCAATTGATCACATTTTATCATTTTCGAATTTGGAACTCGCTTAGCCGATGCCGAACGGAGCAGAGTTTACCCGATTCAGCGTTACCAACCCGAATCTGACAGCTCATTCACTACTCAAAAAAAAATGCGGGAATGCGCCTAAAGAAGTCCTCATTTAAAAATTTACTTTATTAAAGTGTATTTTATTTTCTTCTTTTTTTTAATTATTTCAGTCTCAGTAGCAACATTTCCACACCAAACATAATTCGATATAATCGCACTGAATTGTAAATAATTATCATATCTACTTACACAACAACTCATAGACTTATTAGTTATATAAATACGAAATTGATGTAGAGTCCTAATTCGACGCAAATCTCACGCTAATCCACTAGAAAATTCGTAAATTACCATCGAACGTTTTCCAATATTTTCAGTGGCGGAAAATTCTAATAACAAGATGATCTAAAGCTGTGAGTACAATTACAGGCGGTAAACTTTTGAAGGGCGCAAGCCCTATTATATTTGATTTTACTGATTAATTCAAAAGATTTATAATTCCTCGTGCCAAGTGCCTTGTAAAAGAGAAGAGGAAACAGGGGTCCTTGAGACGTATTTATTAGTCTGAATTCAGAAATTATTTGGAACTTTCAAAGAGCGCCTAAAAAGTTGAAGTACATAATATTCAATGAAAGGTTGAATTATGCCTAATAACAGTAGATGGTTTCGTTTGTACAAAAAAATGAATTTTCTGCCTGTTTGCCTTTATTGTAAATATGTTCAAAATGTTTTCGTCATTGTACAGAGATTTTCTTTTTTAAAATAGTATATCTTCATTAAAATAGTACGCTTAGGAGTTTAAAATTAGTGGTTTATTTGACCAAAGTGAACGAAAATATTTATTACAATTGTACAAGGTAATCTCAACCGATAAAAAAAATATTTAAATTTAGACTGGGATTCAAGCACTTACGAGTATATTTAAATTTTGACATAATTAATTTTAATTACTTTTTAATTTATAAGGATATTACAGTGCAAATCCGACTTTGTTTCAATTGTTTTTAAGATAGAAAGGATTTACGGGAACCTTTAGCGAGATTGTGTAATAGTATTATGGAATGAACAGGTGTAAGGATATTTGAAAAGTATTTAGTCGCTTCTCTAAATGAGTCATTGGCGCAGCGAAAATACTATGTTTAAAATTGGAAATTGATCATTTTTGAGACTAAAAGAAACCAAAAAAAATTTGAGTGTCCATTCTCATATTAAACATAGATAAGAAAAACTAAAAATTATTTTATTTAACACTTGAGAAATGAGCATATTTTCATTAAACGTCATAAATAATATTTCCAGTGTCAATTATCGAGTCCAAGGAGCCGCATTTCTACTCTAAAAGACTGACTAGATGGCGCTAGTATTCACACCGTGTGCTTGTAGCACACGGTGTGAACGAAGCCAGCCGAGATTTCAATATAAGCTTCGGCACGCTAAAAACCATAATTACTTATAAATTAAAGAAAATTAAGAATTTTTTAGGGTTCAAAGAGAACAAACCACTCTTCCATTTTTCTTATTTTATTTATCCATTCTCATGCGATACTTGCTTTACACGGGAAAGTTCTGCAATGTTATGCATTTGTTGAATTAAAATAGCAATAACAGTCTGAGGATGCGGGCTTCGATTGATGACATCAGCTCAAGACTGACATGAGGTTTCATCTAACTTACGAAACTTAAAAGGTTAGCCAGAAATAGAGAATGTTTAAAGATACTGGCCATCACCCGTGACTTCAACCGCACGGGAATCGAAAATTGTTTTATGAATACTTTTATCTAGCGAACTAGGAAATTTTAACACTAAGCCTGTACTCTTATGAAACGACAAACTTTTAGTAATTTTTCCTTAGAGCCAATACCCACTATGATTTTTATATCCTGTTAAACCTCCTTCCTACCGCATAAGTTTTCATTCAAATTGTAACATCTATTTTCATTTTCTCAGGATATAGAATTTCGATAGTCGGTGCAATACGCATTTGATTGTTTGCCAAGTAAAATTTTCTATGTCATATTGAAATTCCTTATTGAATATATTTGACGTTAATTTTGTAGACATTCATTATTCACATTTAAATGAAACTACGTGATGTAGTATTATTTCTACTTTCTTTTAGTTCTTTACCACGACCTAGATTTCATTGTATTACAACATCTTCAGGTGGGATATTAGCAAAGATTAACTCTTTGGAACATCCAACAGCAATTAAATATTACAAAAAACAATAGCGGAAGCCGGATTTATGTGGAAGATGGGTTTGTGCGGGTTTTCCCACTACTTACGTTAGTGAGTTTAGTGTAGGGGAGGGATGTAATTTTTATTATACATTCGAAAGTTATACTATATACGAGTATTTTAGTGAGGGTAATAAATTAAATACATAGATCACTAGAGGATCTCATGAATTGAAATCGAGCGGGGCTGGACTGGTGTGGTGTATAAATACTATTTAATTTATATTAAAACAGGTACATTAAAATATAAACAGCCCCTCCGGTGAGCGAATTTTCATTTCTTAGTTAATTTAATAAATTTAATTTGTCGACATAATCTAATAAAGGACAAAATTTCTGAGGTTAATGCGTCGAATACTTTTTTAAAAAATTTAAAAAAATTAAATTGATGTTATGCTATGAGGTTTTACAATGCAAGTGTTCCGGTGAATGTAATAAAATTAAATCAGAACAGCTCGGTCAGAATATATCTCTTTATATACATATATTGATGCGGCAAATATAAATAAAAATTCGCAAAAATACAATAACAAAACAATAATAAGTTCTGTATACATTGAACACGTACATATATTCAATTAAACGTTTATTTCTTTTGTTCACTGTTATTCTACAAAGTAGCGAATAAATTATAACCATTGTATAAATAATTAACCAGAGGCAGCACAAGTTTTCCCGTCAGTTGGCTGCCATGTTAGGAGTGAGTTTTATATATGTTGTTGGCACTATAAAACGTGTTTGTCAAATCAAAAGTGTTTAATTTGAGTGTATTAATTAATTACTTGCATGGAAATACGATATAATAATAAACATTAATTCAGTGCATCATGATCACTACAAATCTTTAGTATAAAATACATACCCGTAACTATATAATATTCGAAAACAGTTGACCCTTAAAGAAAACGCGGAAAAGCAATAATTTTAATTGTTATTCTTGAATAGGAAATCAATGTTATCGCACTTAAAAAATCACTTAAAATATAAATAAAATTTACAAGAATAAATTTAATATATTTATCTAACTCATTTATTATACATTCAATATCAGTCTAGACTAATTCATAGACTTAGCATATTATTATGCCATATTTTATGCTGAATGAAATTATAACTGTTCCAAAATCATTACTACTTATAGAATCAACTTTACACCTGGGCTAAGCCGGATAGTGCAGCTACTGACTATAATCAATTAAATTCTGCTTGCTGCTTCTTCGCGTAGAATACACAACCCAGGTTGTAATTTATATGTGTTTCATTATTTTTCAAAATCCGTTCAGTAGTCTTAAGAAAAAATCTAATGAATATCTTAAAAATGGGTGATATCTCTGAGGAATTACTTCAGATTTTGTAATAAAAAGTAGCCTATATGTTAATTCATATTATAATCTATTCGTGTGCTAAATTTTGTAAGATTCTATAGAAATTACGGATGTGTAGATTAAGAAACGTGCATCCATGCTTCATCCAAACTTTTGATTTTATAATATTAATTATAGTTCGGCATGGGCATTTAGTTCATGAGAGAGAAAAAAAAGAGCGTTCAGAGGTTTTCACAATCTTCGCTAATTTAGGACTGATTATAAGCAGAAAAAAATAAAACACATTGCCGTTAAAACGGTCGTTTTTCCATTTAGGAACCCCCGTGAAAATGAAACGTCGTAATATGATTTTCTGTAAAATGCATTATTTTACCATAGACGTCATCTCCTTTCTAGTGTCATGGGTTCTTTTGAAAACTTTATAAATTGTGAAAATCTAAATATTTAACTGTTATTAACTTAAGGCTCTGAGTAACACAATATGGTTTATTATTACGTTATAAACAGTATATCAGTTAACGAATATACTATTACTCTAACTGCTATTTCTATAGCAGTTGAAATAATAATATATTCGTTTCAAGCTTACCCTGAACGTGTGAGTTAGATAAAATATTAATACAGACGAGATCGAATTAATTTACACTCAAAGTTTTCATGAAACCAAATCTAAAGTCTTAGTCTTACTTTGTATAATTTAGCACCTAACGAAAGATTTACCACGCGTATAATTTCACAAGGAACTCTAACAACTTTATTAATGAATTGTAATTGTTAGTGAAGTTAAATGTATATTTCAACGGAGAAAAACGGTATTTAAACGTAATAATGTTGTAAGATTTCCAGGAATAATATTTCAAGTTATATTGGAGTTAAAGTGGAAAATATTTTCATTTTACTTTCTTCGCTAACAATAAAAGTGGATTAAAAATTTACTTTACAATTGACTTAACATAATTCGTTTATTTTTGGTCTTGAATATATTAAGTGTTTATCGTTTACAGGAAAATTTTTAGGGTAATTTATAGTTTATACTAACGGGTAAATGAGTGATGCTAACATGTTAATGCTTCTTAGGGTTCTGTGATCGTTACAGCAGCATAGCTCCATAAGTTTGTGATGAAATTTTATGGAAAGACTTAGCTGAGTTACATGGACATATAGAAATAAAAAAAATTAATTTTAAATTTTTTTTCAGTACCTCCTAATTGCTTTAGGAATGGCTTTTTTTCTCACGCATGTTATTTAATGTAGTATCATTGAAGAGATCTCCTAAAATGCAAACGAAAATATCTAACAGTATTTTTAATAGGGAATTTTGCGTCTCATGAAATGTATGGTCTACAAAGTTTTTTGTAACATTCACCCTTCTGAGTGGGGTGGGTTAGAAGCGTAAGGGTAAGGAACGGAGAGAGGAGATTTTCATTACGCACTTCAACAATCTGTAAAGCCGGCCAAGTGCGTATTGGAATATGCACAAAAGAAAGTTCCGTAGTTATCTATATCCCGAGAAATTTTTCGTTTCGTAAATACTCATCCAAACCCATTTTCGGGCTTTCTGCAGATTTTTACATCGTCTTGTTTGGAAATGGGGAAGGGGACATGGGGCAAATCGCAAACGACTTTGAAGCTAAATATTTTGTTTGTAAACGGACTAAAAATATGGAAATTAAACTTTATTTTAAAATACCTTTCAACACCGTGAGGTTCCAAACATTACCCCACACGATGGGGTCTCAAACAACGGCCCACACCATGGGGTCCCAAACAATACATCACGCCATGAGGTCTCAAACAATATACCACACCATGGGGCCCCAAACAATACCCCACACCATGAGGTCCCAACCAATACATACGTGGGGTATGCTAAAAATTATTGATTGAGAATAAATAATCACTTAATATTGGGAGGTACTTTAAAAATATAAAAAATCAATTTTTAGGGCATACCAACAACCTAAATATTTGAGCTCATACTCAATCTCTCTATGTATTACATTGTTAAGGTTCCATCAGAAATATTTTTTAAGCAACTTTATAAATACGAACATGTTAAAAGCATTGCCCTCTTACGGCTTTACTGTAGTCAATGCTTCATGACTTTGTTTGTATACATACATACTTAACTATAGAGTGTGAAACAAAAAAAAAGAATGAAAACTCTTAATTATATCAAGACAAGTCGAACGAGCCCAAACTTGACCGGTTTATCCCTCACCATTGAGTAGTTCCTATCACCACCTTCCACCTTCATCATCAGACTCAGGCTAACATTTGTAACCAAAAGGCTTATCAAGACAATTCCAGCGAGCTCAAACTACTAATTTACTCCTCGCAATTGAGAAGTTCCTTCTGGCTCCATCATCAGTCACAGATTGTGGTCAGTCAAAGATTGTGGCCAGTGTCTGATGATGGAACCAGAAGGTTCCATTATCAAACACTGACCACATATTTCGACCAGTGTTAACCAGATACTGGCGATAATCTTTGACCGAATTACTCATAAACAAATGAGTTCAAAATTTCCTCTATTGAGGATTTTTTAGAGTGTTTTCAGAGTTAACAGTCAGTTCCTGGCCATTCTTATATAGAACTACCTAGGAAGTAAGTTCTAGTATCTACTCATAAAAAAATAATTATCAAAATCGTCTATCCAGCCAAAACCTATGAGTGAAAAAAATAATTATTTGATAATAGGCTAATAAACAAAAAATTCAAAAAGTACCTCATTATGATGTGAATCTCAAAATTAAAATTGAAATCTGAAACTGCGATCTGATGGATAAAAGAGCACTACTTGTTCTCTCTGGTCTGAAGTCTATGATCTAAAGATTCATGTGCGTAGGTCTATAGCCTATAGAAACTACACAGATATGACGACAGACATGACGAATTTATAAGGATTCGATGTTTGACTACGGAACCATAAAAAACGATATTTGAACCATAAAAACCTATATTTGGAAATTTAGTAAATAAGAAGAGTTCTGGTGGTTTCGTTTATTAGTTTTTTTCCATTCAGCTCCATCCTCGGCTTTCCTAATTGTAGATGGGATTGGAAGGCCTGTGAGCGTAGTGACCTGGTCAGTCCATCGGGTAAATTAGTAAAAGTTTGTGGTTTCATAAGATACAGGCTTAGTGTTATAATTTCCTAGTTCGCTAGATAAAAGTATTCATAAAACAATTTTCGATTCCCGTGCGGTCGAATTCAAGGGGCATCGCCAGTAATTTAAAAAATTCTCTATTTTTGACTAACGTTCTAAGTTTCGTAAATAAGACTAAAACCTCATGGCTGTCTTCTATACGCTCAGCTTATATTAGTTACGGCCTATCAATACAATGTCATTACACTTTGATTAATATTTTTGTTAAAATAACCATTTAATTCTTTATTTTAGCTTGTCACGAAAATATTGCTAATTAATTAATGGTATTATTAATTTCTCGCGCGGTGTAAGTAAGCACAGTTATAAACTAGTTGCATAGTTAATGTGGTGCAACAAAATTAACCGCCAATCAAGTCTCTTCTAGAATATGGCATTGTGTTATCTACATAACAAAACAAAATATATATTTATAAAAAAAGTATCTAATAATACCAGTTTCTACTAGAAAATACTTTCTACAATTTTTTTCAAAAAATCTCAATTCAAAAATGGATTTACGGATAATTTAATTCAAAGTACTCATTCCTCGCGCACTGATTTATTTATTTTCCATAACAATAAGTACAAAATATACAAAAGGAGCAGTAAAAATTTGTAAATTTCACCTTTCCGCCTGGCGCTTTCCATTGGCGTTAATTACCATTACTTTAGCTGCATAATTGTTTTTAGTCTAACTTGGTTAGGTACAAGAGATTGCTATTCTAGCAATAAGATCGCATTACATATCAATTAAGTAGTTAAAACCTATTAAATAAAGCAATAAATTTTGGACAGTTTTTTAATTGTTTATTGCTTTTATTCTTTTCTGTGTATTGTCTAATTTCAAATAAATTAGAAAACATTTTAAAAATATGCGAAATATCATAATTTTTCAAAAATTATTCTTAATAATATTAAATTTGAAATCTAATATGAAATTTAACGCAAATCGTTTAAATTCTTGTTTTATTATTTCTTGTTCATAATTATATAATTGTATAATTAATTTCTTGTTTTGTTATTTCACGGTTTTTGCCGAAAAAAACAAGAAATTAATTAACCATCTTTTTATTTAAATAAAAAGAAAAATCAATGTATAAAATAGAAAAATGAAAAGTATCAGTGAAACATTTATAGAAGGGTAAACCTCAATTTTCTAAATTTCTTAATCTTCCAAATCACTAAAAATAATATTTTGCCCAATAATTTCGCTCGCGGTTAGGCAATGGAACATATTTTAGCCCTAAGTTGGTCGTCTCCATGAGTCTATTTCTCCTAAACAAATGAACGATGTCTATTCTCAAATTACAAAGAGTATGAAATATCACCAATATGACAATATTTTGGTAGTCCCATATTGCAGCAACATTAATTGTAATTCAAAAGAACTTTTTGAAGTATTGTACTAAGGAAAAAATTTGGAGGGATTCAATACGATACCCGCTGTAAAATACTCATATTAGTAAAAGTATCGAGTATAAAAGTATCGATATTTAAAATGTACTCGATACTGAAATCGATACTTCTTTCTTGTCTCTATGCATAACATAGAGTCGTTTGACATATAAAGCTGTTATTAAAGGAGCTTTTGGATTATTATGCTGATGACAATTTATTTCGACATATTCAATATTATACCTGCTGTAAATACTCATAAGAGTAAAAGTATCGATTAAGGGATATCGAGTATAATAGTCCCAGTATCGACAAAAATGTACTCAATACTGAAAGGGGTCGATACTTTTTCCGTATGCATGAAACATTTTTATCGGACAAAGTAAGTTAAAATAAGTTTATCTAATTAATATTGATTATTAATTTACTATTAATTAATATTACCTACATTTATTTATATAATATGAAGCCTATTATACATGCGGGTGAGACCGGGAAAGCAAACTGGTGATAAAAAGCATTTAGTGATTAGCGAATTCGAGCTTGGATAAATTAAAAATTTAAATTTTCAAATAATTTTAGAAGTTTAAATTTTTTTAACTTGAATTAAAACATAATTTCAATGTTTTTTATATTCATACTAATTTCAAAGTTTCTTAAACAATTCCTCTATATTCCATGTAATGAGATTTAATTTCCAGGCGCATTGCCTTTTGTGAAAATTATGAATAATTTTGTCGATTTCTTATAATTAAAATATTTTCATTACTTGGTTAAATTAATGCGCTGAACAAAGTTTTCCAAAAAACTGAAAACTAACATCAGAAAAGAAATGATTTTAATAAAAATCTAGCTCTCAAAACGGATCCTAATTCAATTTTCAGGACAAGTTCAACTTAGCGAAGTTAATTTTTACAATTTTTATCTTTACTTAATTTAAAGAAAACAACTACAAAATCTTGCTTCGAATAATCAAGGTATTTTATAAAAATATCAAAGATTTTTTCACATAAATTAGATTTTTTAACTAATCATTTGTTATAGCCGCTCAATGTATTTTTTAAAAAAAAATATCAAACATTTTCTCACATAAATTAGATTTTTTAACTAATATTTGTCAAACTCTTTTTTTAACTTAATTCACATTTTCTATCATTAAACATTCAATATAGAAATAAGAACACAACTTATCAAACGTAAAAAAACGAGGGCATTAAAACCAACAAATGAAAAAATTATAATTTATTAAAACCAACAAATGAAAAAATTATAATTTATTAAAACCAACAAATGAAAAAATTGGGTGAAAATGTTATAGAGGATTTTAAGCAAGTCGATAATTTTGGAAATTAATTTAATCGTCAGCGAACTTTATAACTTCTAAATATGGTATTTTTTTATGTCAATTCTTTGACTTAAAAAAATTAAAAACAATAAATTTATATATTATTAAAAAATAGAACGTAATTCTTGAAAGTTAGACAGTGAACTAGCTTGACCAATGCCAAAGAGATCCGAGTTTACCCGATCAATGTAGTGCACACTCAATTGATCACATTTTATCATTTTCGAATTTGGAACTCGCTTAGCCGATGCCGAACGGAGCAGAGTTTACCCGATTCAGCGTTACCAACCCGAATCTGACAGCTCATTCACTACTCAAAAAAAAATGCGGGAATGCGCCTAAAGAAGTCCTCATTTAAAAATTTACTTTATTAAAGTGTATTTTATTTTCTTCTTTTTTTTAATTATTTCAGTCTCAGTAGCAACATTTCCACACCAAACATAATTCGATATAATCGCACTGAATTGTAAATAATTATCATATCTACTTACACAACAACTCATAGACTTATTAGTTATATAAATACGAAATTGATGTAGAGTCCTAATTCGACGCAAATCTCACGCTAATCCACTAGAAAATTCGTAAATTACCATCGAACGTTTTCCAATATTTTCAGTGGCGGAAAATTCTAATAACAAGATGATCTAAAGCTGTGAGTACAATTACAGGCGGTAAACTTTTGAAGGGCGCAAGCCCTATTATATTTGATTTTACTGATTAATTCAAAAGATTTATAATTCCTCGTGCCAAGTGCCTTGTAAAAGAGAAGAGGAAACAGGGGTCCTTGAGACGTATTTATTAGTCTGAATTCAGAAATTATTTGGAACTTTCAAAGAGCGCCTAAAAAGTTGAAGTACATAATATTCAATGAAAGGTTGAATTATGCCTAATAACAGTAGATGGTTTCGTTTGTACAAAAAAATGAATTTTCTGCCTGTTTGCCTTTATTGTAAATATGTTCAAAATGTTTTCGTCATTGTACAGAGATTTTCTTTTTTAAAATAGTATATCTTCATTAAAATAGTACGCTTAGGAGTTTAAAATTAGTGGTTTATTTGACCAAAGTGAACGAAAATATTTATTACAATTGTACAAGGTAATCTCAACCGATAAAAAAAATATTTAAATTTAGACTGGGATTCAAGCACTTACGAGTATATTTAAATTTTGACATAATTAATTTTAATTACTTTTTAATTTATAAGGATATTACAGTGCAAATCCGACTTTGTTTCAATTGTTTTTAAGATAGAAAGGATTTACGGGAACCTTTAGCGAGATTGTGTAATAGTATTATGGAATGAACAGGTGTAAGGATATTTGAAAAGTATTTAGTCGCTTCTCTAAATGAGTCATTGGCGCAGCGAAAATACTATGTTTAAAATTGGAAATTGATCATTTTTGAGACTAAAAGAAACCAAAAAAAATTTGAGTGTCCATTCTCATATTAAACATAGATAAGAAAAACTAAAAATTATTTTATTTAACACTTGAGAAATGAGCATATTTTCATTAAACGTCATAAATAATATTTCCAGTGTCAATTATCGAGTCCAAGGAGCCGCATTTCTACTCTAAAAGACTGACTAGATGGCGCTAGTATTCACACCGTGTGCTTGTAGCACACGGTGTGAACGAAGCCAGCCGAGATTTCAATATAAGCTTCGGCACGCTAAAAACCATAATTACTTATAAATTAAAGAAAATTAAGAATTTTTTAGGGTTCAAAGAGAACAAACCACTCTTCCATTTTTCTTATTTTATTTATCCATTCTCATGCGATACTTGCTTTACACGGGAAAGTTCTGCAATGTTATGCATTTGTTGAATTAAAATAGCAATAACAGTCTGAGGATGCGGGCTTCGATTGATGACATCAGCTCAAGACTGACATGAGGTTTCATCTAACTTACGAAACTTAAAAGGTTAGCCAGAAATAGAGAATGTTTAAAGATACTGGCCATCACCCGTGACTTCAACCGCACGGGAATCGAAAATTGTTTTATGAATACTTTTATCTAGCGAACTAGGAAATTTTAACACTAAGCCTGTACTCTTATGAAACGACAAACTTTTAGTAATTTTTCCTTAGAGCCAATACCCACTATGATTTTTATATCCTGTTAAACCTCCTTCCTACCGCATAAGTTTTCATTCAAATTGTAACATCTATTTTCATTTTCTCAGGATATAGAATTTCGATAGTCGGTGCAATACGCATTTGATTGTTTGCCAAGTAAAATTTTCTATGTCATATTGAAATTCCTTATTGAATATATTTGACGTTAATTTTGTAGACATTCATTATTCACATTTAAATGAAACTACGTGATGTAGTATTATTTCTACTTTCTTTTAGTTCTTTACCACGACCTAGATTTCATTGTATTACAACATCTTCAGGTGGGATATTAGCAAAGATTAACTCTTTGGAACATCCAACAGCAATTAAATATTACAAAAAACAATAGCGGAAGCCGGATTTATGTGGAAGATGGGTTTGTGCGGGTTTTCCCACTACTTACGTTAGTGAGTTTAGTGTAGGGGAGGGATGTAATTTTTATTATACATTCGAAAGTTATACTATATACGAGTATTTTAGTGAGGGTAATAAATTAAATACATAGATCACTAGAGGATCTCATGAATTGAAATCGAGCGGGGCTGGACTGGTGTGGTGTATAAATACTATTTAATTTATATTAAAACAGGTACATTAAAATATAAACAGCCCCTCCGGTGAGCGAATTTTCATTTCTTAGTTAATTTAATAAATTTAATTTGTCGACATAATCTAATAAAGGACAAAATTTCTGAGGTTAATGCGTCGAATACTTTTTTAAAAAATTTAAAAAAATTAAATTGATGTTATGCTATGAGGTTTTACAATGCAAGTGTTCCGGTGAATGTAATAAAATTAAATCAGAACAGCTCGGTCAGAATATATCTCTTTATATACATATATTGATGCGGCAAATATAAATAAAAATTCGCAAAAATACAATAACAAAACAATAATAAGTTCTGTATACATTGAACACGTACATATATTCAATTAAACGTTTATTTCTTTTGTTCACTGTTATTCTACAAAGTAGCGAATAAATTATAACCATTGTATAAATAATTAACCAGAGGCAGCACAAGTTTTCCCGTCAGTTGGCTGCCATGTTAGGAGTGAGTTTTATATATGTTGTTGGCACTATAAAACGTGTTTGTCAAATCAAAAGTGTTTAATTTGAGTGTATTAATTAATTACTTGCATGGAAATACGATATAATAATAAACATTAATTCAGTGCATCATGATCACTACAAATCTTTAGTATAAAATACATACCCGTAACTATATAATATTCGAAAACAGTTGACCCTTAAAGAAAACGCGGAAAAGCAATAATTTTAATTGTTATTCTTGAATAGGAAATCAATGTTATCGCACTTAAAAAATCACTTAAAATATAAATAAAATTTACAAGAATAAATTTAATATATTTATCTAACTCATTTATTATACATTCAATATCAGTCTAGACTAATTCATAGACTTAGCATATTATTATGCCATATTTTATGCTGAATGAAATTATAACTGTTCCAAAATCATTACTACTTATAGAATCAACTTTACACCTGGGCTAAGCCGGATAGTGCAGCTACTGACTATAATCAATTAAATTCTGCTTGCTGCTTCTTCGCGTAGAATACACAACCCAGGTTGTAATTTATATGTGTTTCATTATTTTTCAAAATCCGTTCAGTAGTCTTAAGAAAAAATCTAATGAATATCTTAAAAATGGGTGATATCTCTGAGGAATTACTTCAGATTTTGTAATAAAAAGTAGCCTATATGTTAATTCATATTATAATCTATTCGTGTGCTAAATTTTGTAAGATTCTATAGAAATTACGGATGTGTAGATTAAGAAACGTGCATCCATGCTTCATCCAAACTTTTGATTTTATAATATTAATTATAGTTCGGCATGGGCATTTAGTTCATGAGAGAGAAAAAAAAGAGCGTTCAGAGGTTTTCACAATCTTCGCTAATTTAGGACTGATTATAAGCAGAAAAAAATAAAACACATTGCCGTTAAAACGGTCGTTTTTCCATTTAGGAACCCCCGTGAAAATGAAACGTCGTAATATGATTTTCTGTAAAATGCATTATTTTACCATAGACGTCATCTCCTTTCTAGTGTCATGGGTTCTTTTGAAAACTTTATAAATTGTGAAAATCTAAATATTTAACTGTTATTAACTTAAGGCTCTGAGTAACACAATATGGTTTATTATTACGTTATAAACAGTATATCAGTTAACGAATATACTATTACTCTAACTGCTATTTCTATAGCAGTTGAAATAATAATATATTCGTTTCAAGCTTACCCTGAACGTGTGAGTTAGATAAAATATTAATACAGACGAGATCGAATTAATTTACACTCAAAGTTTTCATGAAACCAAATCTAAAGTCTTAGTCTTACTTTGTATAATTTAGCACCTAACGAAAGATTTACCACGCGTATAATTTCACAAGGAACTCTAACAACTTTATTAATGAATTGTAATTGTTAGTGAAGTTAAATGTATATTTCAACGGAGAAAAACGGTATTTAAACGTAATAATGTTGTAAGATTTCCAGGAATAATATTTCAAGTTATATTGGAGTTAAAGTGGAAAATATTTTCATTTTACTTTCTTCGCTAACAATAAAAGTGGATTAAAAATTTACTTTACAATTGACTTAACATAATTCGTTTATTTTTGGTCTTGAATATATTAAGTGTTTATCGTTTACAGGAAAATTTTTAGGGTAATTTATAGTTTATACTAACGGGTAAATGAGTGATGCTAACATGTTAATGCTTCTTAGGGTTCTGTGATCGTTACAGCAGCATAGCTCCATAAGTTTGTGATGAAATTTTATGGAAAGACTTAGCTGAGTTACATGGACATATAGAAATAAAAAAAATTAATTTTAAATTTTTTTTCAGTACCTCCTAATTGCTTTAGGAATGGCTTTTTTTCTCACGCATGTTATTTAATGTAGTATCATTGAAGAGATCTCCTAAAATGCAAACGAAAATATCTAACAGTATTTTTAATAGGGAATTTTGCGTCTCATGAAATGTATGGTCTACAAAGTTTTTTGTAACATTCACCCTTCTGAGTGGGGTGGGTTAGAAGCGTAAGGGTAAGGAACGGAGAGAGGAGATTTTCATTACGCACTTCAACAATCTGTAAAGCCGGCCAAGTGCGTATTGGAATATGCACAAAAGAAAGTTCCGTAGTTATCTATATCCCGAGAAATTTTTCGTTTCGTAAATACTCATCCAAACCCATTTTCGGGCTTTCTGCAGATTTTTACATCGTCTTGTTTGGAAATGGGGAAGGGGACATGGGGCAAATCGCAAACGACTTTGAAGCTAAATATTTTGTTTGTAAACGGACTAAAAATATGGAAATTAAACTTTATTTTAAAATACCTTTCAACACCGTGAGGTTCCAAACATTACCCCACACGATGGGGTCTCAAACAACGGCCCACACCATGGGGTCCCAAACAATACATCACGCCATGAGGTCTCAAACAATATACCACACCATGGGGCCCCAAACAATACCCCACACCATGAGGTCCCAACCAATACATACGTGGGGTATGCTAAAAATTATTGATTGAGAATAAATAATCACTTAATATTGGGAGGTACTTTAAAAATATAAAAAATCAATTTTTAGGGCATACCAACAACCTAAATATTTGAGCTCATACTCAATCTCTCTATGTATTACATTGTTAAGGTTCCATCAGAAATATTTTTTAAGCAACTTTATAAATACGAACATGTTAAAAGCATTGCCCTCTTACGGCTTTACTGTAGTCAATGCTTCATGACTTTGTTTGTATACATACATACTTAACTATAGAGTGTGAAACAAAAAAAAAGAATGAAAACTCTTAATTATATCAAGACAAGTCGAACGAGCCCAAACTTGACCGGTTTATCCCTCACCATTGAGTAGTTCCTATCACCACCTTCCACCTTCATCATCAGACTCAGGCTAACATTTGTAACCAAAAGGCTTATCAAGACAATTCCAGCGAGCTCAAACTACTAATTTACTCCTCGCAATTGAGAAGTTCCTTCTGGCTCCATCATCAGTCACAGATTGTGGTCAGTCAAAGATTGTGGCCAGTGTCTGATGATGGAACCAGAAGGTTCCATTATCAAACACTGACCACATATTTCGACCAGTGTTAACCAGATACTGGCGATAATCTTTGACAGAATTACTCATAAACAAATGAGTTCAAAATTTCCTCTATTGAGGATTTTTTAGAGTGTTTTCAGAGTTAACAGTCAGTTCCTGGCCATTCTTATATAGAACTACCTAGGAAGTAAGTTCTAGTATCTACTCATAAAAAAATAATTATCAAAATCGTCTATCCAGCCAAAACCTATGAGTGAAAAAAATAATTATTTGATAATAGGCTAATAAACAAAAAATTCAAAAAGTACCTCATTATGATGTGAATCTCAAAATTAAAATTGAAATCTGAAACTGCGATCTGATGGATAAAAGAGCACTACTTGTTCTCTCTGGTCTGAAGTCTATGATCTAAAGATTCATGTGCGTAGGTCTATAGCCTATAGAAACTACACAGATGTGACGACAGACATGACGAATTTATAAGGATTCGATGTTTGACTACGGAACCATAAAAAACGATATTTGAACCATAAAAACCTATATTTGGAAATTTAGTAAATAAGAAGAGTTCTGGTGGTTTCGTTTATTAGTTTTTTTCCATTCAGCTCCATCCTCGGCTTTCCTAATTGTAGATGGGATTGGAAGGCCTGTGAGCGTAGTGACCTGGTCAGTCCATCGGGTAAATTAGTAAAAGTTTGTGGTTTCATAAGATACAGGCTTAGTGTTATAATTTCCTAGTTCGCTAGATAAAAGTATTCATAAAACAATTTTCGATTCCCGTGCGGTCGAATTCAAGGGGCATCGCCAGTAATTTAAAAAATTCTCTATTTTTGACTAACGTTCTAAGTTTCGTAAATAAGACTAAAACCTCATGGCTGTCTTGAACTGATGTTATCAATGGAAAAAAAAGTACCTCGGTCTGATATACTCAGACTACAATTGCTATTTTAATTCAACAAATGTATAACATTGCACAGCTTCCCCGTGTGAAGTGAGTATGGCATGAGAATGGATAAATGAAACAAAATATTTAAAAGTGGTTTGTCCCCTTTGAACCCTAATCATTTTTAATTTTCTTTAATTATAATGTTTTACGCTGCGAAGCTTATATTGAACCCTCTGCTGGTTTCATTTGCACTGTGTACTTGTACTATTAGCGCCATCTAGTTAGTTTTCTTTGAAAATAAATGCGGCTCCTTGGACTCGACAATTGACATTGGAAATATTATTTATGACGATTAAATAAAAATGTACTCATTTCTCAATTATTAAAAAAAATAGTTTTTAGTTTTTCTCATCTATTTTTAATATGAGAATATATATTAAAATTTTTTTGGTTTCTTTTAGTCTCAAATATTATCGATTACAAATTTTACACCCAGTATTATCGCTGGGACAACGATTCACTTAGAGAAGCGACTAAATACGCTTGAAATATCCTTCCATCTGATCTATTTTTTTGGTAATTTGGATAAAAAAACTGGTCAAAAATAACATTTTTCTGGTATGCGTTGTATATAATTTAACTAGGAGAGCACAGATAACACGATTATACAATCTCGATAAAGGTTCCCGTAAATCCTTTCTATCTTAAAAACAATCGAAACAAAGCCGGATTTGAACTACAATATCATATTAAATTAAAAAGTAGTTAAAATTAATTACGTCAAAATTTAAATATAAATGCTCGAATCCCAGTCTAAATTTAAATATTCTTTTTATCGGTAGAGATTATCTTATATAATTGTGATAAATATTTTCGTTAACTTTGGTCAAATAAGCCACAAATTTTAAACTGCTAAGCGTACTATTTTTAATTGCATACAATAAAGAAAACCCCTTTACAATGACGAAAACATATTTACAATAAAGGCAAAAAGACGGAAAATTCATTTTTTTGTACAAACGAAACCGTCTACTGTTATTAGGTATAATTTGACCTTTCATTGAATATTATGTACTTCAACTTTTTAGGCGCTCTTTGAAAGTTCCAAATAATTTCTGAATTCAAACTAATAAATACGTCTTAAGCACCCCTGTTTCCTCTCCACTTTACAAGGCACTTGGCACGAGGAATTATAAATCTTTTGAATTAATCAGTAAAATCAAATATAATAGGGCTTGCGTCCTCCAAAAGTTTACCGCCTGTAATTGTACTCACAGCTTTAGATCATCTTGTTATTAGAATTTTCCGCCACTGAAAATGTTGGAAAATGTTCGATGGTAATTTACGAATTTTCTAGTGGATTAGCGTGAGATTAACGTAGAATTAGGACTATACATAAATTTCATATTTATATAACTAATAAGTCTATGAGTTGTTGTGTAAGATATGATTTTACATTGATTTAATTTTTTTTGTACAATTTTTGACAACGATGTTTACTAAAACAAAACAGTAAATATATTTTTTTTAAATGTTAATATAATATCATTTTACGTTGACTTAGTACTTCATACAATTCGCTCGACGCGTTTTTTTTAAATAAAATTAAAAGTGTGATAACCAAGTATATGTGGTTAATAACAGTTTTTAATACGCATGGGTAATAATGGTGTTTAGTACGTATGGGTAATAACTTTTTATAGTATATATGGATAATAACGGTTTTTAGCATGTGTGGGTAATAACAGTCTTTAATACGTACGTATAATAACGATTTTTAGTATGTATGGATAATAACGGTTTTTGGTAGATGTTGGTAATGACTGTCTTTAGTACCTACAGGTAAGAACGGGTTATAGTATGTGTGAATAATAACGGTTTTTAGGAGACATTGGTAATAATGGGGCACGTATGGGTAATAAAGTTTTTTAGTATGTATGGATAATAATAGTTTTTAGTTGATGTGGGTAATAACGGTTTTTAGCACGTATGGGTAATAACGGTTTTTAGCACGTGTGTCTAATGATGGTTTTTAGTGGATATGGGTAATTAAGATATAAGTCAAAAGGAATTGAATAATACGAGTATATATTTTGGGTTATTTTTTAAATAATTATAGTATGTAACTACAATCACAAACCATAATAATTAAGGAAGTTTTTGTCGAGGTTTTGGTATTTATTGCTAAATATCACATATCGTATGTCATGAACCATTGTTTCTTCCATAATTTACCCATGAAAATATTTTTGAATTAAAAAAAACTAACCCAGCAACACATAAAATAATGGTTGAAAGAATTGTAAACGGTAATAACATCTGTAAAATAATTTCAAGGTAAATAATGTAATAGATTTTTTAAAATAATGGTTGAAAGAATTGTAAACGGTAATAACATCTATAAAACAATTTCAAGGTAAATAATGTAATAGATTTTTTAAAATAATGGTTGAAAGAATTGTAAACGGTAATAACATCTATAAAACAATTTCAAGGTAAATAATATAATAGATTTTTTAAAATAATGGTTGAAAGAATTGTAAACGGTAATAACATCTATAAAACAATTTCAAGGTAAATAATGTAATAGATTTTTTAAAATAATGGTTGAAAGAATTGTAAACGGTAATAACATCTATAAAACAATTTCAAGGTAAATAATGTAATAAATTTTTTAAAATAATGGTTGAAAGAATTGTAAACGGTAATAACATCTATAAAACAATTTCAAGGTAAATAATGTAATAGATTTTTTGCTTTAAGAATTTTTATGGTACAAGATCAGGTCGTACATCTCTGCATTTAACGAATCCACTAAATAGTTATTCAATATTTTTTGTACCTTAAAAAAATACCCTTTTTAACGCGGGCAAGCAGCCGGGGCGCTGGGAGCTAGTTGAAAATAAAATAATTTTTTTTCTGTATATTCATGGAGATATCGTTTGAAGAATTTTTTGAGTAGAGTACAAATCTGTTCCTTTTTTCAACTCACAAAGACGAAAAAGCAACGATTATGTGGAACGTCAGATTTGCCATTTTAGACATTTTCTTACCAGCTCTATTTCAAAAATGACATTAAGCAGGAAACTATTTTGATTCTAGTATTTTTCTTGACATATCTTTAGAAAAACGAATAATAAGAGCTGAATGTAAAATTTAAGCAATTAAACCAAAGAATATTTGGGAAATTCGTCATCATAAAACTTGGCAGTTATATACAATTCCGATGATAAAATGGTACCATAGGACTGATACCATAAAATAGAATTGGAAGTTAGGCACTCAACTTGATAATAGAAAAACGTATATTTACCGTGTTTGCGCTTCTAATTGTTATATCATCATGAAACTTGGCATTTGTATAGTTCTGATGATAACACAACAAAATAGTACAATCGTAATGATTCAGTGAAATAGAACGAAAGTTAGATCGAAGAATTGGATTGTGCCAAGGTACCAATGGTACCGGAGAAACGCCTTTCGATATTGATGCGTTGGCAGAGATGGAGAGGATGCGCGCTCAGCCGCCATAAAAACAGAATAAAGAAGAGACACCTCGACAACTATGCTGCTCTGCTAATTTGAACTGCGTAAAAGTTTTTTTTATAATAAGGTGTTAATACTCGTAAAAGTAATTCTAAATGTAATATAAAGCAAGTTGAAAGAAAATATTCTCTCCTTTAATATAATTCTAAAAAAATTAAAAACAATCTAATAGTGTAAAAAATTAAAAAGAAACACGCTTTTATAAATACTGTACTAAAAAGCAAAAAATAATTATCGAACATGTTTTCTATGTCAATTCTGTAAGGGTGTCAGTGTAAGCCATGTTTGTTTTTGAAACATGGCTTACACTAACACCCTTACAAAAATAAATAATCTTTCTTCCCAAATTAATATTAAATGAATGAAAATTTCAGTCAGAATTCAAGAAAAAGCGCCCCTCACTTTTACAATCAAATGTTCTACTCAATAACAAACGTAGCTTACACTAAAGCTCTAACAGAATAGATAGCGAAAACGGGTTTGATAATTTTTTTTTGCTTTTTAGTGCAGTATTTATAAAAAACATGTTTTTTTACTTTTTGAAGGGTTTTAATTCATTACGCCTATTAAGGCTATGGTAGGTAATATATAGCTATGCTAAAATAATATTAAAATTTGTAAATAATTTAGTAGAAGTACTTCGCAACCTTAATGTTCTTAAATATGTATGGAACCCGCACAGTGCGCACTCGTACTTAAGGTAGTGTAAAACTCATACTTAAGGTAGTGTAAAACTCGTACTTAAGGTAGTGTAAAATTCGTACTTAAGGTAGTGTAAAACTCGTATTTAAGGTAGTGTAAAACTCGTGCTTAAGGTAGTGTCAAACTCGTACTTAAGGTAGTGTAAAACTCGTACTTAAGGTAGTGTAAAACGCGTTGAAATTCGATTAATTTTTGATATATTATTTAAACTATAAATATCTAACTTATATGAAAATTTAAAAATTATTTACCGTTTAGTAGTTTTGGTAAAAATTGCTCTCAAAAATTGCACAATTAACATTATAAGAAAAGTAGTAATTTTACCACACTTTTAATTTTTTTTTTTAAAATACATTGAGCGATTTGTTTAAGAAACTAAGTCAATGTAAAATTCTGTAGTATTATCATTTTCAAAAAAAAAATTGTTCGTGTCAGCTCCGACGCGTGACTGCAGTTTACTCTTTAAGTACGATTGTCTTGGAATATATGAAATAGGTTACCTGTATATAAATATAAATATCAATATCATAAAATGTATGTAAATGGAAAATTCTTTAATAAAAAATGTGCTGACAATATAATTATTTTTAAGTAAAACACGAATGAACATTTATGCAACAAAATTTTTACAACAAAATTTAAAAAAATATAGTAACATCAGACTAAGAATTAAATTTAAAAGAGACTTTTTAATTTTGTAGGACAGAAAACACCAAATATTCATACATAGTGACATTTAATAATTACATCTTGATATAAGCGAACTATAGTAAACTATGTGTGTCACACTCCGTCAATGCGATTACGCCATAATAAAATGCCAAATAAACATATTAATATCTCACTCTAAATGTGAGATGATGGGCAGAAATGTTTCGCGGAAAGCCCATCTAACGGTTACACTTTTTAACGCTCTGAACTTCGTACGATGAGAAGCTAATGCTTACACTTTTTTAATGCTTTGAACTTTTTTTTTAATGAGTTTACTCCTCATAAAACTTCATACCGGGCGTTACATATGAAAATCGATTCTTAAGGTGTAAACTCCAAAAATGATTTATTTTTTAGTTTTGGTAATAATCGCTCTCAAAAGTTGTATAATCAACATTACAGGTACATACAGTAATAATTTCACCACACTCTTATTTTATTTGAAAAACGCGTCGAGTGATTTGTTTGAAAAACCAATTCAATATAAAATGATGTTACATTTAAATTTCGAAAAAAAAAATTACCAATCAGTTTTGCTAAAAATCACTCTCAAAAATTGTAAAATCAACATTACAGATACATACAAGTCATAATTTCACCACATTTACAATTTTATTTAAAAAACACGTCAAACGATTTGTCTAAAAAACCAAGTCTTACTAAAAACATACTAATCACTACTACTAAAAACATACTAGTCAACTAAAAACACATAAACTTAGTTTTGCTAAAAATCGCTCTCAAAAATTGTAGAATTAAATTTACAAGGAAAGTAGGTATTTTACCATACTTCAATTTATTTAAAAAACACGTCAAACGATTTGTCTAAAAAACCAAGTCTTACTAAAAACATACTAATCACTACTACTAAAAACTTACTAGTCAACTAAAAACACATATACTTAGTTTTGCTAAAAATTGCTCTCAAAAATTATACAATTAAATTAAATTTAATTGTACAATTTTTGAGAACGATTTATTTAAAAAAACACTTCGGGCGATTTGTCTAAAAAACCAAGTATAACTGAAAACATACTAATCACTACTACTAAAAACATACTAGTCAACTAAAAACAAATAAACATAGTTTTGCTTAAAATCACTTGCAAAAATTGTACAATTAAGATTACAAAGAAAGTATTTCAACATACTTCAATTTATTTAAAAAACGCGTCGAGCGATTTGTCTGAAAAACCAAATCTTACTGAAAACATACTAATCACTACTACTAAAAACATACTAGTCAACTAAAATCATATAAACTTAGTTTTGCTAAAAATCGCTTTCAAAAATTGTACAATTAACATTACAAGGAAAGTAGGTATTTCGCCATACTTCAATTTATTTAAAAAACACGTCGAGCGATTTATCTGAAAAACTAAGCAATGTAAAATGATGTTATATTAGCAGTTTGGAAACAAATAATAATTTTCGATAAAAAATTGCATTATCACTTTTGGATCTTACAACGCGACAAGTACCTTATACACATAATGAACTCTTCATGCGTCCTATACTTTTTCGGTCAATCGAATATAGTTCAAGTATATTCATAGTGTTCTCTTTTCTATCAACGTTGTTCACGCTACGCTAACCGCATTCCTTTCAATATCAGTTCCAAATCTCCCCGGTAACAAAATTGAAAAGAAGCTTTACATATTTGTCCTTACATAACTTCTTTCATTCAAATTTCACGTTCCATACACTTCTTCAATAAATTATAACCAAAGATTTCTCCGAACTTTTCAAAAGCTTTCTCTCCCAGCGTACTTATCAAAGCTTTATTTATTTTTAACCAATCCCTAACGTAATTCCTCGACTTGGCAAAAACGCCGACGTATTTTCATTTTTCTCCATTCGGATTTTTCTTTGGCTTTATGTATTACTATACTTTTAGGATTCCGTACCTTGAAAGGAAAAACGGAATTCTTATAAGATCCTTCGCATGTTAGAATCCTTATGACATCACTCACACGATATCTATCAGTCCGTCATAATTGTTTTTCTTAGAAACCGCCCGACGTAGAAACGCGAAATTTAGCATAGTAATAAAATATATCAACCCACAGATACACTAATATTTAAAAAAATTAGACTTTTATACTGTGGACTATCATTTGGAAGGACTACTAATAAAGGTCTGAAAAATATTTTTTCAGAATTTTAGACAATATATCTTCAGAGCTATGCTGAGAAATTATATATTTAAATATATATATATATATATATATATATATATATATATATATATATATTTCCGAAACTACTAAATATAATATTAGAAGATAACATGTCGTCGACATAGTGTTTTGGGTTGATCACAAGGCATCCGACCTTTGACAGCGTGACGCACCGCGGGGACCCGGGTTCGCTTACCCATGGCTCGTAGAGCGGGGCTGGACTGGTGTTCTGGTTGGCGACAAGAGATTGCTCTAGTAGCAATAAGTCCATTATATGTAAAATTTAGTAGTTAAATAAATAAATAATAGGGTTTTTAGATGCCTGTGCAGTGTTAGTATGCAATTTATTTACATCGTGAAACATTATTATTTGTAAATAGTTTAATAGGAATATCATTCACCCTTAAATGTATATAAAAGCCTAAATATGTACGGAACCCTCGTATAACCGCGAGTTCTACTCGTATTAGACAGGTTTTTTCAACACCTTTCGAATCATTAACTCGCAAATATAAATATCTAGATTTTCTAACAATAATTTTCTTTCAAGCAAAAATCTACTTTAGTTCATATTTTTTAAACCTTTGTGACTACGAAAGTATTCTCGCCAACTCGTGTTACCGCCAACGCGTGCTCTAGTTTGTTAAAATTACTATTAAAAGTAAATTTACTACCATGAATCCTACTTTGAATAAGAATTTTGAGATATAGTATCTCAAAATTGTTGTGCCGCGCAATATATTACTATCAAAAAAGTACTCTCACCGACTCTCTTGAACTCATCAAAGCAAGCGTTTGTTAAAATTACTATTAAAAGTAAATTTACTACCATGAATCCTACTTCGAATAAGAATTTTGAGATATAGAATCTCAAAATTGTTGTGCCACGCAATATATTACAATCAAAAAAGTACTCTTACAATCAAAAAAGTACTCTCGCAGACTCATCAAAGCAAGGGTTCGTTAAAATTACAAATAAGGATAAATTTTCTACGAAGAATCCTACTTCAAATAAGAATTTTGAGATATAATATCTCAAAACTTATTTTCCGCGCAATATATCAAAAAAGTAATGTCGCCATCTCCCTTGACTCATCAAGGCAAGCGTTTGTTAAAATTGCTATTAAAAGTAAATTTACTACCATGAATCCTACTTTGAATAAGAATTTTGAGATATAGTATCTCAAAATTGTTATGCCGCGCAATATATTACTATCAAAAAAGTACTCTCGCCGACTCTCTTGAACTCATCAAAGCAAGCGTTCGTTAAAATTACAAATAAGGATAAATTTTCTATTAATAATCCTACTTCAAATAAAAATTTCGAGATATAATATCTCAAAACTTATTTGCCGCGCAATATATTACTATTAAAAAAGTACTGTCGCCGACTCCCTTAAACTCATCAAGGCAAGCGTTTGTTAAAATTGCTATTAAAGGTAGATTTACTACGACGAATCTTAGTTCGAATAAGAATTTTGAGATAGAGTATCTCAAAAGCCTTATGCTGCGTAATCTATGAGTAAAAAATATTTATTACCGATAGATACGCGATAGATTACTATCAAAAGGCGTCTTCATTTACATACCGTCTTCGATATTTCATTATCTCATCTCCAAGTAATAAATTGAAGATCTTCCCCGTCCCGCGCGGCGTCTGTAACTTGGTCCATTCGCGAGAGTCTGCGTTGTAATCTCGTTAGATGCGAGTGAATCGGGGCTTAGTGGCTTGTCTGTGGCTTCCCGCGGGTCCCGGCTCTACGGGGGGTACGCTAGAAAAGATTGGAGGGAAGTTTTGTGCTTTTTGTCTTTACTAAAATTGCGGTTTGGTGCCGAGCTTAAAACAGCTTTAGTTGTGGAGTTTAGCGGTTAGTTGTTTTATTGTTGGCAAGCACGGCGTATCCAATTTTGTAATTTGTTACACGAGGTGTTTAATTTTGCGGCGCTTCGCATATTTTTTGGCTCGGACTTAACTTGGAAAAGCGTCTATATTGTTATCTACCAAATTGTTAAGGCCGGCTTTGGTAAAATTGTCACAATGAAATAAATTATTTTATCAACAAGTCATTTTATTTATTGAATTATAATTATCAACAAGTTATTTTAAATAACTTTTTTGTTTGATATAATCGTGTAATCTGATATGTTTTTGCTGTTATTCTATATATTTCACAGAATAATCCCATGAGAACAAACAACATTAGAACATTCTATTAGAACTATTAAAACCTTCCAGTTAATCAAGACAAAAAGTTTTGAAAAATTGCTTATTTAGTTCCGCTGCAAAGTAGGTTTCCGGAGCGGTAGAGCTTTTCCCTCGATCTTTGAAAGCATTTATCTAGGATATAATCTTAGTGTCAGAATGGAGTTAATTATAAAGCTTTACTGTTTGGACTTTTCGTAGAGGTATGTTTGGAAATAAGTAGAGCGAGTAAGCTTTCAGAGCTTATTCCAAAGCAATGAGCAGACCCATTTTAAAATCTACTAATGCCAATTAAAACTCTAAGGAATTACTTTATTCATGGATTTCCCAATATTTTTTTCTATAACATTTAATCCAATTATACATATTCTCAACCTTAAAGTAATTTTAAAATTAACATCTTTACCAGCTATCTATAATTAAGATTCAAAGTAAATATTTACAGTCACATTACTTGTTAGGCTCATTGTCCATTGGAATTGAGTGTGAATTCCAATATTATTTTTCTCCTTGCTAATCTTTCGTCTTCTTTTAATGTCCTTGGTCTATTTCTTCTCACTAACTTTCTCAGGTAAAGATGCTAATAAATGGTAATGTCGGTTACCAATTTCAAACTTCTTACATATTTAGGTATTCTCCTTAATAAATAAACTGTGCATGTACGTTTAAGTTACTTTTTCTCTTTTTATATGGCTTATCTAAGGTCGCAGAAAATAAGAGCGATCTAGCAAAAATTCCATCAAACAAAAGTTTGCACCAAATGAGGCAATATTTGAATCACACTACTGAAAATGCCACACAATCACAATCTATTAACATATCAATCACAAACATGGTTCAATATTTTACGTCAAGAATAGAAGACTTATTTGACTTATAACAAAACTGAGCTGTTAAATAATATAGCCTTAGCAACAGCACCAAAGCGACAGTGCGGCACGCTAGTGACTTTCTGCTATACTATGTTTTAAATAATATTAAAAATATATTTGGTGGATTACATTATACATAAGTAGGAACGGGTGGTTTAATAGTAAATAATTTATAGCCATCTTCACTAAAGAGCAAGGGAGACTCCCAAACATTTACGGGTTAGAAACTTTATTAAGAAACGCTGTAATATAGCTAAAAAAGGCCTAAGAAAAACGCTTTGTCAACAAAAGAACTCATTGAGATAAATCAAACATGAGTTTAAGATTACCTCAAACGCAATGTGTAACATATTCGTACATACACACTAGACTACAACTGTTGTTGCCGACTAGAAACATTATAAAGTTTTAAATAAACACCTCAACTTCCGAATATCGCGTTAACTTCCCTTATTGACATTACCCTTAAGTAAAAATTATTCTGTTATTCGAAATTTTAATCCCAGTTTAAAATTTATCAATTCCAAAAACTCCGATGCAATTGATGCTACATTTAATGTAATACAATACACTTGATTCGGTATATTTATAAATAGTTATTCAACAAACTTGATTCAATCATATATAGAATAAGTATACACATTTTCTTCCTTTGCTACACTAAAATTTTTTTGTATGTAAAACAGAAACTTTTCTTGAAATCTTCTTTTTTAATTTCGTATAAATATTGTATTGGAAAAATCAGTTTCTTTTCTGTTTTTTGCTAAGAAAAACCTTTCGTCAATTTGTTTGTAACCCTAAATGTATGAAAACAAACTTTTTTTAGGATCATTGAAAACGTAAATTGGTTGTATTGCTTGAACCTGTTTTGGCGATTGTAATGGTGAGGAAATAAGCAATGTTTAGCCATTCTAAATAGTTAAATTTTTTTTTATTATTATCTTGAGGATCCAAATATCGGTTTAAAGTTTAAAAGTTAAATAAAACATTTGGTTTATATTTTTCTACTTAAATCTTAATAGATTTTTCGATTAAGTAACTAGAAAAAAATCATAATTTATGAATTGTAGTGACAAATTTTAATTTTTTTTATACAATTGGGATATAAAGTTTCATACGACTTTAATTGTAATTAAAATACACATTAGATTTATTTTCGTCGTCATTTCTAAAGAAGCGTTTAGCGGTAAACTTCTGCATATTACTTAAATGATTAAATTTACAGGAAATTATACTAAAATAATAATTTAAAAAATATATATTCATAAATATTCTAGGCTTTGAGATATGGAGCCAACCTTTATTTTATATATTACTTACAAAAATTCGTAGCCGCGTCTAAAACCTACAAACCAAACTAATAAATTTCCTAACTTTTCCCAACGCGACACTTCGTCGTCGCTAAAACTACCATAAAACGTCAACATTCTAAATTTATACATCTCCATTTAGATAGGGTCAAAAAGACTCCCAAAAGACCGGCAAAAGGACCACAAAATTATAAATAAAATTATCAAACTCATAATCGAGCTGCCATCTACGGTCTCCAAGCGTCCCGCGAGGCTTTCGGCCGATCTGAGCCTGAAGGCTTTCACGGAGCACCGTTGTGGAGATTCTATCAAATATTCACTCGCTCAATACGAGCGCGCATGCGTAGAGGCATCTTCGAGATGTCTCTACGTAGCTCGTAGATGCTCTACGACGTAGAACAGCCATAAGATAAGGGCTTCTCGTTACTAGGTACAAGCTGTGAATTCGGCTAACGATTTCGTTTCATCGATTTTAATATGAGTTATTAGTGATTTAAAGGGTATTATTTCCCTGATAATATTAATGCAACATTTTATATATTGTATTACATCATTATTTAAAATGTCACGAGAGAAGACGAATTTTAGTTCTAGTCAAATTATAAAAAAATCTGCGTCGTCTAAATATCTTTGATCTTTAGTTCAAAAATTTAATTTAAAATTGTAAGTAAACTTCTAAGTAAGATACTCTTTAACTAATTAACTTAGCTTGTTACTCTTGAGAAAAATAGTACTTAACCGTTATTATAGTTTCCAAATTTGATGACTTACCAATTCTAAAAACGTTAGAAAGTTGAAAAAATTTATAAATCATATAGCTTGTTAGAGTTAAAATTGAATAAAAAGTAAAGAAAAAAAATCCACGAGAATTTTGTATATTCTGTAATATTATTTGTTAATATAAACTGATGCAAGTAAAATATTACTAAAATTCTTCTTTATATGAAGAAAATGCGTTATTTTTATTAATACATGAAATTTTACTACATGTTCGCAATTTATAATTGAGTATTTAGAAAAACAACTAAATTAGACGTATACAAATTATACTATACGCATATTCTCTAATATTATCTGTTAAAATATTATCAACCATAAAAGATATTACTAAAATTCTGCATTACATGTTTAAAATGTATTATTCCTGTGTATTTATGAAACTTTACAAAAAACTCAATTGGGTATGAGTGCAATACCCAATTGAGTCTTTCGAGCAACAATTTAATTATGCATTCGAATATTATATGAGGATTATGTATATATTATTTGTCAGGATATTAAGATAATTCAAATACTACTAAAACTATTTTTACATGTACGATATGCGTTATTGCTATTATTATATAAAATTTTACAGCATGAATGCAATACTCATTTGTATTTTTTGAGCTACAATTGAGTCAAGCATACAAAAATAACGTGAATAATATTAATCATATAAGTGAAATACTACTAAAATTCTTCAATACATTAAGGAAATATGTTATCATCATCATCATCATCATATATATTAATACGCTAAGGTTAAGATGTTACTCTCCCTTTTTAGAAAAAACTTCACAACTAATCCACATAAATTATATATCATTTTATAGATAATTGCTTGCTCTACCGGCATCCACAACTAAAAAAATTATTATTGCTATTGTTTTTGCAAATTAATTAATTATTAAAATTATATACACAAAACAGCAATGCTGCCATCTAACGGCTCAACGTCAATATGATTGACGGTCGGTAAAATTTTTGTGTAATTTCAAATCCACTCACGTATAAAGTGGCGCTTTAGCTCAATGCTTTTGATACTTGCGCCTCTATATGTCAATTTTAATAAAATATTTGTTTGATCTGTCATCTGAGCTTCATAATGGAATAAATAATGCGAAAACTTCGCACGGGTCACGCTAGTTCTCGTTACTACATGAAATTTTACAGCACGAGTGCAGTACTGAATTGAATCTTTCGAGCTACAATTAAATTAAGCAGTTGAAAATTAATTAGGGTCGTGTGTATTACGACTCAATTAAGTAGAATATTACTAAAATTCTTTATACATGAATGAAATGCGACAATTGAATTAAGGGTGTAAAATTATACAAGGTTTTGTTTATTATAAATAACTTGTTAAACTCACAATGTGTGAATTCCATATACATATTTATACGTACCTTACGTAAAATTTAAACAAATAAGTAGTTAGTATACACAGTATACATAATATTTCTATTAAACTGTTAGGGCTGGACCACAACGGTGACTTTTCAATGTAATCGAAAGGCAGTAAATAGTATATTAAATATTCAGGAAGAAAATAATGGTTCTCGTGTTTCACCTTGGCCTAGATTGGATTCATTAATGAATTCACGTGTGATGGTAAAGGTGACCTTCGAGATAGACGAATTTGTAAAATTTCTAATAATGACTATTCTAAAGTTCTAAAGCAAAATCAGTAAGTACAGACGAATTAGATGGACTTGAACCATTTATAATGGAGCTTTATGTTATGTTGAAAATGAAATTTATGGAAAAAAATATAATTCCTCTGATCAAATGCCAAGAGTGATGATGGTTCGGTTTCAAAATTATTCTCATTCGACCTATGAAAACAGTAGGTGCGTTCCAATACCGCCCATAATTAAATTTTGGAAAAATGGAAATACTAATTGTTATATGAAACAATTCGATTACAATTAGCTTTCGCAATTCCAATTCATAAGTTGCAACGTTTAATATTAAATATAGAAGTTGTAGATATGGGGGAAAAAGAAAGTTCTGTTTGTTTAACTCATATCGCGTTTTAAGGAGTAAAACATTCGAAGGATTTTTCTGTAATTAAATTGAAGATTTTCCTGTAATAGATTAAATGTCCTATTAAAAATTCTCTTCTCTTTCCATGTAATATATATATATATATATATATATATATATATATATATATATATATATATATATATAACCAACCCCAGCTGCATCCTGAAAACTTTATTGTAATGGACGCGCATTAAAAAAACTCGCGAGCCCTCACAAAGCCATGCTTTTGCTAGTATATGAAACGCCGAAGCGTAATTTTGTAAAGATTCTCGACATACAACGCTATCCTAACGCCATCTGTTAGTTTATATATAAGTATCGCAAGGTAATGTGACGTTGAACATGCTAGATGGCGATATAATAGTACCGCCGCCAATTAAGTAACGAACATGTGACTGTATTCTAACAGAATGTATCGTCCAATTTATGCGAAATGAAACAATGAACGTTTATATTACTTCTATAAGTGATTTCGTGCATTAAACTAAGTATATTTAAAGCAGGTTTCTGTAAAGAAAATACATTTGTTATTCACTCGCATCGAAACTTCGACAGTGATTTCTTTAGAGAAAGTTAAGAATGTTCATATTGTTTAAGATTTTATACCCAGTTTTATACGCTGAAACATCTATAAAAGTAATAAACATGTTCCTTGTTACAACCTGTATAAGTATTTTATTATAAACTATAGTCAAACAGTAGAATTATTAGAGTGTTTGAATACCAAATAACGTGTCACTTACATAGTAAAATTGAAATATTTTTTAAAATTAGACATATTTTGAAAATTTTTTGTAAATGATACTCATTCTTATTTTAAGTAAAATTTCTGTACACATGGTATGTTTGAATAAATTGGAAATAAAGTCATCATTAAATCTCTATTATAGTTATTGGTAGTTATTAGATAATTCCCGAATAGTGAAGTAATTAATGAGATGAGTTTTACTACTTGAATAAGATGACTGCATGAATATATCAAGTGAGTTAGAATTGTTTTTTGAAAGTTTCACTTTTTTTAGTTTAAGTTTTTTTAGGGCTCCGTAGAAGAATGTTAAAAAAGGGATCCTTAACAATTTCATCCTTGTATCAAAGCATCATAGCTTTTTAAGCTTTGGATATATTTGGATGAAATTTTATATAAATACGTAAAAATAAAAGAAAAAAAAGAAAGATGCACCTTAGATACACTTAACTCACTCGGGTCCGCACCGTATATTTTTTGTGAACACGTCGTAACAACATTGTAACAAATATATTAATAATATTCATTTATTATAAACACACAAAGTAATTTCCGTTTATAATGGTTACACAAAGTAGTGTATTAATGTATTAATAATTTCCAAACTCTTGAATACGATGGTTACACATATACTGCAGTACAAACTTGTAAAAATATTCTCTATTCGTTGTGGACTCAACCATTGTTAACGCATTATTAGTCTCGTAGTTATTAGCAAGTAAAATCTGAGGGTATTTTATATCAGGAGAAAGTTCTACCGGCTATTACTGTAATTAATGAGAAAATAAACGTTTTCACATTAAAAACAATATTCTTTTTTAATACACCTAACATCAAGGTTTCATCATCCAACATCAAATCTGTACCTCAAACATCAATCAGTGGTTTTTCAAATACAATCAAAATCTTTCAATGTGTTATGCAGTGTACTAAAATTTTCCGAAAAAAAACTTAATATAATATAAATATAAACAAACATTTCAACATTGTTGTTATATTTTATATTATAATTATTTAACTTTACGTGCATTATAATAAAGTAAACAATACGTAAACAATAAATATGTGTTCATGGAATTTTTTTTTGTATGTAGAGCATGATAATATGTAGACTTAGCATATTTTCACGAATTATAAATCTCTTTATGGGACTGAAATTAGGCCAAATTTGACTATATGAGTCATATTTTTTTAATGTTTAGATTTGACCCGAATTTTATTCCACAAATTAGATTCTTTATGTTCTTCTTTGCTCCGAGTTTAGTGCCATGAGTAATACTCGTGACGATTATGTTTGACCCGAATTTTATTCTCCGTGTGAAACCTAAAGGTGAAATAGAAATCAAACTATATATCCGACATGTTTATTTATGAGTTACCGCTAGCTAGTAGGCAGGAATGACATACTTTCGGCAAAAAATCGAATAACAAAAATTTAAAAAAAATTCAACACCTTTTCAAAGTCGTCCATCAAATTTTTTATTCTGTAATTGATCGACGAAAACCCTGAACAAGTAATAACCAAATGGGTCATATAGTAGCAGAACCCAGAAAAAAGGTCGATATAGTAGCAGAACCCAGAACAACTTCTGCAATTTTCTCAAGTGTATTTCGCGGTATATAATCCAGTGTTATTGAGGAAATATGTTCGGCTCTGATAACCAATTACTTTGTCAACAAGTCGATCTAATTTTTAAGAGCATTCACGTAGACTTAAGCAATTTCCAACGAATAATGCTTTTGTGTATATAATTAACGTATGAATTCATATTTTACCAACTGTTTCAGCTAATCTAAGTTACATTTTAATATCAATAATCGTGATCTAGCTAAGCAGAACTTAAAAGGTAAAATAGACCCCAATTGATGTCGACTTAAATTTAATTTAAATTTAATTAATTGAGCAAGCTTCGACCTATTTCTACATTTTTCATCAGATATTTTAAAATTTTAAAAATATTTGTATTGAATATATTTCGCGTTAATTTTGTAGAAATTCTTTATTCACAATTAAATGAAACTACGTGATGTATTACTTCTATTTCTATAAGGTCTTTACCACGACCTAGGTTTCGTTGTATTACAACATCTTCAGGTGGGCTGTTAGAAAAGATAATAAATAAATTATTATCTTTGCTAATAGCTCACCTGAAGATGTTGTAATACAACGAAACCTAAGTTGTGGTAAAGAACTTAAAGGAAGTAGAAATGATACCACATCACGTAGTTTTATTTAATTGTGCACAATATTTGTAGATATATCCCCCTAAAATGGCTGAAATATATAAGTCAACTCTATATATACGTGGTGTACACGAATCCTCGTAGTACTAATTCTACTCGTAAACAGATATAGTTTAAATAACTTTTTGTCTTAAATGACATTTTTAACAATGTTATCACTTAAACCCCATTTCTACATTAAGATTTAACATTACATTCCGTACAAAAACTTGAAGCACGTGAATTTACATGTGCACAATTATATTTTCAACATTTTCATTTTTTTTCCTCGTTTATTTCGCTCTCGACCACAATTCCGCTCGCGTCCCTTCTGTGACGAGATCCTTAACTCGCTCTCATAAGGGCATACGGGACGTGAGCGCTGAACAAATAAAAAAGAACAATTTCACATGTCTCTCTATAACAATTTCCACATAAGAGTACGTTACGTAAAACTACGGGGAAATTTGCGACAAATGTCGCACGGTCGGAAAATTCACAGAAACGTTTCCGCCCAGTTCTCGCGTAGTTTAATTTAGTTTTCGCGATGTTTTCACTTATTTAACCTATTTCAGAGAACTTTTGGGTCTCTTCATTATTCATTCACATGCAGATGTTGGCATTGTGTTAATTTTGTTGGAAACTAACCCGAGAGACGTGGGAATGCTTGTACAACGAGGCACTTTAATTTGACGAATATAATTGATCAGTTTAAATATGAGAACGTTCGACGATATTGTTATATTTAAAATTATTCAATCGAGTCGATACAATATAGATTGTTTGATAAATATAAAAATAAACACTACATGTGTACACAAGGATTGAAGGGAAAATAAGGAAATATGTCAAATAACTTTGATAATTTATTTATTTCCGATAATTATTATTAAAATATTCGTGAATCACACGTGAAGAAATTAGTAAGATAGAAAGTTGCACAAAAAGTGGGTATTACGAAAGCCACTCATTTTTGGACTACTTTTGAAAACATAGATTTGAAATGCATTCGATTTTCAGTACAAAGTTTACTCCAGGATTTGGCAGTATATATAGCAAAGTAAAACTCGTAGTATGTGGTACTATGTTTAGAAATAAGAAAGGGATTCAGAAAGCAAAGCAAGGCCAATCCAAGGTCATAAAATAAGATTTCCGAGCAACTAAAGAAAAAGGAACACTTTTAGCATCACTTCGTTGTACGTCCATGAGTGTGTCAAGACCCTTTTTCTCAGGAACACGTCGAGTTATCAAGTTGAAATGAATATCAAATACTTAGGTCTACAATCCCTTGCAGTTATAAAATCAATCTTTTAAGTCAACGCTATCAAGAAGAACCCTAAAAATAGAGCTTCTTATGCCACCTAATTTGACACTCGCAAGTAAGTCAAAACCTATAGGATACTTCCCGTTGACCTAGAATCATTAAATTTGGCATAACGCATCTTATAGAACAAATAAATAAAAAAATTCAAAAATTGTTAATTTGTAGTTATCCTTTGAAATATTCCCGACGTTTTTACTTCTGTGAAAGAAATCGTAAGCAATATATTTACTTTGCGTAAAATTAATATTTGTAAATAGTGTAATAGGAATACTATGCACCTTTAAATGTTTAAAAGTGCTTATATGTATGCGAAACTCTCATAGAGCGAGTTCCATTCGTGTTTGACAGGTTTTTCTACTTGTAGAATACCTTACGTGTCGGTCAGATTACTTCTGTTTTCTTAGAAAGCGTTTGATGCGGAGATTTAAAGCAAATTAAACCGCACACACCGTAACAGCTAACGTTCAAAAATATTTATATTGAAATTTTATAGAGACAGAGCAAATGAAACATACGGACATATTTTTTTATTAAATATATAGTATGGAATTTAGTTTGAAAGGTCTAATTATGGTAATTCTCAAAGATGGATTCATAATTTTAAGTATACTTGCGCAAATCATTGGATACCATTTTATGAACGCTCTTTTTCTTAATGTTCAACTCTAGAGCCAACTCTTTAATGCTGAAATGATGAATAAATAATAATAATAATTTCCAAGTACTTCAAGTGATTGCTTTTTTGATATTATCATCAATGGTAGACGTTGAATTTCGTCCGGAACCAGACAAATCTTCAATCACTTCACACCCCTCACTGAACTACTCATAGACCTGTATTTTGGACATAGTTGAGTCACCATAGGCTTTTTTAGCATATTTAACGATTCAGTACAAGAAAATTTTGTTTTAAACCCAAAAGTTAAGGTATATTTGTTCAGTACTAATTGTTTGCTTTTTTTGATATTATCATCAGTGGTAGACGTTGAATTTCGTCCGGAACCAAACAAATCTTCAATCACTTCACACCCCTCATTGAACTACTCGTAGACCTGTATTTTGGACATGGTTGAGTCACCATAGGCTTTTTTAGTATATTTAACGATTTAGTACAAGAAAGTTTTGTTTTAAACCCAAAAGTTAAGGTATGTTTGTTCAGTACTAATTGTTTGATTTTTTTGATATTATCATCAGTGGTATTCTTCTATTATTATCATCAGTGTTTATATTGAATTTCGTTCAAAACCAGACAAATCTTCGATCACTTTACACCCCTCATTGAACGATTTGTTCTACTCGTAGACCTGTGTTTTGGACATGGGTCACCATAGCCTTTTTTAGTATATTTAACGATTCATCACAAGAAATGTTGCTTTAACCCCAAAACTTAAAGTATCTTTGTTCAACTAATTAATCCATAGTAAAATTCGCAGAGCAACGTTGAGGTCAGTCTATTACGAGAGTTGCTGTAAACACACTAGCTGACAGATCGCACTCAAGTTTGGCTTGATGATTAAGGAAGGTTTTACCAACTCAAAAAAGTTATTGATACCTTTTAAACTGTTCATTTAAATGACAATTCCGGATAGATTTTTGCAGAAGGTATGTCTTCAGACACATACTAAATAATATCCTAAAAATTGTATTCCTCTCCCTTTATTTCCCTGCATGTTAAGAAAAAATAGGGATTTAGAATTTCAGAAGTGAAGTGAAAACCTGTGCAAAGGTTGTGGGAAAACTATAATGATGATCCCAGTTATCATTGATTACAATGCCGATATTTTAAATATTCACTATATTACTTATGTCCCCCTTATTTAATTATATTAGGTATTATTAAATATTTATTGCACCAGGAAATCCATATTAGGGATGACTCGCGCCTGACCGGTTCTATTCATAAAAAAATCACACTCAAATTCAATCGCGATGAGATGATTGAACAATTAAATGGCGTGGGAATATAATAATTCCGGTATAATTCGGTTATAGAACTCTGGTGTTGTAAAAATATGAAGACCACGTAAATATTCGAAGGTATGAAGGGCGAAATATTAGATATACCTTCCAAAATTTGAAAAGTGTGAAACGATGAAGTAAATCTTTTCATTAGATTTTCCCTAGTCTCGTGTGGGCTCCAAATAATAGCGTCGACTTCTGAATAAAAACTTGTGTATTAAGTATACTGATGGAATAAATGGGAAATCCCTAGTACAATGTAGATCTAAGCTTTCTGATAATATGCCCGTGGGAAGTCGAATGAGAGTTCCCTTCGTTCGAAACATGAATGGGTACTAACGTCTAAATTTAAGACTTCATATAATTTATATTTAAATAAAAATTATATATATAGGCGAAACAAGCTCAATGGAAGTGAAAATTTAAAATAAAATGAACATCATACGATGTCTCCATGCTTTCATCCAATCAAACACTAACCGTGCACGATGATGGTCAGTCTATGATCAATTGACTTCATTCCCATTAGGTGTGAATTATTTCGTGTTCAGACGCCCTGCGCGTTAAGTTCATTTTTATTTCGTTTCCTTAAACATATCCTTGAGGTAATTAGTGTTATGAATATCGCTGCTGTAATGCATCGTGTTGTCCACTGAAGTACAGCCTTTGCCGGCGCGGTGTAAAGCGTAATCCCGAATTCGGTACCCGATGGTTAGTCAAGTGGGGCTGGAATGGATTTGTAAATCGCGTAGCTAAAGTAAAACAGATCAGAGACATTGCGACAAGCTACGCAATGCAATCGCAAAATAGTTTCAAGAAGCTGCGCATTGCTACGCATCATAGTTGCGAGAAGCTACGCATTACAATCGCGAAGTAGTTTCGGGAAGCTACGCAATATAGTTGCGAGAACCTACGCATTGCAATCGTCAAGTAGATTCGAAAAGCTACGCAACATAGTTGGGAGAAGCTACGCATTACAATCGCCAAGTAGTTTCGAGAAGCTACGCAACATAGTAACAAGGAGCTACGCATTGCAATCGTCAAGTCATCTGTATGGCGATTTCGGGCGTTTCCTCCAATTATATGCACATATGTCTGGGCTGTGGATTAAGACAGGCTGTTGATAAATTACTACTGAATTCAAGAAGTAAATATGTCGCAGCATAATTTTGGAGGAGGTCATATTAGGGTTTTTAAAGAGAATAATAATTTGCTTTATTGAAAAAAATAAATTTTTACAAAAAGTAATATTTTATCAAAATCAAAATCAATTTTTCAAAAACAAAATTAACAAAACCAAACCTGTTCGGAGCGCCATTTGTAACAATCTAAAAAACCAAATACAAGCCGTACTTGCGCAATTATCGTAGCTCTGTGGTTACTGACTTACAGAGTCATCCCTATATTGTGCGCTCCACCGCCACTTACATTAATCAACCCCATCAATAATCAATGGCGGCTAGGCTGCGCCGCCAATAATACTTGAATATATTTGAATTTTCTACCTTTCAAATGCGCCAACAGTACAACGAATAGTTCTGATGCTGTAGTTACTAAGAAGTCAATGAAAATGCGTCATTAAATTGAAAAAAAATCGTTGAAATTCAAACTATATTTTTCAAAATTAATTTCCAAACCGTCAGTACCATAATTAAACTATTAATAGTAATGTACTCAGACTATATGTAGCGCCACTCTCCATTTGAATACCAGTAAACTTCAAAATTAGTATCCAAAGACGACGGCAGCGTAGAATGTAGACGGAGAACGTACTGATTCAAATAAATTTTGAAATAGGTGTAATGATGTAAGTTGATCCTTACATCGTGGGAAAAATTTTTTTTTCAAAAAGTTTTCTCTAAAGCCAATGCTTCTCTTAGGTACAGTTTGAACCTGAATTACAGGTTCAAACTGTACCTAATTTTGAATTTTCTAAATTTTTTTTCAGGTTTTTCTGAGCGCTCTTCATTTATATAATGGGGCGAAAGAAAAGTTCCTCATTCCCATTTTATCCGAAAAATGTTTAAACAAGTTAATGGAAAAATAAATCACAAATATTGTTTTCATTTCATATTCTATGTGGTACCTTTTTTTAATTTTCAAATTAAGCGCTACAGTCATAATTGAACATTTTATGTTTTACGTTTATAATTAGGTTTTCATAATTAGACTCTACGTTAAATTTCAAATTTTTACTTCGAATAGTTTTCGATAGGATCGCCTGTGACGGACGAACGGACGCATACCAAGAAACGAACATAAATAAAAGATTGTGTAGAAACTGGCTCGTTAGTCAGCTCGGTAGACATGGTATTGTACCAGCTACTAAATTGTGTAAGTAGTTTACGCTTCTTATTAGAATTTTATTAAAAGTAAATTGATTTGAATATTCATTTATTGTTTCGAAATATTATGAAAGTGTTCATTATTATAAAATTCCAAATTAGTTTTAATTTATAGGTTTTTATACCTTTTTGTGTTACAAGCAATTAAGGAAAAAAACATTAATTCATAAATACTACTTAAGATCTAAAAATACAAATGGTTGTATTCCAAATATTATGTATTATTTCAAAGTTACATATATACTTTTGCCACAGTGGATCGATGGATTTTAATCATATTTTTAACCAAGTCTCTACCGCGCAATACATAAGAAAACTTTGTACTCGTTTAAATAACAATGACATCTGTTGCTTTTATAAAGAACCATCATAAATGTATAGTTTTATTGTTCTCCTCTAGATGGCGGTATTTATTTTGTTTTTAAATAATGTTTTTAATTTAATATTTATATATTATTAGCTCCAGCGTCTATCAGACTCAAGGGCGTACTCCCACATCCAAAACAGAGAGAAATTTTGTTAATTTAGAAATATGAAATAAAGCAAAAATTTTACGAGTAATATAGCTAGTATGAGAATATTCATGTGACTAGGTTCATTTTAAGTTTATCCCTGATAAGAAAATTGAATGGAGAATTTATATGTATCACCTAATACCCTTCAAGTGTCGGGCACACCGTACAATAAAACTGAGGGTTTTATATACCCTTTGGGAAATAAACATGGTATCTAAACTAGCTCCAGAATTGTAAAAACTGGAATGACTAAAGAAATTTGCATACATAAAGATAACAGTTTTAGTCTGGTAGAAGCATTTTGTATTGTAGCTCCATCATCTCTGAATTATCTTTGCAAAATATTACATCCATAGAAAATGTCTTCAAATTTATAGAAGTTGAAAGATATACACAACGTTGTAGATAATTCGTTATTATTTCGATTTATAGAATTAATTTCAAGTTTCTGTCCAGAAATATTTGTCATGCTTAGAAACAGAAAATATTCATAGGAAGTGTTAATTTGAGGCATTAAAGGAAGGCTATATTTAGCGACGAAAGACGTAATTATCTTTCAATAAAATTGCAAATTGCAAATTGCAAATTTGTGATCAATTAAGATTTTTTTACTGACTCTGCTATACAAACAAACTGATAAACATCTACAGAAATCCAGAGATTAATAGAGAACTTTTTCTTATTTAATTTTTGAGACTAATTCTACGATTTATGCCAAGAATTGAGAGGTTTCAGTTAAAATACTTATAATAAACGCCTTTCTGTCACTAATTATACTCAACATAGTTATATAATAGAATAAAATTAGAATATACTTCTATTTTGATAAATAAATAAATAGGGTCTTTTTCCAACACTGACTCTATGTGTCATGTTTGTATAATAAAGTAAGATTTAAAGTTGATTTAAAGAGGATAAAAAATAATAGAAATCCTGATCATATTGGTAAAAAAATATTTTCAAATTATGGTCACCCTAATACTAAAACCAAAGACGGGATTCGTGTGAATTGAAACACCTGTATTCGCCCTAGCTATTTCGTAGCAATTTCATCGCTGGGGCGAAATCGATTTTTGGCTGTCTACCCATCTGCTTACTTACGTGTATATAAGCGACACTGCATTTTATGATACAAGCTGTTAAAAAGATTCTTTGGACTAATGGAGAGTTTTTGAAGAGTAATGGAAATTATATTAAATCATGTGTTGTCTAATTTAACAATTTTGGAGAAAAATCATAAAAAAATGTAATGTTTGAATAATTTCACGGTGTAAATTTTAAAAAAATTGTTATGCTTCTTCAATCGCATTGTACGAACGTGAAACGCAGACACTATTCAGATGTTTGGTTTCCTCGCTATGCATTTGATAAACCTGAAAGATGAGCAGTTACATACAAACATTACTTTAAAGCTTACCGACAAAATCCAAAAAATATTTATATAAATAAATATTACTTTAGCAAAGTTTTATAATTTTTATTGAAATTCAATTTAAAAACACAATGAAATGGAACGTAATATTATATTTTTTATTTACAATTTCTTTTTAACTTAAGTTTTATATATGGACAAAGATGAAGTTCCTCCTTAATATCATATTTGGACTATTAAATAATACGCTAACAGAACGATTCAAAGAAGATAGGCAAGAATATTGGCGTGATATCGGTTTTAATTTTACTGCTTTTTTGTTGTTCTACTTAGATTTGCTACTTTTAAAGAAGAAAAAAACCTTAAACCCAGTTGCTTACAATAATAACAATCATCATATATATTAATAAGCTAAGGTTTTAAGATGTTACTCTCCCTTTTTAGAAAAAACCTCACAACTAATCCACATAAATTATATATCATTTTATAGATAATTGCTTGCTCTACCGGCATCCACAACTAAAAAATTTATTATTGCTATTGTTTTTACAAATTAATTAATTATTAAAATTATATACACAAAACGGCAATGCTGCCATCTAACGGCTCAACGTCAATATGATTGACGGTCGGTAAAATTTTTGTTTAATTTCAAATCCACTCACGTATAAATAAAGTGGCGCTTTAGCTCAATGCTTTTGATACTTGCGCCTCTATATGTCAATTTTAGTAAAATATTTGTTTGATCTGTCATCTGAGCTTCATAATGGAATAAATAATAATGCGAAGACTTCGCACGGGTCACGCTAGTAGTTAACTAACAGTGTAAAATGTTTAGAAAAAGTATCGGATAAGTTAAAAATATTCTAATTGCGGGCAGTTTTCAAAAACGTATTATTTAAAATAAGTTAAACCCCTTCTCTCTACTTCCTGTTGTTTTAACCTTAGTTTAGCTTTATATCTGAAATATCACAAACTGGAATATACTAATAGGTATGTTTTAATATCGAAACTTTTGGGGTGAAATTGCATCTCATATAAAATTTGGATCGGGCTCCATTACATTGTATAGTTCACAAATGTATTCGTTCATAATTGTATATGGATGTGTGGGGAGGGGGGGGGGGGGTCAGTACATAAACGCACGGTGTGCGTGTGTCTCCGTTCCAGGAGATGATGTTTTAGACAGGCTGGAATGATTCTCTTGCTTTCATATCTATAATCTTTTTATTTGTACCATGTAAACTTTTAGCGTATACATTCAAGGATGATCACGTAAAGGAATCAAATATCTTAAGACGCTATATTAAAATATAGCGTCTTAAGATATTCGATTCCTTTGCGTGATTTGTTTTTCTTTAAACAATTAGAATAAATACAAAATGAAAATACTTCGATATCTTCTATTATCATAGAATATATCGAAGTAGTCCAGGATAATAGTGAAAAGCCAGAGCAAGTAAAACTAACTAAAGAGTTTTCTTTGTGGATAAACGCATTAAAATCAAGAATATATTTTCCCTTGATCTTAACCAAATTAGGTGCATGGTAATGCACCCCCAAATCCGAGATGCACTATCAGACATTGCCCCCTTTATCCTAAGCGCGTCGCAGCTATTTTGACAACTCAACTCCAAACAAATACCTGATTATAACGTGTCACAAATTTGAAGTTCGTACCTATAGTATTTTCCTAAATATTTGCCATAAGAAGACATTAATTTTTTTTTAATTAGATCTCACTGACAGATCATCAAAGCTTAATTAACTTGTAGAAAACCTAGAATCTTGAAATTTGTTGCATTTGTAATCATTAGGATACCGAATCTTTGCTATAAGATGGGATCTATAAAACCTGGATAACCTATTTTATTTGCATAACTCAGGTTGCTAAAGCAATAAAATCTGTAAACTACCTACCGAAGTCAAGTTCAAAGTGGTGATAGCTATAATACTGAATAAATCTAGTCGCAAAGCTCTCTAAAGCTTGGCTCCTTTTATCTCACTACTTTTTATGAGCAACTTTTTGAAAAGAAACTTGGTAACCTTTTTGATGACGTTAAATTTCCTCAGTAGATTGATATTTTTCAATACACTTTTTAAATATTTGATATTTTATTAAAATAAAGCCAATTTAATTTTTTTTCTAGATTCTAAGCAAAATAGCAATGAAAATTCTGTATTTCATTATGTATGTATTTTTTATAATGTACTAATACAAACAAATACGCTAATATAAACAATATTTTTCAACTTCTTGTTTTTTCAACTTTGTCCTAACAATGAGGTGATATGTACTTCATTTTCTAAAACTTTTTTGGCAGAGTAAAACAATTTTTTTCAACTTTGACCTAACAATGAGGTGATATGTACTTCATTTTCTTTTTCTGAAAAAAAATCAATTTGATATTATCTTATCATTAGGTTCAAAAGTCGAAAAATATTTTTTTGCTTAATTGTTTGTTCTATTTCACACAAAAATGGGTATCTCATGAAAATCCGTTGTGTTTTTGCGTGATGTACCTACAAACAAAAAAGTAATAACAAATAACAAACATTTCAAAAAACGCTCGTTTTCTTCGTGTATAATTGTCAAAACTCATTTTTTTCAAACATACTATATCATCATTTTGGCGCAGAGTAGTAGATTATGAAACTTACGCAGACACTGTTCCCTGACACGTTCTCAAAATAGATTAGTTCACTGTAAACGTTTTTCTGTGAGATATATATATATAATTTTTGATGAATTAGAGTAATAGTTACCCAGTTTAACATTATTTTTCATCAATTAGATCCATTTCTGTTTACTACTAAATATTTATAATAATTCTGAAATAACATGATAGATTAGTTAACAGTAAACGTTATTCTATGAGATTTATCTATAATTTTTGATGAATTAGAGTAATAGTTACCCAGTTTAAAATTACCTTTTATCAATTAAATCCATTTAGGTCTACTACTAAATATTTATAATGATTCTAAAATAGCGTGATAGATTAGTTCACAATAAACGTTATTCTATGAGATTTATCTATAATTTTTGATGAATTAGAGTAATAGTTACCCAGTTTAAAATTACCTTTCATCAGTTAGATCCATTTCTGTCTACTACTAAATATTTATAATTATTCTGAAATAACGTGATAGATTAGTTCACATTAAACGTTATTCTATGAGATTTATCTATAATGTTGGATGAATTAGAATAATAGTTACCCAGTTTAACATTATTTTTCATCAGTTAGATCCATTTCGGTTTACTACTAAATATTTATAATGATTCTGAAATGAGGTCTACTAAGGAAAAGTCGTTCTTTAGAATCAGTATGTGAAGGATTCGAACAGAACATTTTTGTTATGGCGACTCTGTCTGCCAGTCTGTCTGTCTGTCAGATGCATTTAGCTTCTAAACAGAATAAACCTAGTTATAATGGTTATATTGCTATTTAATTTTTCGAGTTAAAAGTAATATTTAACAATGTGTATATTTTTATTTTAAGGCAGCGCCCACTCATACAAGGAAACGTCCACTTCGTACATGGGAAGAGAGGAAGGAAAGATTTTTTTTACTAGGTTTTTGGATAAAAAACTTTTTGGGCAGAATATAAAAGAATCTTTATTTTTCCTCTTCATTAAAAAAGTTACATTTCGTAAACAAAAAATAAAGAAAAATATCTTAGCCGTCATTTGAACAGTTGGCAGATGCGAAACATTTAAATGTTTTTATATTGATTTTTTTTTAATATTAATAACGAAATTTGTAAACACCGATATAACCAGTAAAATTGCAAACAATAGTAAATAAGAAACAATACTGATACACAACACATACATAAAGTAGCGTATGTGTAGTGTAAGTATAGTAGAGAAGGAAGCCTTAAGTCGGAAAAAGCCGACATGTTGTCGGCTAATTACCACATGCGAAGCTGGCCAAATTAAGCTGGAAACTGGTCGAATGGCACGTCGCGACTTGCCATCAGAATGTTTTAATTCCCATCCAACGCACCATTAGATGTTTCACATCACGACTGTAAAACCATACATTGAAGGGACAGGTGTTTCATGATCACAAAGGAGGAAATCTTATGGGATTATCACATAGAAGTTACATTAATTAGTCCGGTTTTATCAGTACATTATAAAATATTATAACCTCTGTGTATATTACAATTCTATATTACATCAACCTACCTAAAATCTTGAATTCAAACGAAATGAAAAGCTACGACATAAAATGGTTTCATGTTTAGATTATTAGTTTGATAATGAGAAAACGCTATACATAAGAATTTTTTTACCGTTTTGCCAAAATAATTATGTTTACTGTTTAGGTTATTAGTTTGATTGTAATAAAATCGATCGCTGACACTCACACTGTATGACTCATATGTGTTATTAATTGAGTATTGAATTTAATTTAAAACTAAGCGACATATTTTAATTATATCAATTACTGAATATATTTGGCGTTAATTTTGTAGAAATTCATTATTCACAATTTAATGAAACTACGTGATGTATTATTTCTACTTTTTTTAATTTCTTTACCACCTAGGTTTCGTTGTATTACAACATCTTCAGGTGGGCTATTAGCAAAGATAGTAAATAAATTATCTTTGCCAATAGCATAATATCTTGGTAATAGCCCACCTGAAGATGTTGTTATAAAACGAAACCTAGGTCGTGGTAAAGAACTTAAAGAAAGTAGAAATAATACTACATCACTTAGGTTCATTTCATTGCGAATAATATTTGTAGATATATCCCGCTAAAATGGCTAAAATGTAATAAGTCAACTCTATATCTAGGTGTACAGGAACCCTTGTAGTACTAGTTCTACCCGTAAACATATTTAATTTACTTAACTTTTTGTCTTAAATGATCTTATTAACAATTTTATCACTTAAACCACCGTTTCTACGTGAAAATTTAACATTACATTCAAATTTCACAATGCAAAAACTTGAAGCACGTGAATTTACATGGGCACAATTATCATTTCAACAAATATCGTATGGTCGGAAAATTCACAGAAACGTTTCCGCCCAGTTCTCGCGTAGTTTAATTTAGTTTTCGCGATGTTTTCACTTATTTAACCTATTTCAGAGAACTTTTGGGTCTCTTCATTATTCATTCACGTGCAGATGTTGGCATTGTGTTAATTTTGTTGGAAACTAACCCGAGAGACGTGGGAATGCTTAAACAGCGAGGTAGTTTAATTTGACGAATATAATTGAACAGTTTAAATATGAAGACATTCAACGATATTGTTATATTAAAAATTATACAGTCGAGTCAATACAATATAGATTGACAAAGATTGAGGAAAAAAAAAGAAATATGTGAAATAACTTCGATAATTTATTTGTTTCTGATAATTATAATTAAAATATTCGTGAATCATACATGGAGAACTTAGTAAGATGGAAAATTGCTCAAAAAATTGGGTATTACGAAAGCCACTAATTTTTGGACCACTTTTGAAAACATAAATTTAAAACGCATTCGAATGTCATTGTTAAGTTTACTCCAGGATTTGGCAGTATATATATTAAAGCAAAACTTGAAAAGGAAGGTGATTCAGGAAGCAACCCAAGGTCATAAAGTAAGATAAGAAGAACTGTCAGGTGGCTATTAGCATCTTTGCTAATAGCCCACCTGAAGATGTAATATAACGAAACCTAGGTCGTGGTAAAGAAATTAAAGAAAGTAGAAATAATACTATATCACGTAGTTTCATTTAATTGTGTATATCAATTACATTTTTAAACGTTAAATAAATTCCACAATCGACGTAAGTTTATTAATAAGAAAGGCAACACGCCGAACTATGGACACACGCACACATATACATCCACACACAAACACACACACACACACACACACACACATACACACACACACACACATACGCGCGCGCGCACACATGCACACACGCACACACACAAATACCGTTTCAAACTATCCATTTTTTCGCTTGTAGTATGCACGATCCGCGGAGATACAGTGAACCTTCGAAAATTTCCGAAATCAGAATAATTACAGGATATTTTCTAATTATTTTACAGTATATTTTCTAATTACATTCAATAAAATAACTTTACACCTAAAGCGATTATCATGAGGTTTTTCGTTAACCATTATTGCAATGTAAGATACATTGCAATACAGTTATATCGTTTAATAAATAAAATAATTGTAATCTAACGAAAATAGACAATAATTTATCAAATTGCAATTGTTACTTGTACATATTTTAATAATTTATGACGTTTCAAAAAATATCACAAAACATTATTGTCGTTTAAAGAATTTACATATAAAACGATAACATTAATTTTTTTCCATGCACGGTAATGCACATGCGTTTATTGAAAATACTTATATAACTTAACTCATAGATGGCGTATAAATAGCGTGATATATCTGTGAAACGCGATGGAATCAACGTTTCCTCCATAAATAATAAAAAAAGTTTCGTTACAAAAATATTCTTTATTAAAATATGGTTGTTAAAATATCATAAGCCTAAACTGAATGGGAACGAGAATAATTTCTGTCAGAGTAAATACGAAGTAAACAGAAATTTTACGTGGTGATACTTCTTTATCACAATCTATCCTATCATAGTGGAAGATAATAAACACTACAGAAAGTACGGAGGCAGAAAATGAACTTAGTTTGTGTATCAAACCAAATAAAATTAATTTACACACTGACAAAATTCAATTCTTTAGCAAATGCAGATAAGCCCTAAACGACAGCGATGCAAATAACAAGTGAAACGATATTGCTCATGTGACGCAACGCCATCTTACTCGCAGGTCACGTGAGCGCACCGCCATCTTGTTGGCTCAGTCGGTAAATCAGCCAACGATCGTTATCGACATGTTTAGACGTCTTCCCTTGCGGCTTTAGGGCATACGCGAGTAGAATTTAATACGGTTTTCTGATAAATGTCTTTTTGTTAAAATTTATGAGGCTATTTCTAGTCCTAGGAAGTACGTGCGTAAAACGTGATGCGGTCGCTTTTCCTTCTTAGCCGCCCCGTTTGTCAGAATGAACTTTCGAACCGTTGGCCATAGGTTAACAAAATTTGATACATTTTTATTCACTTGCGATAATACTGATAATCATAAGCTACTAAGGTAATACTAATAAGCATAAAGTAAATACATAAAATTAATACTTTTCAAAATGATAGGAAGGTGTCTCCTTTTTTAACATTTCAGTAAAAAAAGAAAACTTACAACGTAGTTATTATGATAATACGTAATTTAATATTTATCATCCATTTTATCTTGGAAACTCAAAAAAACTGAAAAATCAATGGATAAACTAGAAATACTGAAAAATTTACTGAAATATAACTTAATTAATTATACTACCTTTAAAATATAGTGTAATTCAAATTAAATATAAAATTAATTATCAAGCGTGAAGTACCAAACAGCTCCATAATGGAATAGACACATAAAGCGGTGGATGAAGCAGAAAAACATCAAGATTTAGCGCCTCTCGTAATACTCATTGATTAACAAAAATGCGTTAAAAACTAGTAAACGGTGCAGGATATTCGTGCGCGCTCTAGGCAGATGAAATAAACTATGATTCCGTCCTCTCTTGAGCAGTCAGGAGTATAAAGCATTATCAAACCCAAAGCCGAGAGGTTATCAACCTAATTAATTATTAAATAATTTAAAAAAAACTGGTCAAAAGCAATTAATTATATTACGTTTCTTGTTCAGTTATTATTTACTCTATTCTCACAATATTTTAACAACCATTTCTATGGTATTTATAAACGAAACACCAATTTTAGCGGCTCCCACACGTATACCACTCTTTTTTTTATATAATCTGTGAGTCGATTAATGTAAATATTTTCAAAAAACTTACGGATATTATTGTGCTTGAAGTAAACGGACGTTACGTATATAAACACTTTAAGAGACAATAGTGGCATTTTTTTGATTTTATACCAAAATAAAAAATGTAAATAAAAAGATTGCAAGTAAACTGTCTCGAATTTAAGAAGTTGACTGGGTATCCTTCACACTCCTTTTTTTGAAATTGGTAAACCCAAAATTACGGAAAAACCACTAGATGTTTGCCTAAAATTTACTGGAAAACTATAAAAATGATTCCACATCTCAATTTTACGCATGTGAAAGGTATTCTAGGCAATATATTTATATTATAAAAATAATGTAAATATTTAGAAAAAATTAAATTGAGTACTATAAGTCCTTAAATGTTTCATATGCCTTAGTACGGAATTAGTGATGCACGATATTTTCCTTTGTATCGATATCTTACATCGATCCACATCCTAATTATATAATGAGGTACTAGGTTTGTGCTGAGTATTTACGACACGATTCTCCAAATACAAAATCGAAGGACTGATTAAGGGATAAAAGACTTTTTGAAAAGATGAAATAATGAAAAATATAATAATTATTGGATAAATCATTTCTTTCTCTGCTGTTGACAGATAATATTTATTGTTTCTGAAATAAAAATTATTTTTATAATAAAAAAAAATATTATTAATTCCAATCTTCAAATTACAGGCTTTATAAAATAATATTCGTTACAAATGGTCCCGATCTAATCTTATGATCGGATGTGAAACATATTTAAATCTGCCCCCTTCAAACTTCAAAACATAATTACCTATCACCTTCAGATGTAAGTGGCCGCTTGGAGGCATATGATGAAAATAAATTCTGCCTACGCCCGTCACCAATCGTCGAATAAACATCAAATACTTTGTTATAAACAAATTTGACAATTTAATTCTACTGGCTATGAAATTTGATTATATTATTTATACAATACATTTACTAGTTTGACATTTCAGATCGATACAAACAAAGCGATAAAACCTTGGATCAATACAGGTGTACCAGTATCGGATCGAATTATTCCAATTCGAATGGAACGATTCGATTCGATGCTAGTACACCTGTATTAATCCAAGCTTTTATCGCATTTGTTTGTATCGATCTATAATGTCGATATTATGACACTATATCGATACTTGAAAGTAATCAGATCATAAAGCTTTATAGGCTTTCTCGCATAGCAAATTTTACTCCTACTTGATAAGTTTTCGGATTTAAACATTATTTTGATTAACTAATGGTTAACCAACATTTAAAGATTACTTCAGCTTATTGTAGGCCGAATAATGTTAATCATTTGTTAATTGTTTTGTTTTTAATAATGCTTTTATTTATTTGCAAATTGATTACGACATTTAAGTAGAAAGTAACTTATTGTTATAATAAAATAATTTTTATCCCAGACACACTTCTAAGACGCATAGTTTTTAGACATAATGAAACCATATTAAGAATGTAGATAAAGAGACTTCCCACAGTGTTAATTGAAATGAGAAATTTAATAAAATAGAGAGATACCTTGGTATATCCTTTTTAGCATAAACTTAACGAAAATAATAAGAAATTCAAAATATATCAATAATATTAAATATAATCAATAAAAAGTTTACCATTTACTGACCATACAGATATAATACAATAACTAAAATCACACTCGCTTTAAGACAGGATTTTTAAGGTTAAAAGAGGAAATATAAATAAATTATTGAATATATTTGGCGTTAATTTTGTAAAAATTCATTATTCACAATTAAATGAAACTAAAGTTCTTCTTAAAGTTCTTTGTCACGACCTAGGTTTCGTTGTATTCCAACATCTTCAGGTGGACTATTAGCAAAGATTTTTGCTAATATCTTTACTAATAGCTCACCTGAAGGTGTTGAAACACAACGAAACCTAGGTTGTGATAAAAAACTTAAAGAAAGTAGAAATAATAACGCAGTTTCATTTAATTGTCACAAATAAATTATAAAAATATATAGCACATATCAGTTATGTAAAATATATAGCATATATCAGTTATGTACTTTGCTAGTTACATAAAAATTGACCCCCCATAAGTTTGATAACATAAACAGCTTTACCTTTCTAAGCTCTAAATTAATATAAAAACGATATTTTACAAGATATTCACAAAAGAACGGCAGCTTCTAATAAAAGCTTTCACAGACTATTTAAACGTCTAAAATAAAATCCAATTAAGGGAAAAACTAAGTTTTCGCTGAAGAATTGCTTAACTAGATCTATTTCGACGCACTCGTCTGAAACGTGAAAGTTAACGTGAAGAAATGACTACTCCCTTGGTTTATTTAAAAGAAAAATACTAAGAAGTATCCATGATGATCAAAAAATCAATTACGGCAAGGACGCACTAATTAACAACTAAAACAAGCATTAAAGATTGTAAAATTTAGGAAAATCCCAAGAGTGAAATTGGCTAACCAAGTAAAGCGGATATGCAAACGAAAAAAAAATATTTCCGGAAAAATCAATTAGGAATTAATTGAGATTAATGCCGCTTTGAAAAATTCCGCACTAAAATTTTATGTTGACAGTTTTAAATCAGTATTTTATTATTCCAGTGTTTTTAAAAATAACAAATTATAATTATTAACAAACGATGTAGATTAATTTCAACTACACGATATATCCCATAATTTATCGATTTCTACTATATAAAATTTATTTGAAATGAATCTATACTGTATAAATTTTTTATTGAGTTTCTCCCCGTGTACTGGAAAGAATTCCTTATTTATTTTTACAACCTTCAAAGTAGCTATTCCCCCCGTCCCACCTGGGTTGTCTCAGGGCCCCTCCTGGAACCCGTAACATCCCATCTCATACAAAAGAAGGGATCTTCGGAAATCCCCTAATAGTGTCCCGTATCTGCATCTTAGCGCTTCCACCCAACAGGGTTTGAGTCTGTCCCTTCTCAATGAATCATTCACGATCTCCATTTTTTCTAGAACATGCCTAGATTGTAATATAATGATAGTAATGTAAATACATCCTAATTGCCCTGATTATAATATGGCAATAGTAATGTACATACATCCTGATTGCGCAGATTGTAATATAATAATAATAATAATGTAGATACATCCTAACTGTACAGATTATAATATAATAATAGTAATGTAAATACATCTTAATTGCACAGATTATAATGTAGTAATAGTTATATAAATACATTCTAATTGCGCAGATTATAATATCATAATAGTAATGTAAATACGTCCTACTTACGCTAATTGTAATATAATAAAATTAATGTTAATACATCCTAACTGCGCAGATTGTAATATTATAATAGTAATGTAAATACATCCTAATTGCGCAGATTATAATATAATAATAGTAATGTAAATACATCTTAATTGCGCAGATTATAATATAACAATAGTAATGTAAATACATCCTAATTGCGCAGATTATAATATAATAATAGTAATGTCAACACATCCTAATTGTGCAGATTATAATATAACAATAGTAATGTAAATACATCCTAATTGCGCAGTTTATAATATAATAATAGTAATGTTAACACATCCTAATTGCGCAGATTATAATATAACAATAGTAATGTTAACACATCCTAATTGCACAGATTATAATATAATAATAGTAATGTAAATACGTCCTAATTGCACAGATTATAATATAATAATAGTAATATAAATACATTCTAATGGCGCAGATTATAATATAATGCCTTTAAAATATCGGGAAAAAAACAAAACAATATGGCAAACTGTATACAGACTGAAGAACTGAGAAACTGTATGACAGCTCAATAAGTTGGTATTTATTTTGTGCGGTATATTGTTATGTAATGTAAATTTGTACAATTCAAATTCGTTGATGACATTGAGAAAAATTTCGGGATATTAAAGGAAAGGAATTTTGAATATCAACTAAAACCGATCATGTGATGAAAAGTGATTAAATAATAATTACACTTTAAATTTAGAAAAACTATAAATAAAATTACAAATTTTCAGTTTTCAAAATGCACCTGTACATCCCCTTATACAATCTTTCCTTCTCGCTCCTATTTCATATTTAGGAAAGAGCAGGAAACATTTCGAAAGTTATTTTCTATTTCCAACACGAACATACACAAAATTTATTTATAAATTATAAAAACTGCCAAAACCAAGTGAAAAGCCTATTTTAACTGATTTATATGTTTTTATAAACCTCTATAATTATTTTAGTTATTGACGTAATACTTATACTCGTATTAATATACCATATTAGTATAGATTTTAGGAAAGAAAATATACAAACAGGTGGAAACCCAGGACAATACAATGTACTTCTACATAAAATGTTAAGATACGGTACGGGAAAAGTGACTCGAAAAACTCCTTAAAGAAACAAATTGAAAGTGAAAATCTGGCATTTATGATTTATTTATGAAACAAAAAGCGATCAAATATGAGAAGAATTTTCCTGAGTACGCTTACGCTTTTCCTATACAGGAAAAGCGTAGCGTAATATTAAATTTAGTAAAAAGACACTTTACAAATATACTCGTATAAATATAAATGTAAAACCAAAACTAAGTTCGACACGTAATAATCATATACAGAACCACAAAATAAATTAATTTTTTTTCTTTTACTTATGCTATGAAACCTTCTTTTGTGCCATATTTGCAGATTCTAAAAAACAAATCTGTAAAAATGATTCGTTGTATAAACTGGTCAGTATCAAAATATGTAATATTTTAAGAGCAGTTGTATTGCATAGATTTAGAAACTTAGTTTTTTTACCGGATAATGAGGTCGTATACCTTAGTATTTGATATGAATTTCAATTTAATTTATAAGCCGTTCCTGGAAGAGGTCTTAAGTCTTAGCGGACAGATAAAAAATTGGTCTTATAAATTTATTTCAACTTTTTTAGGATAGATTGCGACATTAGAGGTGTGTCAATCGTGACTAATCGAATTAGTTTCAATCATTCGTTTTGTCAAAATGAATGATTTGATATTTGCAACGTAACTGATCCAATCATCTTCCCATTCATTAGAGAGATCACCGTTCATTGGGATTGACTCACGATATCGATTCTGTCGAATGAATGGTGCATGGTAACGTGACAGGTTAGAAGATCAAGTTTGTTCGTTTTGTTTATAGTAATGGGAAGACTTGTATAATAAAATGCGCGATGAAAGGACTGATAATTTTATCCGTATAATTTATTTATAGAACAATTTTCTTACAGCTGATATATTTATATTAAGTTTTAATACAAGCCCATTTCCGTTTACTCAACCTAATGATGGTAAAATTATTTTCCGTTTCACTGTGTTTCCTGCTTAAACTCGGCATATTAAGGTCACAATTTAAATGACGCAACCGTTTAAATATTAATTTTCAACAATTAGGTGCTGCAATGCCATATTATGTAAAAAAAATTCAGCGATGTAAAAAATACTATTTCTAATTGTTTTATAATACAATTAATATAATCCAGTCAATAGACCCACATACCCATAAAACATCAAGCAAAAAAATTATTAAAAATAACAGTCGACACACAAAGCAATACGATTAGAAATAACTATGAAATCATTTATTTATTAGAATTTATTTATTACAAGTTTAAATTGCATGGATTTATTTTACAAAAATCAAGATTTATTAATAAGATTTTATTTTAGAAAAATTGGAAAAAATGCCTTAAAAAACTATATTAAAATTTATGCTTAATATCAATACCCAAAATTTATTAAAATAGCAAAGTAGTATCGACATAATTATACAATAAATATTCATTCGTATGCCAAACATGGAATTTTAATATCTGAGCTGCTAATCTAATTTATGAAGCTAGATGTAAACAATACAATAATAAAATTCAAATGAATACGAAGGCATTAATTCGAGTCTTCTTTAGATCTAGTATTGTATTAGCGCATGAATGAATGAAAGGACCGCTTCAGTTCGAAAATCGAAACAAATGAACGATTTATATAAAAGATTCAATCTTTTTCCAAAATGATACATGATTGAATTGATCAATACAAGTGAATACCATTCCTATACGACATAAACATGTTGATGTCGACAGGTAACGAACAATTGTTAAAAACATATCTAATAAGAAGCGAATCCGATAAATATTACCAAAAAAACAGAGTGATTGTAATAAAATAATCGTTTTATGAAAATCCATATAAAGTTCGGTTAGTAGAAAAATGGAAAATTACATTAAGAGAAAATAGCTAGTTATATGATAAATTATCTTTAACCGAAGCGAAAATTATTTGAAAATGGTCAGATAGTTTTCATCGTTTCTTCTTAAAGTAGATTTCATATTCTTCCAATTTTCTGTACTGATTCGAAAACCCGCGGCTTCACTCGCTTCGACCATGTAGTCAATAGCTAATCATATCGGGATTTTCTGACTTCTGATTGAGTCATATTAACTTCTTTCCGTAACCATAATAAAAGCAATAGTAAAGACTTTATCTAATTTTTTTTATAAATGCACCCAAACAAACAAGCAATCATGCTTACCTAGAGATCGATAAAAAAGACAATAATACTAACATTTAGATCATTAAACAAAAACTTTAAAACATTTATTTTACTTTTTGGATCAAAAACTACAATATCAAACGTTTTATTTTAATTGGAGTTTACTCCTTTAGAATCGATTTTCATATGTAGCGCCTGTTATGAAGTTTTATGAGGGGTGAAATCAGAAGTACATAGCGTTAAAAAAAGTGTAACGGTTTGTACGTTTGGATGTACGAGGAAGCTCCGAAACTACTCATCCGATTTCAAAAATTCTTTCACCAATATTTAAAAAGGACCTTCAGAATGGACATAGGTTATATATTATCCCGTTAAAAATTTTAATATAGCATAAAAAAGTTAAATTTTGTAAGTTTGGACGTAGGAGGTAATATCCGAAACTACACTCAACCGAATTCAAAAATTGTTTCACCAATATTTAGAAAGGACCTTCATAATGGTATGTCCATTATGGTTGTATATTATCCGGTTAAAAAAATTCATATATTATAAAGAAGTTAAATTTTGTAAGTTTGGCAGTGGGAGGTAATCTCCGAAACTACTCATCCGGTTGCAAAAATTCTTTCACCAATATTTAGAAAAGACCTTCAGAATGGACATAGGTTGTATATTATTCTGTTAAAAAAAATTCATGGATACCAGTTTTGCAACGTAAGTCAATGAAAAAACAGTCGAGCGAATGCGTTTTTTATGAACGGTAAGAGATATATTGATAGATGGTATTGATATTTATATTTATATACAGCGTTACCTCTTTTATACATTCTAATATAATCTTAATTAAGAAATAAACTCCAGTGGTGTGTCTGAGCTGACACGCACAATTTTTTTCTTTAGAAGTTTTTACGTGATACATGCACAAACATAGATAAACAAAAACAATATAAACAGATAAACCTTTCAAAAATAATTCTGTATAATTTAAAATTTCCCGAACTCATTTTTTAGAAAATTCTTTTAATATACACACTTTCTTTATTGTTTTAATATATCTATAGATTTCCATTTCAAACGTCCAGGTTTGAGAAGTTTTGGAATACATAAAACCTCGGCGCTTATGCCATATTATATATGTTGCGAAATTTGCATATTCTTAGTAACCCCTTCATTTCATCCCCAGTGATAAATCTTCATCTATCTTTCCGGGAATTTTTCCTAAATGTTAGATAAATAAATAAGGGTAGATAAAAAAGTCCCTTGTAATTTATAGAAGATTGCCCGAAGGAGATCGACGTTATGAAAGCATGAGAAGAAAATAACGTACCTATTCGGTGAAAATAGCTTACGTTTAGAGTACCCTCAGGCTTCGATATGAAATCTGGGGTGAGAAAAAAGGGGCGCTGGAGATGATGTCGATGATATTGTAGGCAAATTCCGAGATCATTGCGCACTGGATTTGACAATGTCGTCATTGGGAGCTATTTTATTAGTGATTCTTGTCCAAAAGTGGCCAGCGGGCTTGGTCTCTAATCTTACTTGGACAAAAACATTTTTCATATTACACCTAAAGCATACTTTATTCAGGAGTTTGAGCCTAGTAATCTACACACATTTTATTTCACATTATGCTACATTTTTTTTAATCTTAAAAAGAGATTTAAAAAAATCAATCAACTTTCTGTTAGACTACAGGTCAAACAGCCAATCAGCGTACAATTCTAAGTGTCTTAGAGGCTGTTCACAAGTTGGTAAATATTTTCATAGGCTGTTCCCAACACGAGGGTTCAATTACTCATTACCGATAAAGCTAATATTTGGGTATTTTGCATTAGAATTTGTATCACTTTATACAAATACTTAACATATAATTAATTCTATGTTAGCTGGTCTTTAATTCGTAAATAATATATTTTGCATTTCCTTTCCAAATGTGAATGATTACCATTCAAAATGTCCAAAAGAAGGATGTTGAGAAACAATACTGTTATGCAATTGGCACACTCGAATTATAAGGTGCTAAAAAGAGGTGTTATAGTACTTGTATAACTTGGAGTAGAAATAATTTCGGTGAATATTCATGATTTATGAGTTTTAGATTAAAATGACTCCTTTTCAGGGTTTCTGACGCAGAGAGCCCGAATTGGGCCTTATATTTTTGATGACGCTATTTGTAAGCATGAGATCTCTACTTCGTAAAAAAAATTAGCTACAGACATCTAATTTAGTGTAGTGGTTTTGGCACAGAAACAAATTTAATTTTAGATTATATGTAACTGAGTTCTGTGGGTAAAAGTAAAAGTACGTTTACGTATTATCACGTAGTTTTGTATATACCGCCGTTTTGTATATTCTTTTGTATATATCAGCTTGATGTAGAGACATGAAATTTGGTATAGTAATAAAATATATTAGCTCGCATATATCTCAATAGCCGACACTCAAAAATATTTATACAGAAAATCGTGGGAGGGGAGAGAAGGCAAATTAAGTACCCGAAATCTCTTTTTTATTACATATATATATATATATATATATATATATACATATATATATTTATTTATTTTTTGTTTTTTTTCTTCTTTTTTTTTAAATATACGCCATGTTTTAACTTCTGTGAAAGATATAGTAGGCAATATGTTTACGTTGTAAGAAATTAATATTTGTAAATAGTTTAATAGAAATACTATGTACTATTAAATATTTACGAGTGCCTAAACGTGTACGGAAACTTCGTAGTGCGAGTTCTACTCATACTTAACAAGTTTTTTTAATTCAATGTTTATATGCGATGTTTAGTAGCTGTGTTGACGCTATACCAAAACCATGAGTATGTCTTTAATGATACCCACAATTAAATGAAACATCATGATGTAGTATTATTTCTACTTTCCTTAAGTTCTTACATAGAAACTTACTAATAGCCCACCTGGAAATGTTGTAATAAAATGAAATCTAGGTCGTGGTAAAGAACTTAAGGAAAGTAGAAATAATACTACATCACGTAGTTTTATTTAATTATTAATAATTAATTTCTACAAAATTCACGACAAATATATTCAATATTTAATGATAGCCCCAAGTATTCCATACACATACCCGTAATTCGGTATAACTTTATATAACCATTAAGTTTTTTTATATAAAAAATCACGATGGTGGAAACCATCAACATGATTAATTTCATATCTCTTTATAACCTCCGTCTCAAATACGAAAATACCGAGGAAACTCTAATCGGTCTTAAATATTATTTATATTTTTATTTCAAAAACAAATGTTGAGAATTACTTCATATAAAATAGGTTATATGTAATGAACAATAAAAACAAGTATGATTTTCCTACGCATGTGAAAAATAGCTCAGGTAATTTATATATACGGTGAAAAACAATATTAATATTCGCAAATTTTTTGTAGCACGAAAATAAATGTTTGTTTGTTTGTCCCGTATGCGTGTGCCATTCATCCGATTACGATGAAACTTCAGAGAGTTATTATGCACAGGCTTGTGAAGGTTTTTAAATTAGTACACCTATTTTATAATAAAGTGTGCGAGACAGTTTAGCGGCTGTTCGTCTGTTTTCGATGTAGGAATGCGCGCGCTTGACGTACGCATCAGGCGGAAACACCAAAAATGTTGTGTATTCAAAAGCACTTCATTAAAGAGAATTAGAACTTGTGTTTTAATTCTTTTTATGAGTATTTATATATATATATATATATATATATATATATATATATATATATATATATATGCTTTTAATATATATATATACTTTTAATATAGTTTCTGTATATTTGCAAACAAACGAATTTGACAATTTCAGGTATTGTAAACCTTTTTCTTACATTCACGTTAGTAACTTAACATAGATTTATTTGATATTTGCGATTAAGTATATATTCTTAATGTAGTTTCTGTAGCAGCTATGGCATATTGATAATTATACTCCATTCAATTTCAAGACAGTGTATTTGCAATCAAACGAATTTGACAGTTTCAGGTATTGTAAACCATTCTCTTACATTCACGCACTTAACATGGATTTATTTGATATTTGTGATTAAAAAATATAATTTTTTGAAGTTATACTTCTTTAGGCGCGTTATGAAAAAATGATAAGAGTGAAATTTTAAGATTCGTCACACAAAAGTTACAGTATGAAGTTACAGCTGTTGCATCTTCGACTCTGTTCACTGTTTTCCATATTCATAGTATTTATTTTCCAAATGTGTCTAGTGTCTACATTCACATACGTGTTTTAGTTTCATATAAGTGCGATTTATATATGTGCTGATAAATTATATTCAGTAGTGATTTAAATTCAATATTTTGATTAATATATTTACTATTCGTAAATATTAGTGAAAAAATTGTGTTTATAAACTTTTTCAAGTGCTCCAATATAATTGAGGTTATCTATCCGTATGTATTATTTATTGATATAAATTAAAATATTATTATTTAACATAATTAATACTAAATATTATTAAATTATTAATGTTAAATATTTATTATTGGTTATTCAACATTTTAAAAATAATAAATAAATTTAATAATAAATTCAATTTGAATTCATTGAATTTAAGTTTATTAATTTTTTAAATATTGTTATCATTTTCTTACTTTTATATTTCTTTCACTTTTCATTTTTATCAAAAAGTCTTCATTAAATTTGTTCATTTATTTTTATAAATATTTATTATTTTCATTTATTCAATTTCATAATAAATATTGAAAATTAATATTTTAACTTGATGTTTAATTTTAATTTTTATCACAAATTTTTTATTAAATGTTTTATAAAGTTTATTTCTTTATTATGAAAATATTAAATATATTTATATATAGAAAATGAATTAACTTAAATTCAATTTTTGAAATTATTAAATTTATTCATTTACTTTTAAAATATTAAATAATCAATAATAAACATTTAAAATTAAGAATCTTTTAATAATTTAGTACAAATTATGTTCTATATATTTATTATTCTCTAAATTTTATTTTTAATAATTGTATATATATGTATATATATATATATATATATATATATATATATATATATATATATATATATATATATATATATATAATATATATATATAATTAAATTATTAATTTACAATTTTTTAAATTTATTATGAATTATTAAATAAATTTAGTCCTTACCAGAAGATGCTATGGCAGTGGACATAATTTAAAAATAACATTCGGATAATAAGAGAATTTATGTTACCCTTAATGTAAGAAAATAAATATTTATTTATTTAATTTTTCAAATTTAAACTGAACTTTATTGACTGTGTTGACTATACTTTTCCAGTCCTTTTATTATTTTATTGTAATTTATTATTTGCATACAATTAAAAACTATTTTGTAATGATGCCGAAGAAGTATAACTTCTCACGCGCGTACATAAGTACACGCACCCTTTTTTTTTATTAGTGTGCACTTTTGCTGCGAATACACACATAACTTAGATAATACAGGTTATATTTAAAAGAATTTCTATCTGAATTTATTTAAGTAAGATGAAGTGTTTCGTATAATTTATAAGTATACTGATACATAAAAAAAGCATATAATAAAATGATACCAATAATTTCCATAGAAATAGTAGTTTAATTAAATGTTAAATTATAGAGAAAATTAAATTATGATACGGTAATCACAAATGCTTAATTTTTAAGAAATCGTTGAAATATTTTTTTCATAAACGAACTAATGTATAAAAATAGACGAAATAGAATAATATTTCATAGAAAAAATACACTGCATACACATAAAATTACATCACAATAAATCTGCGCTTCAACACAGATATTCCAAAGATGTTGGAATGCTAGCTAATGCCGACGAGGCCGGCCTTTTGCCGATATCACTGAGAAATAGTATTACAGAACATACCATATCTATTACAGAACATATTAATAATAAATCTATCTATTACATCGTACATCAATATTAACAATGTTCGTTCAGCCATGCCGCAGGCTTATTAAATGACATTGCTTCAAATATATATCTTTTGATATCGTTTAATTTAGATGTAATGTTTTCTTTTGCCACATATCATTTCTTTTGTCTCCAAATCATTTGGATTGTGTTTATTTTACAGTGATACAATTTCCGTCATCTTAGTAGATGTATTCTCGAACAGCTGTATACTGTGCTTAAAACAACACTCGCCATTTTAATTACACTCACAGTTAAAACACTTTCTGTTTTTGAGTGGCATTGTAACCACGCCGGGTAATGGAACCAAACATATTAACGCCTTAAATTGAAGACTACGCGAACGAAGTCAATAGATCAAAGATAGTAGTTTAATGGGAAAAGGGGATCACCCAGTGGGGGAAATTCGACCGTAATTCATTAAATTTTTAAGTTTGAACGTTATTGAAGTTCTTTTGTCAAAAAATGTACGTATGTAATGGTTGTATATAACTTTTTTTTAAATTTTATTCTATGACGTAAGCTGAGAGAGTGTACGAATACGTCATTAGCGTGTGTTGTTGGCCTTAATTTCTTGCAATACACATGAAATTTAAAATTTAAGATTAGTAACAATTGAAAAAAAAAACACAATTACAACTTGTGTTCGTATTTTTTTTTTGATACAATTCATTGTCAGTTTTGATTTTTTTATGTTATTATTGAATGAAATAAACGCTAATAATAATGAGATTTTACATTCTTAGAGAAATAAGAATGATTACGAATAATATGTACTTACCTACTCACTTTGTTGAAAATTTTAATAGGTAGGCGAGAGTAAGTCATTTCCGGTTGCTACTACAAAGTTTTCCTTTTGCAATAGGTATATATTAAGAAGACTGTATTTCACTATTCTACTAAAATATAAAACACAGATATCTATTATACAAAATACAATATGAACACTTTTGTTACCTTTAGATACACTCCACAGACCATTGAAAAGGGAACACTTTAAATGACACAAAGTTCACAGCTCAAAACTCATTCAGTTAATCTGATATTTTAAAATCCTTTAGCGACAATTTTTACTCTGTGCGATTGTTTGACCACAGACCATTATGTGTTTGACATTGACAGTATGAACTAAACAATGATCTTTCATTACTGAAGGTTAACAATTAAACTTTTAATTTATTTGTAATATATAATTAAATATATTTGTAACACATGTTATATACAAATTTTAGCTTTCTGCATTCCTTCTCCATATACACTTAACTATGCCAAATCTTACATAACTACTTGCGCGCAATATGCTTAAAAAGGGGTACAACATTTTCTCGTAACGTATTAATATAAAGATATTATGTACCATAAAATGTTTAACATTTTACATATAAATGTAAGTTTCATGTAAGTGTATACAGAACCCTCTCAGTACCAGTTCTAATCATACTTCTTCTCAAGCACTACGGCTAGTTAAGGCTAAGGCTGTCTCAGGAAGTTTTCACCATCTGGCTCTATCAGGCATCCACTAGCCTGTTCTAAAACGTGTAATAGCCCTCGGTTTTAAATCTCTTTCAACGCAATCATCTGGTTGAAAGTTATTCTCTTCTTCCGGTCCCTTAAACCTTAGGGAAGATGAATTTCTTGACTGCGTTTTAAAAGTCATATCTGTAGATACATCCGAGCCATCTAGATCCATGGACTTTAATAGCTTAAACAATATTTATTCGTCCATATTTATTATATATTTCAGAAATATATGTAATTCTCCGAATACTATTTCCCTTTACTACACCAAAAATATGTTGCTATATTTATCTTTCAAAATAAACAGTTTATTCTCATCAGCTGTGTTTAAGGGGCGTACTTCGCTTCCGAATTGTTTTTAAGGGTCAGACTCAACTTCACAATTATGGGTTATTTAAATATTTGGTTATTTAAATATTTGGGTCAGACTCAACTTCACAATTATGGGTTATTTAAATATTTGGTTATTTAAATATTTGGGTTATTTAAATATTTACGAAATTTAAAATTTGCATTAAAATTAAGAAATTTTAATTTTAATAAATTGAGTCCTAAGTGCGAGTGGCACCGATTTACCACATTTAATCTGTTAGTTATTTCTTATTTTATATTATTTTATTGTTAATAATCACACGTGCTAGAGATATTTTATCCACTTATTCGTTTCTATTTTCTTACCTATTTCTTTTTCGTTTTTATTTTCAAAAAAATAATATTTATTTATTTTTAAATACTCATTTATTTACACCAAGTAATAGAAAAATGACAATTTTTACAATAAATATAACAAGATAATTAAATAAATTCAATAACACTACAATATGTAAGAAAAACATACTTTAAGACGTTTTTTCTCACTCTTCACAAACGTATTACATTTTGATGTAAATGTGATTGTGAAATTGCACACCATGGAAAAGCGGAAATTTCAGTATAATTTGGTTCCAAATTACAATATTTATGAGGTCCAACGAACAAGAGTTTTTCCATGAAATTAATATAATTTTTTTCTTTAAATATATGGAAAATATACTTCTCTAAAGAAGCTTCTTTTCTGTGTTTCAGCGTATGGTAACCCAGTATACCCAAGAGAAAATTATGGGAAATAGAAAACGGAAGTAATCATATCGTATTACGTACAAATACCGAAAAAACGTTTTTTGGCCTCGTTCAATCATAAGACTGTATTTAGTTTCATGAGAGCTCCGAATAATAGAAGTGGATTCTAACTTGCTTCACTCTAAAGACATATAATACGTTAATTGAGGAACCATATCAAAAAGCACGGGCATTACGCAACGCAAATCCAACCTTTCTGAATGACTTTTTCGCTACATCCGACAAAAGTCCACGTAAAATAAGGCGCAAATCAAACTTAACTTTGCTTTAAACCACAAAGTATTTGCTTGAATTGAGCCATACACTGCTTGCAGCTCTCCATTGGAGAACGGCATCAACAGCTCGTAATCTCTTACTCTTCTAATAACTGAAAGTACCTGCCTGTTATCTACAAATGGAAGACAGTGTGTAGTTTCAACCGTAATACGGTTATTTACGAAGATATTGAATAGTAAAGGCCCAAGAATCGAACTCTGGCTAGCTACTGATCGCTTGAAATAAATATGCACATACGAGTAACCTAAAAAGGTTTTACCGGGAATTACGAATATTGCTCGTCCCGGTCCTTTTTTTCTCTTTTACAATATTGCTTCTCATCGATATTTGCATGAATATTTGGAATATTTTTATAACATATTTTATGTACCGTAATGCTGAAATGGAATTGTATGATTCTCTCTGGTTTTCTTCACAACTACGACCTTCTCTTCAGTGTTTAAGGACGTAATATGTAAATGGCTCGTCCGAATATTTTTGTCTACTGTCTACTGTCTTATTTTATATTGAACATAATTTTTTTTTAATAAATACATATAAATATGTAAAATTATCTAACAAATTAACGCTATGCCTCGAAAACAGGACTTCATAAATTCGTAGACTTTTTATAACGGAAGTTCACGTCAGCCGTACCCTTAAAGGCCGAATAGGGCTAAACTTACCTTTTGGCTATAACGTAAACAGTGAGTGTTTACGTCAAAGGAGCGAATAAATGTTTCTTGTTTTTCAAAGATACTTCATTTCCATCGATCCTACTGGTCTGAAAAGAATATAATTTGAAAAATGTTTTTCTTTTAAAGCCTATAACGATGGTAAAATAAGTACGCTTTTCCAAAAAACAAAAACGAGAAAATACGTTTTTTCCATGTATCCATGTAATCATTACATCAAAAACACGGATGTTAAAAACACTGTAAAAAAATGTATCTAATCAGGAGTAGGTCGCCATGTCCGCCTATCTGGCTGTCCATCTGTATATAACAGCCGTTTTATTCGTAAACTCTTAATGTTATAAAACTGAATTTGGCATGGTTATATCCAACTCAAATCTTATAATTTTGTTGAATACATTTGGTGTTAATTTTGTAGAAATTCATTATTCACAATTAAATGAAACTACGTGATGTAGTATTACTTCTACTTTCTTTAAGTTCTTTACCACGACCTAGGTTTCGTTGTATTACAACATCTTCAGGTGGGCTATTTGCAAAGATGTTGTAATACAACGAAACCTAGGTCGTGGTAAAAAACTTAAAGAAAGTAGAAGTAATACTACAGCACGTAGTTTCATTTAATCGTGCTTATAATTCTATTTTAGGTTTACGGCACGTAAAATGTGTTATAAAAATATTCTAAATATTCATCCAAATATCTAGGAGAAGCAATATTGTATGAGGAAACAAAAGTATCGGGAATAGGGATACTCGTAATTTCCGGTATATTTTTTTAGGTTACATATTCCTGCAAATTTATTTCACACGATCAGTATCCAGGGTTCGATTCTCGGGTCTCTACTATTCACAATCTTGGTAAATAATATTGGTGATATGACTGAGACTGCACACTGCTTTTTATTTACGGATGACATGCAGACATTTTCAATTATTAGAGTTATAGAAGATACAAGTTGCTGGAGCGTGATATCAATGTCGTCTTCAAATGGAGAGCTGCAAGTAGGTCGCAACTCAGGTCAAGTAAACGCTTTGTAGTTTAATGCAAAGATAAGTTCGATTTGCGTTTTTCTTTACATGGTCATTTGGTGGATGTAGTGAAATTGTGATTCAGAAGGCTAGGATTTGCTTTGAGTAATGCAAGTATTTTCCAATATGTTTTCACAATTAACGTATTATATATAATCGTAGAATCTATCCATAATGCCTATGAAATAAAATCTTTTAAAAAACAGTTTTTAGGGTAGATACCCTTACTTGTAAAATGAGAGTGATGTTTTTTTGCACTGCCCATTCAAAAATATTGGGGGCGTATCTTGAATACTTTCCGATCTTTCAAAAATATTGGGGACGTATCTTGGATAATTTCCGATGTTTCAAAAATATTGGGGGCGTATCATGGATACTTTCCAATCTTTCAAAAATATCGGGGCGTATCTTGGATAATTTCCGATGTTTCAAAAATATTGGGGGCATATCGTGGATATTTTTCGATCTTTCAAAAAGTATTGGGGCGTATCTTGAATACTTTCCGTTCTTTCAAAAATATTGGGGACGTATCTTGGATAATTTCCGATGTTTCAAAAATATTGGGGGCGTATCTTGGATAATTTCCGATGTTTCAAAAATATTGGGGGCGTATCATGGATACTTTCCAATCTTTCAAAAATATCGGGGCGTATCTTGGATAATTTCCGATCTTTCAAAAATATTGGGGACGTATCTTGGATAATTTCCGATGTTTCAAAAATATCGGGGGCGTATCTTGGATACTTTTCAATCCGTTCACCATATATTATGCTATAAAGTGATAATTTTTTTAGAGTTACGTGTCTTAAGCCCCTACCAGATATACTGCTATTTTTGAATACCAAAAAGTCTTCACAATAGTAGTATATATAAGTAAATTAAAAGAAAAATTATCACAGAATATTATTATCATAAGAAGATTCTATTAGTTTACGCGTAATAGTCGACCAACTTAATAGAGTTAGGTCTTGAATTGAATATTGAACATATTTGGCGTTAATTTTATAGAAAATCATTCTTCGTAATTAAACGAAACTACGTGATGTAGTATTATTTCTACTTTATTTAAATTCTTTACCACGTATGTTTACAACATCTTGAGGTGGAGAATTAGCAAACATCTTTACTAATAGCCCCCCTGAAGATGTTGTGGTACAATAAAACCTAGGTCATGGAAAAGAACTTAAAGAAAGTAGAAATAATACTACATCACGTAATTTCATTTAATTGAGAGGTAGGTCTGTAAAAAGTTAATAGAAATTCCATAGAAGTTACTTAAATCAACTATAAAAATAAATTTATTTTTCAAAATATATCTTTATTACGAAAAGATGGGGAAAGATGCTGTAAGCAATATATTTGGTTTTGAAAAAAATTAATATTTGTAAATAGTTTAAAAGAAATACTAAGTACCCTTAAATGTTTATGAGTGCCTAAACGTGCAAGGAAGTCGTAGTGCGAATTCTACTTATCATTGATAGATGTTATACTAAACTTGAAGAAGCACTGCTCCTTTTGTGGTCAGTTTTACGTGGCTTACTCAATGGTAAACTGACTCTTTAACCTCTTTATCATTTAAAGGAGGAAGAAAATTTGAAAATGTCGTCTACAAAGAATTGATAAGATATATCCTTCACTGTCCAAGCAGCAAAAATTTGGAATCGCCTGGATCCTGACATCAGGAAAATCACGTCTATAAATATTTTCAAAGATCGAGTGAAAAAGTCCTGCATGTCCTGAAACCTTTTCCTTTGTGTCCTCGCCCTTTCCTGTCTTTCCCATCCCAAATCATGTCAATATTTTGTTTTCTTTTTTAATTTACTTTTGTATTTTTTTTTGTCTAATGTGCTGTTAAGAATTTTCATTGTAAAATCTCTTACAACTAAATTTACCAACTAAATTTAAATACAAATTGTTATGGTTGACTGGAAGAAATTGCTCATGTAGCAATAAGTCCGCCATATGTACTATACATAAAAGTTAATAAATAAATATATTTACGACTGTGATAAATTTACGAGATGCAAATAATATTAACAGGTATTTGTATATAATTTAACAGATGTACTAATATATCCTCAAAGATGCGTAAGTACGTACGCAGTCCTCTTCTACTCGTGGTAGAAATCGCGTCACGAAAATCAACAGATTATTTATTCTTATTTTAAACCTCGTTAGCAAAGTGTTTAATTTAAAGTTGTTTGCAATATGTAATTTTTTAAATAATGCAAAAGGTTTAAAAAAATCAAAATTGTCCTTAATGAGGATATTTATTAAATATTATAATCCAATAGATGTACTATATATCCCCAAAGATGCGTAAGCACGTATGCAGTCCTCCTCTACTCGTGGTAGAAATCTCGTCACGAAGATCAACAGATAATTTTTTTCTTATTTTGAACCTCGTTAGCAAAGTGTTTAATTTAAAGTTGTTTGCAATATGTAATTTTTTAAATAATGCAAAAGGTTTAAAAAAACATCAAAATTGTTCTTAATGAGGATATTTATTAAATATCGCGAACGGCGGAAAGTACTTTTGCGTATTTCGTTGTGTACTTGATCAGTTTCATTTGATTCTATGGCACAAGCTATTCCGGTAAATACTCTTTTATAATCGCCGTCATTTGCATTAGCCAATACTTACTTTCGTACATAATTGTTGAATTAATAAACCATTATGTACACTTCTTCTGAGACATACTTTCTATGGTCTTTCTCTATTTTTGTGAGGGTCTTTCTGTGGCCTTTCTCATTATTTCAGCCATTTATTCTGTCTGTGTTTCTCAACAATAAACTATTTGTATAAAAAAATGTATCCACCTACGTTATAACCATTTTGTTAATTTTTCTTTTTGTATTCTATGCAAAAATTGATTTAATACAGCTGATTAATATTTTAATGTATAAACAGAAATAAAAATGTAGTTCTTAGCAAAACGGATACTCAGCTTACTATAGTAGTGAGAATAAGAAAGTGATAACCGCCAGGATTCATTTCACACCCCGTGAGTATGTGCTTTATTATTGATTAGCGTTTTTAACTTTAACAATCTCGAGTTTTGACGATAGTAATAATTATAATTCGGGTAATAAAATAATTTTAACTCGGATAATTTTATAATTATCAAGTTTTAATCCATGAATAACTGTTTGAAAATAAAAGATATTCCTCTAAAAAATATTTTGTTTTTATTTATAAAAAAACGAATGGCACAATTTGAGCCCGTCTCGTAGATTTTTCGTGAAAACGTCGGTGTAAAATCGTAACAAGTGAATCGTATGAAAATGTAAATTAATTATTAATCTCTTTAATACAATATTCACACAGAGCGGTATAACCAAGATTGTAGCTAGACACTGTATTCCAGATGGGTCGGCTAGGTAATCGCTTTTCGTCGTTTTTCCATTTTCTTTTCGAAATTGTCGTAGCACCCATATTTACTCGGCCCTGGACTTTTCTTGGATTCTTTTTAAAGCAAGCTTTTCTCTGATTTGCGTTTTCAATCATTCAAGTATATATACGATTCATAAGAAATTAGATCTTTAATTTTTTTGTAATTTTCCATTTTATACCAATTTTTATTTATATTCTGGCAAATATTTTTATTATTTCTCTTTTGATTCTAATAGTGTTCCATAAGCTCTTCACGACGACATTCATCCCAAAATCCTAGCTAAACGTGTCTTTCCGCTACACAAATTTACAACTTTACAAAACACTAATTCGCAATAATCATCTCCAATGATGTCACAGGCAAAACAAATAACAGGTACGACAAACACGTACATGCCTGCTCTATCTGTTATGGCTCAACCATTGTTAACGCATTATTAGTGTCAGATATTAGCGATGGAATTCTGACAGTATTCTGAAACACAAGAGAGTTCAACCGGTTATCACTGTACTCATTGAGCGAATGACGTTTTCACGTCAAAATATTTATGATGACTTAATTTTGCTTTTGGAAAGTGATGTCTATGTTCGTTGGTCTGTACGTAGATGCACATGTACGTATGAGGATATGCTACAGATCGAAAGTTTAGACTGATTTTGATATAATTTTTTTCTATCGATTGATTAATTATCAGAATAAAAACCTATTGATTTTCATAATGATTTGTCTAATATGGTATTTTTTATAAACAATTTTCACAAAAAAAACCTTTTATCGTACTCTGCTCCTTTTTACGCAGATCTTCTTGCTTCTTCTCTTTAATCACAGTTATTTTTAATTTTTTTTTAACTGTTTTAATATTTTTTTTATTAACAGAAGGTAAAGTTTATGACCATGGTTTTTCATTGATTTTTAATGAATTTCAGTTATAAATTAAGCTAATATAAACTTTGTTTAAAAATTTTAATATGACAAAAAATATCCATATTAAAATAATATTAATAAAGGAAAAAAAATGCGGAGTGTGCATTTTTAATTTTACCAACGATTCCTAATTTCGCTAAAATTTATATATTTTTAGTTTGCGAAAGTATTTCCTAAAATGGTATTGTTTCCAATTAATTTGATACTATACATGAACTCATTACGAAATATCTAAGTTTACCATTTCAATTTACTAAATATAATTTCCCATCAACATTTTGGTTTACCAAAATTATTGAAAACCAACGATATTTACATGACCGAGACAAAGGAGATCGGTGAAAATGGTCCTGATATTACAGAAATACAATATGCTTTTTAAATAAGAGAATATAAAAACAATAAAGTGAAAATAAAACTCAATAAATTAAATTTAAATTTGTGACCATAATAGTAAACAGAAAAGCTATCTTCGTTAATGCGCACATGCATTATCTTTAAAATATCAATAATTGTTAATGAGAAATAAAAATAAGAAAGAAAATCTAATGAAATGTATTATACATAATAATGAAATGTATAATAATGAAATATATAAATTTTACAGAAACAATTAATAAAATAAAATATGCCACTCCTTTTTTTTGTGTGGCTATAGACAAAGAAATTAAAAATAAACTATTAACTGGCATTGAAAATACTTATATTGTCGTCAAAATGAATGTCTTTTTGCACTTATTGGGTTATATGTAATTTTTTTCGACAACCCTATCAATCCAGTGATCATCCAATGGATCAATTTGCTACGTCTATGGATGGAGGATACAACGAGACACATTTTTTTTATCTCGCTAATTTAAACACTGCCGGAGAAATAACACACAAAAACTGTTATGAAAAATGACCAAACTTTTTATAAAAAATACAATTTTTCTTCTGTCTAATTAACAAGGTTGATAACACTTTTAAGGAGCTTATTTTTTTCATTTCCTCTAAATAACAGCGATCTCCTTTGTTAAGTTATTTCGCTTGACAGTTTGGACAAACAACCATTGACATATTCTTTATTTGATTACTAAACGCGATATCCTCTGTGACTTGTCAAACTCAGTTAAAAACATACTAATTTGACAAAGTTTTTAAATATTTCTTAAAACAATATTCAATTATTTTATTCATAGAAGAGTCAGAAGTGGTAGACACAACATATTACGATATGCTCTATCCCGGCAAGTTGTAAGTGTCGCATACAAAACAGACTTAACCGGAGTCCCCCTCAGGGGAAATGAACGGGGCACGCAGCGACGGTACCCCTCTACTGCCGTGGGGCGTACGCTTCCCATACACCTATCTATCTATTTCTCTCTTGGGGACCCGTGTCCCCTAGTCTTACTTGAATATAGTTTTGAAGGCTAGACGCTGTTTTATGACTAGTTGGTTCGTCCCAATTTTTATGAAACATAAACATATTATGTTCATAAATAATTCTCAGTAAGCAGAATAGTTTGTCACATAAATCCATATAAAATTTTAATCAACGTTACTATTTTATTATGTTACGAAGTCTAAAGCTGTTTTTTTTATAAAATATAGAAAACAAACATTAAATATTTTTGGTTTATCCAGGTACAATTAATCTTTATATAAAGATTCCCTGATTTTCGTTTTCTATAAATCTAATTTTGTTAGTTAATCAAAAGAGGCCGTCAAAGGTCCATATAGTGTCGGGCCCAGGTCTTAGAAAGATAAAAATTATACAGGTATAGAGAGAAAGAGCAGTTAAAACTTTTATCAAAATCGTCAATCAGACAAATCGGAAATCTTGTATTTTTTATGTAAAGTTACGTTATTTTTCATAATAGATTGTAAATGTAATTTCTACAGAATTCTTTGAATTAGCGAGATAAAAAAAAGGGCTGCGTGTACTTATGTACGCGCGTGAGAAGTTATACTTCTTTGGCATCATTAAATAATACATACAGATAGATAACCTCAATTATATTGGAGCACTTGAAAAAGTCTATAAACACAATTTTTTCACTAATAGTAAATATATTAATCAAAATATTGAATTTAAATCACTACTGAATATAATTTATCAGCACATATATAAATCGCACTTATATGAAACTAAAACTCGTATGTGAATGTAGACACTAAAAACGTGTGGATAAATACTATGAATATGAAAACAGTGAACAGAGGCGACGATGGTGCCAATAGCTTTTGTTTCGAGACTGCAACCGCTGCAACTTCATACTGTAACTTTTGTGTGACGAATCTTAAAATTTCACTCTCATTATTTTTTCATAAATCGCCTAAAGAAGTATAACTTCAATAAAGTGCAGATTGTATCTTGTTATATCCTCCATCCACAGATGTACCATATTAATCCATGATGCACATAGGCATTAGAGGGTCGTCGAAAAAAGTTACGCAAACCTCAATAAGAAGGAAAACGTCATTCATTTTGACAACAAGAGAACCATTGTCAATGTTTGTTAATAATTAATTTTTAATTAATTTAGGCAATGGCCACACATTAAAGAAAGTAAGATGCATTGATTATTTTTTATAATCCTTTCTAAAAAGTTACTATGTATCCTACTCAATTTTTCTTTGTTATTTTTATTTCCAATTAACAATCCTTTATATTTTAAAAATATAATATATGCGTATTTAAGAAGATAGCTTTTTTGTTTCGTATTATCCTTACCCATTTTAATTCCATTTTTTCGTCTTTCCTGGCTATCAATTAATGAATTATTTGGTTTTTTATATTCTAAAAATACCAGCTTTTTCAAAAATTATGTTTTATCTCTGTAACGTCTGGACCCGTTTTTGCTGGTCTCCTATATTACTTTATAAAAGGGTTATGAAAAATAAATGTGAACACATTTACGTTACAAATCATAATAAAATGATTGTTAGCAGTAGTTGAAAAATGTTTGATGAAGTAGATAATTTTATCATGTAGTCGTGTAGTAATTCGTAATGGCGTAGTCGTGTAGTCGTGTAGTAATTTTGTCGGGCAGTGTAGCAACATACAGAGCAGTAAAGGAATAGGGGAAAACATGTCAAACTATCTTTACACTTGACTGAATTAGGAAAGTATGGAAAACTGTAAAAAGCAGTTAATAAACAAGTTCGTACTGTGTTATGTAATTTTATTCGGGGTAGGATGAAATTAAAAAAACCTATCAAGTACAAGTAAAACTCACATTATGTTGGTTCCGTACATATTTAGACACGTATAAATATTTAAAGGTACCTGGTACTTCTATTTAACTATTTATAAATATGAATTTTCACCAACGTAAATATGTTGCCTACCACATCTTTCAAATGCGTAAGAAAATGACATGTTTAAAAAATTATGAGATTTAGAATCATCGCTATAGATTTTCAACAACCTTTTATCCATAACCTTTTTTTTCTTTATTTATGTTCTGTACATAAACGGATTTTATAGTGATGATTAATATTGAAATTTAATATATTTTGAATTAAGGGGAACAAATTTTTTGCATATTTTTCGGTATATCTCTAAAGATATAATACCTAAAATTCAAAAAAATATATTTTTTAGACCCCTATAGTTAGCCCTTTTAAATGATAACACTACAAATACTATAAACGAAATGTTAATTTTTTTTGAGTACCATTTTTTAATTCGTTAATTTTTCTCTATTAAATTTTCCATATAAATATTTTTGAATATTGATTAATAAGATATATGCGGATTAGAATGCTTTATTACTATGGAAAAATTTGCTTTATTACTAATTTCAAGTTTCTTGGTAAAGAAAATTCTGAGAAATCACCTGTGACAGACGGATGTGAATGATCTTATAAGGTTTTTCCTACTGAAGTACGGACTTTAGTTTAAAAAGTGTTACCCCGACACCACGAAAATTTTAAATAGCCTTTTTTGTTTATGTATAGCCTTTAAATATGAGTTAAAATAAATTATTTTGCAAATAATATAAAAAAATATATCTAAATTGTATATTATGGAAGTAAAAAAAATCTTCTTCTAAAAAATGTAAACATTTTGATTTGGCCAATGCCTTAATGTTTTAGAAATATTTCAGAGTAATTCTGCTGCATTTGGGAATTAATTTTATTTTAAATTAATTTTTTTAAACAAATGTCACTTTGTAGCTTGCAATAAATTAATATCAAATAAGAAAACTTTACAAGCGAGTTGACAAATTTTATAAAAGATCTGTACGCCCATTTTTGCATAAAACAGGCCTAGGAATAAAGAAGGGTCACGATTTTTGGTTTATAAATTTTAAATATGAAAAAATCTAAATATATAAATAAAGTAAATAAAATATTAATTCGCATTTAAACAATTATATATTAGTCAAAATATAAATATATTTTAGTTGGAAAAATAACTAATCGACATTGGTCAAAGTCGGCGCTTGCGCCACGGTGTGTAATATACGAGTAAATAAATACAAGGTTTAAATTGAATGCCACGATCTTAAAAAACATTGGCATATCAAAATATAATTGAATTTTGGAAAGAAAAAAATGAGCCTTTTACAAGATCACTCCGTTCTGGTCTGACTGTCAACCACAGTCATTTTTTTCAGAAGTCAATCTCCTTTGAAAGTAGAAATTTTGATATAATAATAACTCATCGCAATAACTGGCACTCAAACATATTTACTAGAAAATTGTGGAAAGAAGAAACGAAGTACGCGATTTGTATGGATTTTAGTTTCAAAATTACGAATACAAATAAACTCACCAAGTGTGTGTTTTATATACGTACACGTGTGCGTTATACGCATGCGCACATAAGTAGAGTTCCACTACACGTACGTACACGCGTGCGTTATATGTACACGCATATAAGTAGAGTTCCAGTACGTACACGCGTGCGTTATACGTACACGCATGTAAGTAGAGTTCCATTTCTACGTGTTTCAAAAATGTTGATGCAATATCATCAAAACAGTTTGAACTAAAATTTCTAATTAAACATAATGAAAGTACGTAAGTTTTCTTTCAAAATCTTCAAAATTTTCAATGCCTTTGAAAAATTAAAGGACGGATTATACACATCACTTTAAAACTTTATATTTCAAAAGGTCTTTAAAAGGAAAATGCTAAACAAAAGCTTAAATTTATCGTGACATTGTACGACAGATTTAGTAATAAAAATGAATTGTACCCACTTATAAAAAGATATAAATATCTTGGAAGAGTTGTTTTATTTTGCAACCATTAATTAATATCCCTAATTATGAAACACCTACTTACAAAACTCATTTGTTTAGATCTGAAATTGTAGAAGGTATGTGGCTGTGACAGATGGATTTCATTGAAAATCTACAAACGGAAAAACGATAACTGCCGAAAAGAAAGTATTTAAACTAGTGTGGGAACATTTCCTTTTCCAGCTCCAATCAAGCAGCTTCAATTAACTGAATAATTCCTACAAGCATTACCAAGCAGTAAGAAAACATTTTCCTATTTCGGATGTTTCTTACCAAGTTCAAGTCACAAGTTTTGAGGCTGATTACAAAAATACTTCCTGTATTTCACAATTTTCATTTTGCTGCCAAATATACAACATTAACTTTATCCGCCCCATTATTTTTGACCCAACCACTGGCGCTTACAGATTTGATTCACGTACCAACCTACTTCATTTCTCCAATCATAAGGTGTTTCAACTCGTTAAACCTACGCCGAAAAGATAAAAGAGGTGTATATTTGTCTGGATAACCAACACTATACATGCAATTTCTTCACTCGTATTAATGTTTCTCTACAGCAGAGCGAGAGCATTCTACTTGAGAGGTCAAAACCAGCGTTGAAAGTCTGAAATTTTCTTCAATTATTGATTTTAATTTGCAAAAAAACTAATCGGTTTTACATATCATAGTTGGTACCTTAACGTGTAATCGCTGCTCTGAAATCATTGGAGCCCCCCTGACTTGTAGTAGCTTCAGAGACAGATTTGCTGCAAAATTACCAGATTGAAATTTATGAAGCAGGCAGTGACTTATGTGGAGTTTAACGTCATTCATGTTTACTCGATATTGACTCGTCAATAGTCTATAATAAGGCTGAATAAAACGACATGCTCTTAATAAATATTAGTTTACTACATCATGTTCACTAAGTTTCTCGAAAATGGTAATACTAGTTTTGAAAACACTCATTACTTATTTGGCAACCTGATATTGTTAGCTTTTGTTGCAATCTGTAAACTATCAAACCGTTTTAATAAGACTTTTTGATGTGAAAACGTCTTTAAAATCGATGCCGGATGTAGGTGGTAATTACGCCCAATTGGGCAAAAATTTCTGTCGAAGTGATTTCAATTTTTTTTTCAATTTCAAATTTCTTTAAGTCGACTAAAATAGACCTAATGCCACAATCTTGATCTCATTTTAGAGAGAAAGTATTGAAATTTGTTCCAGTGTTTTCAATAGGTATCCAAATAATTTGCGATTTCAATACACGATTGAAGTTTACACCAAAATAACAGGTACAGTATCCAATATTGCAATTCCTGTTTATTTTTTAATATTTAATCAATATGACATTTGTTAATTGTTTCGTGTCATCGTCTGCTTCTTTATTTCAAGACCATATCCTTCTTAAATGAATAGAATCGATCGAGGTTTATCCTAGCTGACATCTGGTTAAAGAAAATCCCGGAGCCTGCGATCCTGAGATGGTGTATATGCCTTAAACTCTTTCTTTTTAACAAACATCGTTTATCATTTTCATGAATAAATTTCAGAGAAAATAGATAAATACACAAGTGTCCTAAAAAGGAAAATGTTTTTAAAATTACTGTAATCATTTTATCATTCAACGAAAATAGATCAGACACATAATAATGTAATGGCAGTTACGGAATAATATAATAAAAGTGTATCAGAACGAATAACTTTACAAACCGTCTTTCAGGTTTCAGAGGCTGGCATAAATGGATGTTGTAGGGTTTCATTTATAAATCATGAAGTAGTTCTGGAAATCTCTTCTGCAAAGTGTAACTTTTTAATGCTTTGTCGTAGTCTCTACTTACTGATACCCTCTCCTTGTTGACGTGAAAAAGTATTCTAAAAATAATCTTGTGTTCATTAATCATTCGCAATGTTCTTGCACTTTGCGCAGCCAAAAACTTGAAAGTGATGATATTTACACATATTTCAATGAAAATCACAGCTATTCTGAAAAAATAAAAATATTCCAATTAATGATATCAACAGGAAACTACCTCTTATTGAAGAAGCTTACAATAAAAAAAACAAAACAAGTCGATTTTTCGTCCTCATTACCACAGGAAGACAACTCGCCGTTTACTATACAGAAAAACCGTTTACTATACAGAAAAATGTCTTAAAATTGAAGGAGTTATATCCAGAAACCTTCCATTACTCGCCATCCTCGCGGGATCTAACGCCAATAAATTTCCACTTATTTTTCGAAGTTCGTACGATATTTAAAAGTCAAGGAATTCATTTCCCGAGAGACTGTTGAAATTACCCTCGAAGAGTCCAAAGATTCACGTAACGGACTTTTATAAAGCAAAAATTAACTGACAATCAAATTAAAAAAATAAATCGACAATACGAATTCACATTATACTTAGAGTAAAACAGAGCTTTTCAAACAATATTTTCATTTATAGAATTCTTCTAACAAAACAATAACTTCATAGACCTACTAATATTTATTTGTATTTATTTTTGTGTACTGGATGGTAATACGTGGTTAATTAGAGCCATATTTCTTAAATACTAAATTACTATAAATTCTAAAGAGAATAACATATATTACCAGGTGTTGGTAAATAAATGTTTTACTGTGAAATTACATCAATTTTGAAAAAACGATATCATTTATAATATTTGTTTTCATTTAAAGTTCTTTGTCCTTTATTTTTTAAGTCAATAGATATTTAATAACACCTGATGTAATTAAGGAGATGGGAAATATAATAAAATCATCGTTCTAATTTTCTTGCAATATTTGCGTAGGTTTTTAGAATTTCGTTTTTTTTTTAAGATATCATAGAAGATACCTATATAAATTATGAAAAATAATATTAGGTGCTAACTAAATATTTCTGAGACTTTTATTTTTTAATATATCATAGAAAATATCTATTTAAATTATGAAAAATAATGTTATGTGCTAACTAAATATTTCTGCAAATTTTATTTTTTAATATATCATGGAAGATACCTATTTAAATTATGACAAATAATATTAGGTGCTAACTAAATATTTCTGAGACTATTATTTTTTAATATTTCATAGTAGATAGCTATTTAAATTATGAAAAATAATGTTAGGTGCTAACCAAATATGTCTGAGACTCTTATTTTTTAATATATCATAGTAGATACCTATATAAATTATGAAAAATAATGTTAGGTGCTAACTAAATATTTCTGAGACTCTTATTTTTTAATATATCATAGAAGATATCTATTTAAATCATGAAAAATTAGGTGCTAACTAAATATTTCTGCAAATTTTATTTTTTAATATATCATAGTAGATACCTATTTAAATTATGAAAAATAATATTAGGTGCTAACTAAATATTTCTGAGACTATTATTTTTTAATATTTCATAGTAGATAGCTATTTAAATTATGAAAAATAATGTTAGGTGCTAACCAAATATGTCTGAGACTCTTATTTTTTAATATATCATAGAAAATAGGTATTTAAATTATGAAAAATAATGTTAGGTGCTAACTAAATATTTCTGCAAATTTTATTTTTTAATATATCATAGTAGATACCTATTTAAATTATGACAAATAATATTAGGTGCTAACTAAATATTTCTGAGACTATTATTTTTTAATATTTCATAGTAGATAGCTATTTAAATTATGAAGAATAATGTTAGGTGCTAACCAAATACATCTGAGACTCTTATTTTTTAATATATCATAGAAAATAGTTATTTAAATTATGAAAAATAATGTTAGGTGCTAACTAAATATTTCTGAGACTTTTATTTTTTAATATATCATAGAAGATACCTATTTAAATTATGAAAAATAATGTTAGGTGCTAATCAAATATTTCTGAGACTCTTATTTTTTAATACGTCATAGAAAATAGGTATTTAAATTATTAAATATTTCCGAGACTCTTATAACTTGCTGTTTCAAACGTTACCCCACATTATACGAGGCCAGACAGAAAGGCTCTCAACCTGGATATAAAACTAAATATACACGGTTTTAACATTATTTTTATTTCTCAACATAATAATTACCTAGCTCGATGCATTACTTTCATCTGATTTCTAAAGCGTTTACACAACTTTTAAAAAATTTTCCCTTAAAGCTCTAAAAGTATACTTTGGCTGCAGCTTCTGCTTCTTCATTTGATGTAAATTTCTGTTCACTTAGACTTTTTTTTTAATTGAAAAAGAGATGAGAATTAGACAATTCTAGATCAGGTGAATATTAAGTCATAGTTTCTAAGGATGTGTGAACGCGCGCTTTTTCCTTATGAATAAAAATATTTTTGTTAACATTCCTGGCCACTTTTTCCGTTACTTCATCGCGCAACCAACGTGAGAGGGTGCAGGTATCCTTTGGTAGATAATCAACCATAATAACTCTATTCGAGTTCCAAAAAATCTGATACCATACCTTCATTTGCCGGCAAAATCTATTTGGCTTACTTTAGAGCTTGGGACACTGATCTTCTCTATTCTTTTGGTTGCTGTTTTAACTATGTTGTAAATATAGTGATAAATTCAGATTTGACCAGGATCCACAAATCTGTCAAACAATTCTTTTAAATCAGCTTCAAAAAATTCTAAAGAAACGCGCAAAATCGTGAGCCAGTTGCATTTCCGTTTATCGGCACTAATCTCGCAGATACCTTAAAAAAATCCCAGTTCGTTGTGAATAATATTTTCATTTCACTCATAAAACACGCTCTTAATCTCACATATGTATCTCATTTTAATATGCGTCAAATTGTAGATTTTTCCAACTTTTTATTAATTGTCGCTAATAAAGGCGTTGTAGTACGTGAGTCATTTTCAATCCTCTGCTAACCACGTTTATCACTTGCTGGCTACTTTTCAATAACTGCATACGACGGAACAGGTTATTTTAGAACCCAGCCATGTCTTCATGAACTTACTTCGGTATTACCCGTTTTCTCGAAAGGCACTTATAACGTTGTTCAATTCTAACCAGTCTAACCAGTCCGTTCCTCGTCACCAATTAAAAGGATCGGAACCAAAAGCAACTGAAGAAGGAAAGTTTGCATAGTGACAACTAAAAAATTCGTAAATATAATGAAATTAGTATGACTACAAAATTATATTTATTTTTGTATGAGGCCGCTAAATTTTCAATTCATCCTCATATATAGAATTTTAAAAAAATGTACTTAATTTGTCATGTCGGCGTCGTCGCCCTCGGAAAAAAATTCCTTTTCAAAATTTCTAGTCTATACAAGCTTGACGCATATATATTTATATACTCATCAAAGACAATATGTGAATAAATGGTATATCCATTTATATCCATAATCGATATTGGTACTTCTGTATCACCTGTAATGATGTTTTTCTTTTTTTCTATTTACAATGCTTTCCTAAAAACAGCAATTTTCCTCCAACATATGCGAGTATCTTCATCTTTACTTCCGTTCTTTGCAAACAAGTTGCCCAGGTACACGAAATTCTTAAAACAAAATCTTCTTTATGTATTCAGACTCTACTTTAATAAACACGCGGTTTTTTTTTTAAATCTGAAACGTTTTGAAGTTTTTTGCGCCCCTAATTGTATTAGCAGCTTTATTTTCTATGAAAAAAAAATCCTTTTTCTTCAACTTGAATGCTATTCATCACAAAAAAGTGTAGCCTATAATAATTCTAAATAAACTACCTACTAAACAAAAGAAAACATTTCGATCCAGTTAAGCAAATCCTAAATTACATAAATACGAACATACAAACTAAGATAGATTGCATCCAAACTGAGATACACGAACATCTAAACTGAGATATATTGCATCCAAACTGAGATGCACGAACATACAAACTGAGATACATGCAACAGCGTGCATCTAATATCCAGTAACAACGTGAGACTTTTCAACTTTCACATTCTTCCCTACAATTTTAGTAATAACAATTTGGCTAAATACTTTGAAAAAACACGGTTATTATTATGGAGCTTTTTTACACACACAAACATTTGTATTTATTTATTTATTTACAAGCTTTAATTTTCAAAACTTACATAGTGCGGACATGTAACAAATATATACAATCTATCAAAGTACTAGGGACAAAGTAAATAGTGTTGTAATTTACTATTCGATTGTGTAAACTGAAAAGCAAAAAAAAAATAAGTACACACTTAGGCTATTTGGAATTTTAAGCATATATTTACTCAATTATAGTTTATAATAGAAACACGAATGTAATGTATATGTGCGTATATGTATATATACGAATGTACATATACTTACACGCACATATACATACACATGATAAAGATGGTGAAGAGTAAAAGGACATGAGAAGAAAAAGGAGGATTGTTTCTTGAATCCTAGTGGACTTTGGGGACTTCCCCAGAGCCAGTACGTCCCCATAAGTTCAGACGTATATCAGACGTATTAAATGATGCTTTGTCATTTTTAACGGTCTTGTGAAATAGTTATGGCATCGATGACTTTGAGCTAGATATTTCTACTATTTTCTTCAATCTATTTACTTCAGATATTTTCAAAGCTGATGCTCGGCTCTTCCAACATATGTGTCGATACTACGGTATTTGTTTGCTGTGCGCTGTTAAGTTCCATCCAGCACACATGGCCTCACCATCGGAAATTGCATTATTAATTTTCTCCTTAATGGCGGATTAGTGGTCGAAGTGAAACCAAATAGCAGGACCATTCAGTGCCAGTCGTGGCACGTGACATTCAAGACTGTCTAAGATAATACATTTGCCTCGAAACCTCAAGTTTAGAAGAAAAGGGGGGGAATGCAGGAAAATGCAGCTTTTTCAGATGACTCTTTAACTCATTATTTGATGGGGCATTTCAAACGTCAGGGTATAACTTATTCTACAACTTAACATCGTGTACAGTGAAATAAAATAATGAAAGTAAACGCGTTATAAAAAAATAAGTTAGTGCCACAGTATTTTTAGTGCTCTTGGCAAAATTACAGAAGGGCACAGAAATGAAATCACTTCAGCGTGCGTTCGTTCTTCTGACACAGACGACTTTTTCGGAAACCATTCTACGTAAAAGTTTGTAATAGTACAAAGATAGAAAATTGTGACCCAATTGTAGAAGCGGAATAAAAAAAGTTAAATTTTGATTCCGGGTTTTTTTTTCGTAGGTAAATTGGGAAATAAAAAAACATTTCAAGGCTACTGTACAGAATGTCCAATGAAAATTTGTTATATCACGAATTCAATAACATATATGACATAGTTTTTTTATTAAAATCTATACACGTAATAAACTTGTAAGAAAGTGAATTCTAAACATATTTTAAAAATAGTGTTTGGCTTAACGTATAGAATGATAGTAGAAGCTAGAACACTTGTTTTTAGAATTTTGTCTGTCTGCCTGTCTGTGTTATTTATTTTTCAATCACACAAAATCTACAGCATGGATTTTAATGAAATTTTGATACGGTAATAATTTATACCCCCTAACAACATATAGAATACTTCTTGAATATATTTGGCGTCAATTTTGTAGAAATTCATTTTAATTACATTTTTCACATCAGTATGAAACTACGTGACTACTGACACTACGTGTAGTATTATTTCTACTTTATTTAAATTCTTTACCATGATCATTCATTGTGTGAAAACGTCTTCAGGTGGGCAATTTGTAAAAACTGCAAATCTTTACAAATTAAAGAAAAAAAATTGTAAAGATTGCAAATCTTTACAAAACAAAAAAAAAATTCTTACAAATTACCCACCGGAAGATGTCTGTCATACAACGAAACCTAGGTTGTGGTGAAGAATTTAAATAAAGTAGAAATAATACTACATCACGTAGTTTCATTTAGTTGTGAAAAATTTAATATAGGATACTTTTTCTGGATATTATTATATAAAAAATACCCAACACGCCTTCTATCAGCGTTTTTAGTAAACTATATGCTCATGGATATATTACAATATGGTACTGTCAAAGCCATCTTTTAGGATTGTTAGTAAGCTTTATACTAATAAAATTCTGAAAGAAAACAAAATAAAAAAATTCCTAATAACTTCTTATATAGAATTCCACGCAAACGAAATCACATCGGCACGGCTAGTTTTTTTAAATATTTTTCTAGAAGAATGCTTAGAAATTACTATCCCCTCTCCTTATCACCAGCAGAATCGCTCAAAAAATATGAAAAAATGAACATTGAAAATTAGGTACACACTGAATCAAGATTACCAGGATTGAAAAATTCCAGTACCATTAATTGTTCTAAATAATTCAATTGTTTTTTTTTTATATCCTTGAGAACCATTGGTTTTAGAGAAAACGGTTTTTGATAAAAATATTTCTCCAGATGTAAGGAACAACTTTTGCCCATAAACATTTTATAAAATGTTCAATTATCCCAATCTAAAAGCTCTCCACTCAGCCCCGCGCATACGCGACGTGATACGGCATTGGTGCAGTCGGCGGAGAGCAACGCAACAAATGGGTGCCTCGTAAGCATATAGTTGAAGTGCATAACTATTCATACTGGGCTGATGCCAAAAAACTCTAATTATCCAAGATAGCTTCCACTCGACTGTTTTTTTTAATGAAAATGCTAATGAGTAACAATTCTGGAAATTCGGAATTATTTTTCCAAGAGGGTATCAAATCATCTCATTCCAACTATAGCGTCAAACTCAACCCTCTTTCAGTCCTTCATTCCCCCGGGATTGTCACAGCCAACTCGACTCCGCTCCGTCGCCGGCGGGGCTAATGTTTATGCAAATGTTTTTATTGACGCGGCGCGGTAGTTGCGATTGCGATTTTGATGCGGCGCCTGCTATAAGTCATATGGTTGGGGAATTATTATATTGCCTAGCTATATATCTACGTATTTTTATTAGCTTCTACGTAAACTTGATGTCTATATAAACTTTTGCTTCATAGTTATGTTTTATTCCTTTACCTAGAGGAAATTTGTTATTTGAATTGAAGTTTAAAAAAGATTCACCAAATAAAATGCAATGAAAAATGCTGATTTAAAATCCATATTTCTTTCATAGTTGCAATAAAAAGGTCCATAATATGAAATAAATCAGTACAATATATATTGAGAGGTTGGTATTGGCCTTATATTTAGTCCAATAAACGTCCAATAAAAGGTTCGAAATATGAAATAAATAAATACAAAATAAATATAGAGATTGGTATTGGCCTTATATTTAGTCCAATAAACGTCCAATGAAAAGGTTCATAATATGAAATAAATCAGAACAATATAAATATAGAGATTGGTATTGGCCTTATATTTAGTCTAATAAACGTCCAATGAAAAGGGTTCATTATATGAAATAACTCAGAACAATACAAATGTAGAGATTGATATTGGCCTTATATTTAGTCCAATAAACGTCCAATGAAAAGGTTCATAATATGAAATAAATCAGAACAATATAAATATAGAGATTGGTATTGGCCCTATATTTAGTCCAATAAACGTCCAATGAAAAAGGTTCATAATATGAAATAACTCAGAACAATACAAATGTAGAGATTGATATTGGCCTTATATTTAGTCCAATAAACGTTCAATGAAAAGGTTCATAATATGAAATAAGTCGTACAATATAAATATAGAGATTGGTGTTGGCCCTATATTTAGTCCAATAAACGTCCAATGAAAAGGTTCATAATATGAAATAAATCAGTACAATATAAATATAGAGATTGGTATTGGCCTTATATTTAGTCTAATAAACGTCCAATGAAAAGGGTTCATTATATGAAATAACTCAGAACAATACAAATGTAGAGATTGATATTGGCCTTATATTTAGTCCAATATACGTCCAATGAAAAGGTTCATAATATGAAATAAATCAGAACAATATAAATATAGAGATTGGTATTGGCCCTATATTTAGTCCAATAAACGTCCAATGAAAAAGGTTCATAATATGAAATAACTCAGAACAATACAAATGTAGAGATTGATATTGACCTTATATTTAGTCCAATAAACGTCCAATGAAAAGGTTCATAATATGAAATAAATCAGTACAATGTAAATATAGAGATTGGTATTGGTCTTATATTTAGTCCAATAAACGTCCAATGAAAAGGTTCATAATATGAAATAAATCAGAACAATATAAATGTAGAGATTGAATTGGCCTTATATTTAGCCCAATAAACGTCTAAAAATCGTGTTTGTAGCACTAAATGGAAATTGTGAAATTAAACCGCTAGAATGTTGTATTGTGAGAAAAAAAAGAATGCAATAAGTTAAAAGAATCCTCAAAATATATCTTTTATACTAATCCGAGAAATTCTTGTTTAGCTTACTTATATATTGTACGTCAATCAATCAAAAATATCTCGCTTGTTTGGAGAATGAAAAAAGTATATGGACATTGACAAGATCTGAAAAATTGTCACTCGCCAACGTCTAAGTTTTTTTAATCATCCCTTCATCTAGCTAGCCATCTCTCGCCGTTTCATCTCATCTCAGTCTTATTCCATTCGCATCTCATCCTCGTCCTTATTATATATATGGAATGAGGTAATAATTCTCATCGCATTCTTATAGCAACCTCGTCGTATCTTCATCTCACGTTAGTCGCATACGTATTTCAACCTCATCTCATCCGCATCTAACCATCTTATCTTGGTAGCATCCTCATCTCATCCTCATCTCATTCTTATCAAATCTTCATCTCATGTTTATCTCGTTTGTTATCAACATCATATCCCCATCTTTATAGCATTTCATTTACTTTCCACCTCATCCTTAACGCATCTTCATCATCATGACATCCTTATCATATTCCCATCTCAACCCCATCTCATCGTTATCTCACCCTCATCTTACCCTTATCTCATCCGACACATAATAACATATCAAAGCTACGATTCAACGATGTGTTTTACATAGAAAATTTATAGAGTAATATTTCATTCCCTTTATATAAATTTGGTAGAAAATCATTAAATGAAAATATAGTGATATAAATTCCTGATAATTCTTTTTTTTTAATTTTATTTATCGGTTCGTTACTTTGTATAGGCGTTGTTCATATTTTTAGGCCGAAAGCTACCTAGAAACTGCTATAAGAAAAGTCAAAAGCTTCATGGAAACTGTTATAAGAGGCAGAAAAAAAAGTGATATAAATTCCTGATAATTCTTTTTTTTTTCTTGATATCTTGTCCGCAAATGGTTAAAAGCTTTTTGTGATTCAATTATCATGTTTTCATGAAATCTATGTTTTTATCTGAGCGGTGTATTAAACGTTAGGATTTATGATATCATTTGATAACCGAAGATATATTTTTGGTGTAAATTTATATTTAAATTTGGCCTTGATATTGCATAACACTAATATTGTTAATCCGAAAGTTTAGGTTTTGATTACCTAATAACTGATTGGTTACCAACGAATCAGTGAAAAATTTGGTATTCTTATATTTTATGTAGTGAATTAATAGATATTAACAGGTTATATGTAATGCAAACTTAATTTAATTTTTTTGTTGTATTTTCCAGTAAAAATATTAAAGTATAAACAAAGTATCTACATACCCCTAAATAATTATATTTCGAATGAGACGACAGTAAGAAGATGATATTAAGATACTTTTAACATCCCTTTACATCCCTGCAACTGCTGGCTATTTTCCGGTGTTTTAGGGTTCGATTCCCCAAAAAGAATATCAAGTTGAAATTAATATCGTATATCTATTGCCCCAGATTGCTGACAAAGTTTGAACTTTCTAATCTTAAGTAACATGTGTGGCATTTTAAAGCGTAGTTTTTCAATCATTTAAACGGTCATCAAATCCTATAAGGTACTACTGGTCGACTTACAATTTTAAAAATCCGCACAATGGCGAGTCTTACAACATAAGTAAAAGAAAAATCCAAAAATCAATGGTTTCTAATTGTATATGGAATTATAGGTTTTTTTTATATTGCGCTTATAGAAGATATTGTAGGCAATATATGTAAGTTCCGAAAAATTTAGAATTTTGCAAATAGTTTCATAGAAATATTATGTATCATCAAATGTTCATAAATGCTTAAATTATACGAAACCCTCATAGTGCGTATTTTCCTTCAACTTGGCAAGTTCTTTTAAATATTGTTAGAAAGAAATAACATTAAGAAAAAAAATGTACATCTTTGAACCTACGTTTAATTGTACTTCACATAATTCTTAATATGAGGATCTTAAAATAAGCCTTTTCTTGACTTCTTCTTTCTGCCCTCAAAACTATCCCCAAAAGGGAAAATAATTATTTTTATTACTTTAATCTAGCCATTCCTTTATACAACTATACCAAATTTTAACTATCTATGTTTTCAAAAAATTCCTATGGTAGACAACGAGATCATTCCAAATATAAAGGAGTATCTGCCAGGTCTTCAAGAATTTTGGTAGACCCTTTTGCATGCTTAGAGAGCTTCTTGCAGTCTACCGCACTACCAATTGATAAAATGAATGTTTTCTTACTTATCAGGGAGAGTTTTCTCTTGTAACGAGAATTTTTTTGTCTATGCACATTGTCATATTCATATCAGAGTTGTTGCACATTTCTACTTTTGGTTTATTCACGAAGCAGTATAAGTGAAAACTTGACGAAAGGCTGCAATCTATGTAATTATTTTAATAAATCAAAAACAATGATTAAATATGACACATCTGTCTTAGGTGCTATTAATTCTAAGGATATCGTAAAACGATATACTTATATCTCCATCCTCAGTACTTTCGAGAATTTTTCTCTCAAAAATGGCAAGCTTCCTCTTACTGTCTTCGATAACTGTCCATGTTGAACCAGCAGAAGTAAGGAATAGTCGAATTAGATGTAAAATAAAAACTTTCCTTTATGTCCTAAGCAGCTGTGAGTTTGCCCATATACCATTTGCATTAGTGCTACCCTATATACTTTGGATAACTGTTCTCTCAAAAATGGCACGATTTTTGTCATCATCTGCTATAACTGTCCACTTTCCCGCAGCAGCTGTACGAATTGATCGAATTAGATATTTTTAAAATAAAACCTTGTTTTGAAGATGATTTTCCACATGTATGGTAAATCTTGAAACAGCGAATAATAGTGGCTATTCTCTGGAGCATTTCTGATGTCCATTTTGTCATACTTCTACATTGCCTCAAAGTAACTTTCATACATAACAGTTAAAAACTATTATATTACTCTTTTCTTTTTAACCTTTTTTAAAAGCATCATTAATTGTGTTAATCACACGTACTCATTGTTTTACATTGTGTCCTATATTTACAATCCTCGATAATAAACCTATTAATCCCTAGAGCGCATAGTATATAATATTGAATATATTTGGCGTTAATTTTGTAGAAATGCATTATTCACAATTAAATGAAACTATGTGTATTATTTCTACTTTCTTTAATTTCTTTACCACGACCTAGGTTTCGTTGTTTTACATCTTTAGGTGAGATATTAGCAAAGATTAACTCTTAGGAACATTTAACAGCATTTATATGTTTCAAACACACTGCTTATGTTAGTGAGTTTATTGCAGGGGCGAGGTGTATGTTTTATTATATTTCCGAGAGTTATACGATATACCCGTATTTTAGTGAGGATAATAAATTCAATTGTTGTTATTATGTGAGGTTATACAATGCAAATGTTCCGGTGTATGTAATAAAATTAAATGGAAGTTATTCTCGATAATATATTTATACAAAAGCAAGGGTATTTGAAAGTAAGGACAAGGTAATACACTAATTCTACATATCTCCGGTTTTTGTATTCATATATTTATTTATTTATTTCTTTCAATCCTTTTTTTTTATTATTTTTTATTTATATATACTTATATTTATATGTGTATTTGGGCTGAAACAATTTGAAGAGTACTGTGGTATCAATGTTGTCTAATTATATTATATCTAGAATATATTAAGTATGGGTGATGATATTATATTTAGTTGTACATTTAATATATTAACCTTGGTGTCTTTTTTATGTCTGTTTATTTCTAATGTTTCTAGGATATTAAGTTTATTACCTTTTGTATTTATTTGTAACATATAGGGGGCATTATCAGTATGGGGGTGATGGTTATTTTCAATGAGATGTTTAGCAAAGTGAAATGTGTCTGGTTTATTATTTCGCCAGCTGGCAATGTTTTCTTTATATCTTGTATTAAAATATCTTCCTGTTTGACCTATGTATATACTATTACAGTCGTTACATTTAAGTTTATAGACACCACTCTTTTTATGTTTATCTATTTTTTCTTTATTATTAATAAGGGTTTTACCCAAAGTATTTAAAGTACTATAAGCACATGTTGTATTATTTACATTTTTATTATTAGTTAAGAGTTTCCCTAATTTGAGTGATACATTACCTAAGTATGGGATAGATTTATAGTAAATATTATTATTATTTGGTAGACCGGGTATATTTCTTGTATTAGTATTTTTCTTAATTTATTATGGTCCATTTTATACTCTTTTATTTGTAACTTTCTTAACTATTATATACCTTGTTTAATTTTAATTACTTTTTTGTTTGTAACTTTCTTAAATGTATCATTTATTCTGTTAATCATACGTACTCGTTGTTTTACATTATGTCCTACATTTACGATCCTCGATAATAAGCCTATTAATCCCTAGAGCTCTTAGTATTTTTACATACTTTATAACCACACGGTCCATTTTAAATTTCCATAAATTTATATTACAAATTTTAATATAACAACGCAAAATAAATTAAAAAAACACAGATTTATTCAAAAGAATATGTACGCTTTATATCTATCATCATCCCCCTGCTTACATCAAAATTCTCATTTAACACGACCCTTAAAACGCATAAATCACACTTTTGAAACGCCCGAAGCGAAATGACCCTCCGCGGGCCGGAAGTCTCGTCACAGACACATCCTGCATACGGTGGAAACGGAAACACTCAAGGCAGCTGTAAAGAGAAAATGTGAATTTCTTTTCTCGGTTCTGCCTCGCCCGCTTTCCGGGGGCCTGTGAGAAAAAAATGTTTGGATGAATTTTAAACAATTGTGTAGCTTTCGTTGCGTTGTGTTAACGTGGGAATTGAAGTTGGATGAAGTGAGTTTTCTTTTATTACAAGTTAATGGGAGATGCTGGTGTTATACTGCAAAAGATCTTAGAAACATTTGAAAAATACTCATTACTTGGAAAATAATGATTTGGCAGAAAAACTGTTTTATTTCAGGGTCTCTGACTTTCCTGCCTTTTCCTGCGACTTAGGTCCTGCGGACTATTAATAATTAATAGATATATTGTTTTGACCAAAAAAAAATGTTATAAAATAAAATAAAAAATGGAAAACGGTATGAAAAAATAATAATTGATAAATGATCTTGTATAGTTTGTGGCTACGTTGTTTTCTTTCACGGTCCCCCTTTTAAAAAGGATACAAATTAATTATTTGTGAATGGAATAGTTAAATGTTAGTAACAAAGATGAGATTTTAGGAACCGGCGTACTGAAACTGAACGTGATATTACAAAAAAGAGGGTTTTCATGTGATTTTCACCAATTAAATTTTTGTCAGTAAATTGTTTTTTTCTCTTTATTGCTTTTTTCTTAACTTCTAAACATTCTTGCATTGTGTCGATAGGAAATATATTAAATTTGGAAGATAATCAATATTTATATACAAGTTTTATATTTGTGATGAATGTATGTGTATGTGTGTATTTTTTTACAGACTACGCCAATTTTTGAATAGGTTTCCTTACATTCCTCCACGCTTGCTTTCTACCCCTTAGCAACAAATTTTAAGTAAAAGCCGGCTTTCACCCCCTTGCCTAGTATGAAAATGGGGCATGGAATAAACTGAAAAAATACAGTCAACCCAGAATAATTAGCTAATAATAAAGACTTCATTTTACTAAGTTAATTTTACGTGATATACATTAAAAATAACTATAAAAACGTACATTATTCCTCCCTTTCCCAGCGTTATGCAACACTCAATAACGATATACACCTCATTTTATTTCCGGTGTCATACATTATTTAATATTCAAATTTTCATCGCAATTTTTCTAGGCACTTTTTAATTGATTCGATATTTCTGGCACTTCATAATTGATTCGCTACTTTTAGTACTTTATAATTGATTAACTATATCTAGTACTTTTTAATTGATACGCTATTTATAATACTTATTAATGGATACGCTGTTTTTAATACATTTTAAACAGTACGTCATTTCTAGCACTTATTAATTGATACGCTATTTCTAGTACTTTTTATTGATACACTATTTCTAGTACGTATTAATTGATACGCTATTTCTAGTACTTATAAATCGATAAGCTATTTCTAGTACTTTGTAATTTATACGCTACTTATGATACTTTTTAGTTGATACACTATTCCTAGTACGTTTTACAGATGGACATATAGATAGACGAAGATTTCAAAAATGGTCCATTTTATCGCTATATTTTATTTATATTTTGCCGAAACCTTTTTTTTTGGAAAAACATAATTTTACGCTTTTATTGTTTTACTATATCTATCCGACGTACTTACTCGTGTAATATTATTTATCTTAATTGCTGGTGTGTTTATATTTAAAAGTTAAGATCGGAGGCATAAATCATCGAGACCGGGGGTATATCGGCGGGAATATTAGGGATGATAATTTAGCAAATGCCGGTTCCCCTACCTTGTACCATTTAAGCAGTATCCCTTGACTTCCTTTACGTTTGCCATCACTGCTCTGTCTCTGAAAATGGTAGCGTTATGGTTTAGAGCCAATAAATTTCTTCAAAATATGAACTTATTAACAATTTACAATATAACAACAAACATTTTGAAATCTATGGTTCCAGAGATTAGGGCGAACAAACAAAGGATTTTTGACGTTGTATACCCCTTATTCTCTGACTTTAAACATGTTAAGATCCATAATTAATGTAATTAATTAAAATTATAAAAATGTTTACTAGCTCTGTCTCGTAGGTAAAATCTCACGAGGCGGAGCTAGTAAACATTTTTTCCGCTTACACAATGTGGATATGGATATACCACTAATTAAATTATTTGTTTCAGACTTACGATTTTAATTCCCATGTACATCGATTCTTGCTTATCATAAAAGTATTTTCTTTTTAAAGTTCTGTACCTCAAAAAGAAAAAGGAAACTTTATAGGGTCACTTGGTTGTTCGTCTGTCGGTCTGTAAGCATTTTTTTCAGGTAAGCGTAGAGGTATCAAGTTGAAATTAATATCATATACTTAAGTCTATAGTCCCTTGGAGTTTTAAATAATCAAGCTTCTAAGTCAATGCAATCAAGAAGAACCCTAAAAATACAACAACCTATGTCCCATTCTTTGACACCCGCAAATTAATCAAAACCTATAGGGTACTTTCTGTTGCCCTAGAATCATGAAATTTGGCAAGAAGCAAGGTCTCATAGCACAAGCAAAGAAAAAAATAAAAATCGGGTAACCAAAAATGGTTAATTTGTAGTTATATCAAATAATTTTTTTAAGTATGCGCCTGTGAAGGATATAGTAGGCAATATATTTAGTTCTAAAAAATAAAAGTTTGCAAATAGTTTAATAGGAATATTATGTGCCATTAAATGTTTATAAATGCCTAAATATGTACGGAACCTTGTAGTGCGAGTTCCATTCGTGCTTGATAGGTTTTTTCTCGTGTTGAGATTGTTTCCTTTAATAAAAATATTCACTTTTTTATGCAAGGTATTCGTTTATGAGGCGCTTGTTTTTTCTGTTTCAATTTTGCAATGCGTATTTCAGACACACCAGACAAAAAATAAGTTCCCACATGTCAAAATGGAACACAGAGATTGAAGTCATTTGGTTTGTCTTTTACAAATTGAATTTTTTAAACTATTTATCGTCTGTCATATTCAAAGTCGATAGGTTCAGGTTACGGTGTGAAGTAGATATTTAAAGATCCGTTAAACCGGAGATTATTAATAACACGAATTCCAACTAAAAGCCTTTTATTAAAATGTAATTTTGTGCATTTCATCTGTTTTTTTTTCTATTAATCAGGCGGTAAGTTTTCTTACGTGTTGTTCTTTTTTAATCTTTTCTCAGACTCATGAATGTCGTGCTTGATGATTGCTGCCATCAAATTTCAAACCCAACAGTTCAATAAAGTGGAATAAAAATTTCATTGAAAATTTCAAAAATAAGCCTCTGCCTCACTTGAATTATAAATTAGTTTTTTTTCCAAATAGAAAAAACATGTAGATGTACATGGGAATTATAATATCGTTAAAATAACCGCTAAATCAAATAAATGAACGCATAGAGGTACATTTGGCCGATTATATAAATGAAAAAGAAAATCACTTCAGGCTAATGTCAGAAGAAAGACAAGTTATATAAAATAAGAGAAGAAAATCGAAGTTTAAAAGTATTCGAAGAGGATGCAACGCTAATAAGGCCATAAAAGACATGAAACACAAAACTAATCTGAAAACGGCCTTTGTTTAATTTTGTACGCTACGTTTTTTATTTGTTGTGTTTTCTTATTAAATAAAAATTCATATGCATAGAAATATGTACCTAAATAATGGCTAGCGTTGTTATGGCAAACCCGTTAATTGAACGAAAGTATAATAAAAATTAATATTATTAAATTGGGTTCCGTAGTTGTTTACGTATCTTGAAATTACTGATACAATTTAACCGAAATATTAGGTAGGCTAGTAGGTTTTTAGCCACAATTTAGGGTATAAATAGACCAAACTGCAGTCAGTTGACAACAATCAGCGCCAAAACGTTAAGTGAATTACATAAAAGGTAATGGATTTAAATCGATATCTAATACGGATTCTATTACTTTACGAATTTCATCAGGATGGGTCAGGATGCAAACTCGTGGGGTATTCCACGAGTTGTCATCATATTACATTCAGTACAGAGTTGATACTTGTCATCAGTTATTGACATTGAAACATAAATTCGACTGGCTGAATCAGTTACCAACTGGCGATGGGAAGTGGACTACATACGTTAATCGTACACGCAAACGTCAATGACTGGGTGTCGGAGAAACGGGAGTTTCAGTATACAACCCTGAAGTAAGTGCCAAAAAGGTGATGCTCAGCTATTGGTGGAATGATGGAGGCATTATTCATTGGGAGTTTCTTCCAGGGGGATCTAAAATTAATTCATATATTTATTGTGAATAATTGGACCGATTAGCTAATAAAGTAGTCAACAGAATCGAGTTTTTTTTCCACATGATAATGCTTGACTACATGTTGAAAAAAATACCAGTGTTCAATTAGAGGAGCTCGGCTGGGTTATACTCACTTATCCACCATATTTGCCGGACATTGAGCCTTCTTGATTACCATTTATTCAGGGTCTAAGTAACCATTTACGTGAAAAAAATTCGACGTTAAAGAAGTTCTCCAAAACGACCTCGAACAGTTTTTTGAATCAATGTCACCGGAATTTTACAATAAAGGCATATTGTCACCTAGATGGTGACAAGTAGTAGATAATAATGGTGCATACTTAAATTAAATTTAGTGTAACATATAAATTTTTAATAAAAATTGTTGACAGCAACTGGGGATTGAAAACTTATTAGCCAACCCAATATATAAGTAAGCTGCATGAAAAACACTTTTTTTCCCATACCTTCTATGTATGGCCAGATTTATTAAACATTTGAACCAAAATATTTTGCTTCTTAATGATATCTAAATCTGACAGATTATTACGCCTGTTTTATAATTAAGGGTGGAGGGTTAGAAAATTTGGGATTGATGAGTAAAAACAAAATTTTCTTTGTTATTTACACTTACTATTTTAGTAGCAAATTTTTCCTGAATGCGGTAATAAACTTTATGTGCATGCTTCTCGTCCGTTTTTGATATTCGGTTTTATGTTTTCGACTGGAGATTTTATTTGGTCTGTGGCTTGATTTGACAAACTCGTAGAGTACGTGTCGCTCGAATAAGCACAGATCGATATGCTCAACGATTGAACCTAGGATTACACTATTAGGCTTCGACGAATATTCGCCTTATCACGATATATGTACTCGTAGACAAAGAATTCATCTCATCACATGAATATTCGTTGAACCATGAGTAATACCTATAATTTAGATGTCGATTTCCCATCCCATATCAAAAGATTTTTTCACAACACGACCCGAATATTCATCCGAAAGAATGTCCATGCCGTAGCAAGAAGATTTTTCGCAACGTCACGAATGTTTGTCCGATAAAGTAAAGGCAGTGACCAGGTTCATAAAATTTATTAAATGACCTTTAATTTGACTATGCTGGGATTGTTTTAGGACTAGTATATGTTAATATGAATACATTATTTAATTTATCTATAAATTTTTATTAATTTTTTTCTTTGGTTTTTTTCTCTTCTCAGTCTCTCGTATACCCTGAAAATTTGTGAGCCGCTCTAATTAAATGAAATGAAAATTAAGGAAATGTTATTAAAATTTAAAATCTGTAAAATAAGCTCGCGTACAATTTCAATGACAATACTCTTTTTCAAGAAAAAGTTCCCGATGAGTATGATTTTTTTAAAATAATTCTCTACTCGAATCTTGATGCTTTTTTTTTAAAGCCATAAAAACAAACTATTATACAGAAATTAAATGAAACATAAATTTGAAACTTTATTTTTTTTTTAATAAAATTGCAATAGTTAGTTACACAAATAATCCAAAACAAGCTTAATAGCACAACTGTTTAATGATATTTAATTAAAATAGAATAAGAAAATTATTTCATTCATGGCTTCTTGTACCTAATGAAGTAATCAAAGCTATTTTTTTTTAATTAACAAAATCTATATTTTGTAGACTGTGCTACTTTTACCGAAATGAAATTAATTTTCGTTGAAAGCTTATTCATTATTAATAGGACATACACATACAAAACTCTCAAATGTCTTTCTCCATATTGACTTCGACAATAGGTTTAATGAAACGGGGATATTAGAAAATATATTAACGGAGCCAACATAGTGTGTTATCCCCACTACCATTTTCTGACATTTGTCACACATTTTCGTGACTATCGCCTATGAAAAGATTTCATTTAAAAAATATAGAAAATGCTCAGCTCGAATTCGAATTTTTATATAGTTGGAAAAGGAAATATAACCCATTTGATTTCCTTATTTAAAAGTGATTTATATTGCCCGTTTCGCATATGGTTCTTTAGTTTTAACTGTGAAGTAAGAAAAAAAAACAAAACACATGTACACTATATTAATATGTTTACCGTGGAAACGCCTTATATTAATATAAGTCTTAAATGTCTGTGAGAATAAAATCATATTGACGTGCCATAAAAAGAAAGTCTTTGCGGAATATTAAAGTTCTGTTTTACTGCTTATAAGCGCTACTACGATATTGGATAGTATCAACTGAAGTACTATCCAATAGTACCAATTTAAGTATCCAATATCGTAGCAGAGCCTGTAACCATTCTATTTTTTTTTATTTTTGCATGTCACACAAGATACCATACGTTTTTTTCTCTAGGTATGAGAAAATATGATTTTAAAAATTACATATAAATTTACTTTACAGTTTTTAAATAATGCAGTGCAAACAAGCAAATAAATTACGAAAATGAAAAAAAAATACTGAGGGATAAGAATTTTAAAAATACTCAGTTTCATATTCATATAGATTATAAGGATTATAGTATTCAAACCCTCATCACAATCCGTTCAGTAGTTTTTTTAAGTAATATGTACACAAAAAATTCAAAAAGTGGTATAATTTTTTTCTACCACTCAATAAAAATCCACCACATTTCACGAATTATTTTTTTTCAATATTTTCAATGCACCTGAGTCTTTTTTTCGTTGTATGAATAGGGTTCGTGAAGAATCTACTTTTGCCAGGAGTCAGTTCAGGATCCCGCAACTGTATAGTAACAATGACGACGAACTGCATGGCCAATGCCCCTAAGTTAAAAGGACGTGAAAAATATGAAGATTGGTGTTTTGCGGCACAGAACGTATCGGTGTTGGAAGCCATGGCGGCTGTCATTAAACACCAACTAAAGACAACACCTTCTGCAGCAGATAATGATAACGTTGCTAAAGCCAAATCAAAACTGATATTAACCATTGATCCTACGATTTATGTTCACATCAAACAGACAGTCACAATATACGATCTATGGACAAAATTAAAAGATATGTTTGATGACTCCGGCTATACAAGGAAGATCAGTTTACTAAGAAATATCATCAGTATTCTGCTAGAAAACTGTGAGTTGATGACGGAGTATGTAATTCAGATTGTAGAAACGGGTTACGACTTCAGGGTACAGGATTCCAGTTAACTGATGAGTGAATTGGGCCATTTATGTTAGCAGGAGTGCCTGAAAAATATCCACCTATAATTATGGCTGTAGAGTATTCGGGAATTGAGGTTAGGGCAGACGCAATTAAAACTGTCATGGACGTGTGCGGATGTTGGTGTTGTATCCGATTCCGGTAGCGCATTATAACCAAAGGCACGCATCGATTCAGGAATGCTTTCAAAAGCTGTCATTTTCAAAGACAATCAGAAAAGTCAATGTCAAAACAAGAAAAAAGGTTATTAAATGCTATAAATGTAAACAGATCCCCCAATTCAATGTTAAAATAGAGACACTAGTCTTTAAAGTACACTTTTCGATTTGACACCTCTAGCAAAAATATATTACATGGAAAATATTTTCTTTAGTCCTGTCCAGTTACTACCAGTCAGAATACTTCCGACTGTCAGGTTTCATTGCAGCACATAAAACATCTATAAAAAAATCCTTGGAGTCCACTCGAAATTGATCAAGTCTCATAAAACAATTTAAAAAAAAAGAAAAAGTAATCTAAATTTTAATTAAACTAGAAAAAGGTTTTAAGGTAATTTTCACACCAAAATAAATTAGTCCAACTTCATTAATTACGTAGAATTCACTTTTATATTCGCACTCCATTCTGAAGTGAAATTAACATATAATTTAGAAAAATAGTTTTTGTTTATGTGAGAGAATTAAAACCAAACACTTCCAACGAAAAAGCAACGCGAACAAATTTATGGGTAAAAATGTAAAAAATACCACCGTTACGCACTAATGTGATTCGCACAACGAGAATATTGTAACCATTTACATTAATTATTCAAAATGGCAAGTAGCACTCCAACTTTGACGTTTCTTGAATGCTTCAGAGACGTAGCATTAGAGACGTTACTTAGGTAGTTTAAGATCATTTAGGCGGAAAACTCGCTGTAAAATTTTTCTTTCATTCCAATTTTTTTTAGTTCTTTATCATTTTAGGGTTATGAAAAACTTAATGGCGAAATAGAGAAAATTTAGTATTCCATTCAGTAAAAAATTTGAGAAAAATTTCTAGTGCTTTTTGGGGAAAAAGGAATTTAAAATTTTCCTCTATCAGCCAACTGTCTGCGATAATATTTTTTTTAAAAAGTAATTAAAACGAATAATTAAGTAAATAATGTGTTAGTAAGGTGCAAATTACAAAAGAATCGTTAGAAACGTTTTTAATATTTTTTTTATTATTATCAATTTAATTTAAAGATAAATGAAAAAAAACCGGCCAAGTGCCAATGGTTCCGTAGCGCGAGAAGGGTTCCGTAACACCAAACAATATTAAATTTATTAGTTTCTGTTTCTTAAAGACACTGAGAAAAATAAAGTTATTGCTGCGGTCGGTACCGAAAATATCCCATATCTCAAAAACTACACAACACGTCTTATTCAAACGAATTTTCTTTGAAAGTTTATTTTATGTTCTACAACTCCATTTTTTTAAGAATTTTACACATGGCAGTTGAACAATTATAGGGGAACACAGACTTTTTAAGACTTTAGAAGCGTATATCTCACCAACTGTTGTCTTAAATAAAAACATTATTTTGGAACCTTTATATCATTTTTAAAACCTATCTAAACAATAGTGAATTTTCTCGAAGTTTTAATGATCCGAAAATATAAGCAAATATTCCAAAAAATATGAAAAAATAGAAAATTTTTCCTCCATTAATGGAACTATTTAGCCAAACATCATAAAAAAACAGCGTTGGTGAAATCTAACTAAAGTATTAAACAAAAACTATAGTGATTGTTCCAAACCTTATGATTTTTTAAATATTATCCATAATTTTAAGGAACTTTATATATATATATATATATATATATATATATATATATATATATATATATACACATATATGTATATATATATATATATATATATATATATATATATATATATATACACATATATGTATATATATATATATATATATATATATATATATATATATATATATATATATATACATTTTCATAAGTCATTAAATGCATCAACCCATATCTTTTATTTCGATAATCGTAAGAAAGGTGACAACATTGTACAAATACACTTCTTAGTGATCGATGGTGATTTTAATATTTCTAACTATCCCTTTCATTTGCATAGTTTTATAAAAGAAGGTTAAAAAAGAAAAAGATAACGAAATTCAATTTCATTTCAAGATCAAGATTGTTTACAATTCATAAAAGAATTATTCTCATTTGAAAATCTTTAACTTCCATAATTCGCCCGAATATCTAAGATTCTAAAAAAATAACACATAACAGTTAATACGATATTTTTTTATTTACCATTCAGATAAATTATTATTTGCTTCTCAATAATTATGTTAGTATAATTTTAATTACGACTTCAAAATAAATTTACACGGTTTATTTATAATTGAATATGGTAACAGTTATAAATGTCATTTAAACTGGTCAGTTCGTTTGACTCTTTTTGAAGACATAATTATTTTTTTTTAATGTGAATTCGTTGTTTTTTAATGTGAATTCAATGTGTGTTTATTGTCTATAAAATGTGGATTGGTACAATTATAAAAATTAAACACAAAACACTGATACGCAGTAACTCTTTGTTAAACGAACCGTATTCTCAAGTGAGCGGAGTTAGTAAAAATGTCGTTTTTTAGTGCGAACAGATATTTGGATATGATTTTACTGTATGCCGAGTACAGTTATGATACTGGCGAATTAAATACAGTTATGATACATCTACGCCATGCCATACCGGAATCGAACTAAAATTTAAATACAATTCATTCCAAAACTAAATAATTTTAATCATTACATATGCGTGCATAAACTAATTTTCCATGAATATCATAAAACATAGTAAGTATTTAGTAAATTAATAAATGATAAAAGGAAGCAAATGTATCGAATTAAGCGCATTATTACGTTAATTAGTATGCTAAGTAGTTTTCCGAAGTGATAAATGACGACTCATTTTGACAATTGACAATTTACAATACGTTACACGTTTCCAAACTGAAAATTGGCTCTATTTTCACAGAGTGCTAATTTACATATAATTATGGTTTTATACAAAATTTAAACTTAGAGCCAAATTTAAAGTTACATTTATCTATAGGTATAGGCTGATAACTGTAAGTTTACAATTATCCATAAGCATAGGCTGATAACTGTAAGTTTAAATTTGACTGTACGTTTAAATTTTGTATAAAACCATAATTATATGTAAATTAGCACCCTGTGAAAATAGAGCCAATTTTCAGTTTGGAAACATGTAACGTATTGTAAATTGTCAAGTGTCAAAATGAGTCATCATTTATCACTTTGATTTAAAAAAAAAACATTGTACCGGATTGCACATTATAAATTGCATAAGTGGTTTTAGTGATGGTACAAATGCATGTATATATATATATATATATATATATATATATATATATATATATATATATATAATATTTATAACTCAAATTCCATAAAGTAAAATTTTCAATTACAAATTTGATAACGAAACAGAGTGATTTGACATCTCATAATCCTTTTTCAAGTGCCTAGATGCCTAGAAGTCTGTAGACAAAAGAAAAACTATTCGCGAATAGAACTCGGGATGCTATAAGCTTTGCAGGAGGAACTTGCGTGGGCGGAGTGAAAGCACCAAGCTTAACTTAATGCTGACGTCGTCATGTCGGAACATAAAGGACATTTTATTATGCCGTCAATGATGCGAGCTTACAAAAGACGTGACGTTTTATTTGAGCGTCTTATTTGTAAGATAACATGGTCGTTAAACTTTTTTACTTTCGTCAGTTTCTTTTGTTAGGGTTTGGAAATCATTATCAACATTAGTTAACTTACTGAAAGTTAGCAGCGTAGTCTTATCTAGAAAATTAAAAAAAAACGAATAAAAACCGAGGAGAAATTGCGCTTTGAAAGTTTCGTGATATTGATACATTTATTAGTAGCAAAATATATATAGACTAATAAACTCGAAGCCTTACAAAATTCAAAAGTCTTGCGTTTTCCTTATCTCAGTCAGTTTGCCATATTTTATTGCTTGGTTCGTTGTACATACAGACTTCAGCTTTATAAAAAAAGTAATAAAAAATCCACTAGGTCAAAATTGACTCTTATCTCAAAAATTGACTGAACTTTCTGGCTTTAAAAGAAAAATAGCCAAGTGCATCTAACTCATGCATTGAGAGTTCCGTACCTCATCTGAAAAGAAATTATTTTATTTATCATAAATCACCACTGATATGGATTTCCTAACCTAATCAATATTTAATAATATCTGATAATAGCAAGTAGAGGGCATATGTATATTATCCTGGATATCGCTAAAGCTATGACATCTAAAAGTTCGTCATGGTTTTTCTAAAACTATTGTGTAGACTTCTAAAAGCCTTTTTTTCAAAAAATTAGCTTAAATGGTTCTATAAATAAAGAGGGGCATATTATTAGCATATTTTACAGTATTCTCTGAAATTATGAAAAATTTTGAAACCCTTTTACACGATATATAGAACACTTTATATAGAACTGAAGAAAACAATTCGAGGGCCTAGTTTTCCTCGAACTCCAGCCCAACTCAAAATATTATGGTAATTTGATTGCTAGCAGCATGAAATCAAACGTAAGCTAATATTTTTTAAATGCCGTACGAAGATTTCCATGGTCGACTCACGGCCTGAGCAAATATTTAAATTTAAGCAACGTCACAAAAATAGTGTTTAAAGTAACAAAAATAAAGTGGGGACAGCCTGCTACGATTCTAAATTGTAAATCAATGGATGGATACTCATCTCGTATTTGAACTATATTATGTGCATTCTACCATTTTTAACTTCTACGCATTTTACGTACCTTCTACGCAATTTTACACATTTATTTCAAAATAAATTAGTCTCTAGCCAAACAGTTGGATTTAATATGCATTACTTTTTAAATTTAACATTTTTAATTTAATTAAAATATAGCAAAGTATTTGTGGTTTTAAACAGCATAAGTAAGTGAAACTACGTGATGTAGTATTATTTCCACTTTCTTTAATTTCTTTACCACGACCTAGGTTTCGTTGTATTACAACATCTTCAGGTGGGATATTAGCGAAGATAAATAAACACGTGAATGATCTTAAATAAATAAATACGTATACAAATAACCTTTGCTAATAGCCCACCTGAAGATGTTGTAATACAACGAAAGCTAGGTCATGGTAAAGAACTTAAAGAAAGTATAAATAATACTACATCACGTAGTTCCATTTAATTGTGAATAATGAATTTCTACAAAATTAACTTCAAATATATTCAAGCATAAGTAAGGTTCCTGGGCATGAGCCTACCTCACTGTCAGTTTTTCACAATATTTCAGGATAATTTCTTTCAATTCCAGTGTACTTGTAAAACTAAAATTATTTTCTTGGAAAATTCTAATGATATTCCATGTACTAGAGAATTCATAAATATTTCATCTTGAAGCTCGAGGCAAGGAATTAATTGTCTTTAAATCTTGCAAGATTGTTCTCCAAAACAGAATGAAAATAATGACTACGTTTCTAAAGAATATTTTAATATTCTTACCGACAGCGTTGCTAAGCACAGCATATTCGAAGAATTTTAAGTAATACGAAAGACTCGGTCATTATATGTTTTCAGATGTCTCCAAAAGTTATATATTCTGTATTTTCAGACTAACCTCTCCGTCTTTTTTTTAATCTAACATCCTGTTCCCACGTTTACTTTTGTCATATATGGTTATATATAAATATATATATATATATATATTTATATATATATATATATATACATATATATATATATATATATATATATATATATATATATATATATATATATATATATATATATATATATATATATGTATATTTGCGTAGGTAAAGAAAAAAAATTATTTTATCTACGTTATTAATGAAGTTATATCAGAGTGAATTCGCACATAATAATTAAAATATTTTAATTATTAAATATTTAATTTTTTTATTTTAAAAATATTTTTTATTCATCTTTTATGCTAATGTCTGGAACAACACGTTTATGCTAATTTCTGAAACGACACGTTTTTGCTTATCTCTAGAACGACACGATTATACTAATCTCTGAAACGACACGTTTATGTTAATCTCTAGAACGACACGTTTATGCTAATCTCTGGAACGACAAGTTTATGTTAATCTCTAGAACGACACGTTTATGCTAATTTCTCGAACGACACGTCTGATTTTTAAAAATTATTGTTATATTGAAACTCTCATACTTTGAGGAATATCATCGACAATGATTCACAGGGGCAGAGCGTTAATAAAAAAAATTGGTGTGCTTAAGACTATAATGAAGCGGTGAAAACTTTGGTAACCAATATAACCGTATATATTAAAATTTCATTACGAAAATTAAAAAATAGTATCATACGTAAATCATATTAAATTAAATACTCAAATAAAATGTTATTCAAAAATAAAACGTAATTCTTGGAAGGAGGCACTCCGTATTAGTGAGCGAACTCGCTCGGCCGATGCCAAAGGGAACCGAGTTTAACCGATTCGGCGTCACCGACCCGGACCTGACGGCCCGCTTTCGTTCACTGCTCAGAAAAAGTGCACACGTGCGCCTGGAAAAGTTCCACTTGATAAACTAACAGAAATTTGAAAACATTACTTAAAAATTGCAAGGTAAAGAGTTACCTGCTTATTTATGTCTGATCATTCCGAATTTTCCACCGATATATCCCCGACCCCGATTAAGGGATTCATGATTTTCTCATGGCCAAATTTCCATGTCAAATCTCTGCCATGCCATAAAATTGCCATGTATAATACTCTATATCAAACTGTAATGAAAACTAGTTTATATTCTTATTCAAAAGAAATAAAATGAAGAATGTAATATATTCCGGTGAAATAAACCATTGGAAAGAATTGATATTATTTTCAATTACAAACTTTTTAACATTGACTTGAAATCACTTTCATTCCCTATTGTAGTAGTGAAAAAAAATTCTGGTATGTGCTTGTGGCTATACGGATGAAGTGAAAACTTCTAACTTGAATATATATATATATATATATATATATATATATATATACATTGATGTTATAGGATGGATATTAGTGCGGCGAATGAGGAACAATGTGAGATAATTATTTTAAAATACCAAGACCCAATCAAACCTGATAAAACGTAGCACAAGCATATTGATTTGAACCATACATACAGTATAGCGCCATCCATGCAAAATTATTGTCAAATATATTTTATACTTAAAAATAATTTTGTTCAAAATTTAAGATGACTCGTACTCATACAGCAACAGCTCGTTAGTCTAGAGGTATGATTTTCATTTAGGGTTCTAGAGGTCCCAGATCCAAATCCCGGATGAACCCAACCATATATATATATATATATATATATATATATATATATATATATATATATATATATATGTTTTAAGATAATTTAATACATTGATATAAACGTACTGGTGAATTAAGTCGATAGTCGTCGTAAGTAACGAAGTCGGTAAGTAAGCTGGCTGGAATTAATCGGAAAAATAATATGGACGTATCATATTAAATTTTACGTCAATAAAATATTATTCAGAAATAAAACCTAATTCTTGAAAGTATGCACTCCGTGTTACACAGTGAAGGGAGCCGACTTTACCCGATTCAGCAACATTGACTCGAGCGTTGCGTCACCGACCCGAATGTGACGGGTTCAACGTCACCGATCCGAACGAACGCCTCAGCTTCGTTCACTGCTCAGAAAAGTTATCACTTCAAAATGCAGTGCGTAGAATGGCTTAAAGAAGTTTTCACTTCAAAAACTAGTTGTTCTATTACGCGCTTTTACTTATAACGTAATTAATTATCTAAATAGACGTAAATTTTAAATAACATTTATTTGACATCGATTTATATATCGGAACACGAAATTAATACCAACCGACCACGTTATAGCCATGATATATACATGAGCATATATATACATGAGCTAAAATGAAACTCAGTGTTATTACCATGTTCATGACTGATCCGTAAAGTGTGATAAGAAGGTTGAAAAAATTAGAGCAAAAATTTTTTATGATAATATTATCGAAAAATTCCGCTTTTTTTTAATTCGAAAAATATTGATTTTAAGAAGGAAACTAATTTTTTAAATTGGTCTATAAATATTTTGGGGAGGGTAAGAAATACGACCAATTTTTTTTTATTTATAAACCCCGAACTTGTTTTGTGTTTTCCTTGTTATAACACACGTTTATATACTAACCATAACAGAAAAGATAATACATCCCTGATATATTTCCTCAACACTTACCAACCCCCATCTTAAAATAGAACATAATTTTTAACATTCACAATTTACAGCTCCATCCCCATTCTCTTCGCGTCTTAGCGCGTGCCCTGTTTAGGGAAAATTGATGAGAAACAAAGCTGGTAGACTTGAGGGGCTCCTTCCACCCTTCGCCCGGTTCCTCCACCCTTGTTCCCATTCATAAGGGCCTAATGTCCTTGTTTATGAAGGCGGGTACGCGGGAAGCATCAACAATATTAACTTGATACTCATTAAAGGCATCAGGGTAGTTGAATGTTTTGACTCGTGTTTTATCGCGTCATTCCTCAGTAAGTCGAAGGTCTAATAAAATACTATAATTGTTCTTACCGCTCAACTTATCAGCTATAAGTAGAGATTCAAATAAATATGGTACCTTTTCAGAATTCCGTATCTCAAAAGGAAAAATCTAATCCTTATAACACTACCCACGCCTCCATTTGTTACAGCCGTTTTTCTCTGAAATCTTCAACGTTCGGAAAAGCTGATTATTCAATAAATTCAATATAATTAAAATGCTGTCTCCTATATTGCCTCTACTTTTAGTGTGCATTTACCGAAGATAGCATTCAAAAAGCTTGAATTCGTGTTTTGTAATGCCATCCGACGTTTTCCTGCAGTCTATTTGCTGTGCAAGTATTTATGTGGTTTTTAGTAAATTATTGTTGAATCCAATCCCATTATTTGGAATCCATACTAGACCAGATACGGTCAGACAACTAAACCTACCCAAGAGACGTTCCTCGATGTCTGCAGGTAAGACTATTACATTACTTTTCTCAGAAAAAAATTAGATTGGAGAAAATTTCAATTTCACTGTTATTTTTCTTTTAAATAACAAAAATATACATAAAAACGACGTATTTAACGAAAATAAAACTATTCGCTACTATAAGAAAAAAATTCATTTAAAAATTATTTAGTACAATTATTTGTATTTGTCGTATTGATAAAAGAGTTTAATTAAATTTATAACAAGATTATATAGACTTAATTAATGTAAGTAAAATTTTAGTAACAAAAGTTAAATGGGAGAAAAATATGAAGATACAAAGTATTAAATAAATGACGCCTATCTAATTTAATGTCGTTAATATCGACAAAAACATTAACATTACGAACGTGTACGAGTATTAAAATCTTAAGTTAAAACACGAATTTATTGAAAAGAGTAAAAAGATCTGTAAATACAAGCACGAGTTTATAATTAAAAAAGAATATATAGCATTAACTAAAGAAGTAAAAAATTTGTAAATGCGGACACGAGTTTTTAATTCAAAAAGAACATATAACATTAACTAAAGAAGTAAAAAGATCTGTAAATACAAAGACGAGTTTATAATTAAAAAAGAACATATAACATTAACTAAAGAAGTAAAAAGATCTGTAAATACAAACACGAGTTTATAATTAAAAAAGAACATATAACATTAACTAAAGAAGTAAAAGAATCTGTAAATATAAACACGAGTTTATAATTAAAAAAGAACATATAACATTAACTAAAGAAGTAAAAAGATCTGTAAATACAAACACGAGCTTATAATTAAAAAAGAACATATAATATTAACTAAAGAAGTAAAAAGATCTGTAAATACAAACACGAGTTTATAATTTAAAAAAAAACATATAATATTAACTGAAGATGTAAAAAGACCTGTAAATACAAACACGAGTTTATAATTAAAAAGAACACATATAGCATTAACTAAAGAGGTAAAAAGATCTGTAAATACAAACACGAGTTTATAATTAAAAAAGAACATATAACATTAACTAAAGAAGTAAAAAGATCTGTAAATACAAACACGAGTTTATAATTAAAAAAGAACATATAACATTAACTAAAGAAGTAAAAAGATCTGTAAATACAAACACGAGTTTATAATTAAAAAAGAACATATAACATTAACTAAAGAAGTAAAAAGATCTGTAAATACAAACACGAGTTTATAATTAAAAAAGAACATATAACATTAACTAAAGAAGTAAAAAGATCTGTAAATACAAACACGAGTTTATAATTAAAAAAAGAACATATAACATTAACTAAAGAAGTAAAAAGATCTGTAAATACAAACACGAGTTTATAATTAAAAAAAGAACATATAACATTAACTAAAGAAGTAAAAAGATCTGTAAATACAAACACGAGTTTATAATTAAAAAAGAACATATAATATTAACTAAAGAAGTAAAAAGATCTGTAAATACAAACACGAGTTTATAATTAAAAAAGAACATGTAACATTAACTAAAGAAGTAAAAAGATCTGTAAATACAAACACGAGTTTATAATTAAAAAAGAATATGTAACATTAACTAAAGAGCCAATAATGAATTATTTAATTTTGCAGAATTAAATGCTCTTATTGATCGACGTCGTGGTTATTTTCTTTTCAAAATTTTGTTTTTCCCTTATTATTCACATTTCTGTTTATTTGTTCACTAAGTGGGTAGCATATAAATATAAATTTAATACGAACATAGTGAAAATATCTATAGCAATATAAAGATAGAGTTATTTATAATAAGCCACTCTTTTTTTTCAAATCAATATTTTATTATAAGATAAACACATAATTTTTTTTCTAATAAGTTTTTTTTGTGCATGTTCTTTCTCTAAAAAACGAAAGTTACATTTTTGCTAAACTATAGTCACACCCTTCCCGATTTTACTATCTACAAATTTTCTTTAAGCATCCTTTCTTTCGTCTTTTTATCTTTCACAGATTGGAAGAGATATTTCAGTCATAAAATGTAGTTCTGGATTGTTCAACGGAAAGGTATTGTATTTTCTATGCTTAAGAAGTTTTCAGATTTTATATCTAATAACTTGATACGTTTGCGTTACCATTACCTTCTTACAAAGCCCATTATGTTCACTATAACGAACTGTCGTAGGTACGTAACTGTATAAGGAAATAAGGAACCCTCAACAGTATCCAGCTTGAACAAGTTCAGATCTTTAAACACTTCGGATCCTGGTCAAGGAGCAACAAATCGCCTCCTTCAATACCAGAATCGAACAGGTTTCAATCAAGTTCACCTCGTTGAAGTTGTATTTGTGGTGGAAAAATAACATCACTACTTCGGCTCTTTAACACGCTCAACTTACCGGTCCTCTTTTGCGGTTCAGAAACGTGGATCTTACTAAATCAGAATCTCAACAAACTCGAAGTTCTTCAAATTCAATGCCTCCGGCAGGTCTTGAGAGTCTCAATCTGCGACCATATCCCTAATGCTACCGTCCAATCTCGCTGCCAGAACCAACCGACCATCGAACATCAAATTTACCATCATGGTCTATGATGCTTCGTATGTATGTGCCATATGAGCTAATCCAAACTATATTATCAGCTTCTTTATAGAACTCGTCCTGGAAAGTCCAGTGAAGTCCACCAAATAAAACACAGTTAGTGGAAACTCCAGTGAAATCCACCAAAGACAACACAGTTGAAACAAATCAAGAGAAACCTGAAAAACTATCGACTTGATTTACATAAAGCAAAAAGCGACCAAAAAGAAGGAAGAAAACTCGTCGAAAGAGAATATTCGCGAATTATCAACATTAAAAGTAGCATACTCGACTCGACGTTGCTAAGCGGATAACATAATATTTTTAGGGTTCCGTACCTCAAAAGAAAAAAATCTTTTTCTATTCCTTATAGGATCACTTCGTTGTACTTCTGACGATCTGTCAAGGCCGTTTTTCTCAGGTATGCGTGGAGGTATCGAGTTGAAATTAATAATAAATATTTAAGTTTCCGGCTTCTTAGAGCTTTAAAAAAATCAAGCTTCTAAATAAACGCAATCAAGAAGAACCCTAAAAATACGGCTATTTATGCCGCATATTTTGACACTAGCAAATAAATCAAAACCTATAGGGTATTTCCTGTTGACCTAGTATAATCTAAGGTCTCACACCACAAATGAAGGGAAAAGTTTGAAAATCGTTAATTTGTTGTTATATCATATAGACGGATTCTTTTAAATAAGCACCTGTGAAAAATGTAGTAGGAAATATATTTTAGTTGTAAAAAATTAAAATGTTGTGGATAGATTAATAGGAATATTACGTACCATCAAATGTCTATAATTGCCTTAATGTGTACGGAACTCTCGTAGTACAAGTTCTACTTGTGCTTGGTAGGTTTTTAAATATGAGGAAGCTTCTTAAAATAAAGTAAATTAAATAGGCATCTTTAAGGGTATCCACATAAAAAGGACTAATCTTCAATAACAGAATGACGTACGATAATATTGACAATATTGATAATTTTAGATAATATTAACAATAAGAACATGACGTAAAATAACATTGACGTTTTTTTGTTAACGTGACAGGTTCCTTAATATTCCTTTGTCCAATTCTGTCTTCATTAACTCTGCTTGTTTTTTATATGTCCTCATGTAAGACCGCCTGTTTCTTAATCTAACCACAATTCCCTTATTTTCCTTCATTTATCAATGACAACTATAACACAATCTCAAATAAATAACACCAATTGTTTATAGCTTCAGTGAAGAAGAATAAAAGAAGAGAAAATTTTAGGAATTTTTAGCAATAATCAGAACGGTGGTCAAATTATTTCATTAGCTTGACACCACTCTTCCATTCATACCGTTCTAACAATAACTGAGGTTCCAACAAGCAGTAACTGGTCATAATAACCAAATATACTTCAAAAAATATTTAATAGAAATACTTTATGACACATGTCTAGTTAAATTAAACTTAAAGAAAAATTCCAAAATTTCTCCAACTTTTCTCCAACTATCCACATTTTTTACTATTTAATGGAAAATTCTCTAAGTTAACACAAATCTTTTTGGAAATTACAAAATTCTAGAAGCCTCGAACTCAGTATAAATAACGTATCCTCCACGAGGATGATTCAGTCTATTTCGAGACACCGAAGTGACTACCCTGATTCTCTCCGTGCACATATCTAAGTAGAAACTGTACATTAACGAATAAAATGACTCAGCTACTTCAATGTAAAAACCATCTTTCATCATTCGGAAACCTGCTTGTTAAATCAAATTTAAGTAAATTTTTGAAATAAATTATTCAACTTATTTACTTCAACTTTTGTCCAACTATCCACATTGTTTACTACTTAATGGAAGATTCTCTAATTTTAAAGCAAATATTTTTAGAAATATCAAAATTCTAGAAGCCTCGAATTCGATATAAATATTTCCTCCGCGAGAGTAATTCAGTCTATTTCCAGACACCGAAGTGACTACCCTGATTCTCTCCATGCACATATCTAAGTAGAAACTGTACACTAACGAATAAAATAACTCAGCTACTTCAGTGTAAAAACCATCTTTCATCATTCAGAAACCTGCTTGTTTAAATCAAATTTAAGTAAATTTTCGAAATAAATTCTTTAATTTATTTACTTCAACTTTTGTCCAACTATCCACATTGTTTACTACTTAATGGAAGATTCTATAATTTTAAAGCAAATCTTTTTAGAAATATCAAAATTCTAGAAGCCTCGAATTCGATATAAATATTTCCTCCGCGAGAGTAATTCAGTCTATTTCCAGACACCGAAGTAGCCACCCTGATTCTCTCTATGCACACATCTAACTGGAAACTATACATTAACGTTTGAATAGCTCAGCTACTCCAGTGTAAAAATCATCTTTCATCAATCGGAAACCAGCTTGTTCTCTCCGCATTACACTTTAATTTCCGGCAAGTATGTTCATCCATCAAAAAATCCCCTCTACTAACTGTGGATAATTGAATATATTTGGCGTTAATTTTGTAGAAATTCATTATTCACAATTAAATGAAATTACGTGATATAGTATTATTTCTACTTCCTTCAAGTTCTTTGCTAACAGCCCATCTGAAGATGTTGTCATACAACGAAACCTAGGTCGTGGTAAAGAACTTAAAGAAAGTAGAAAAATACTACATCACGTAGTTTCATTTAATTGTGAACTATGGATAACAAAATTGAAACGCTCTTGTGTCACAAAAACAAAATTGATTTATTCCTATTTCAAGAAATATATTATATCACAATTATGGGTAAAATTCTAAAATTCTAAGAAATTCTTATTCCTAGCGGGTTAATATATAGGCTGGGGTTAATATATAAGTCATTTTATTCTGGTTCTTGTTTGAACACAGCGAATAAATAGACGAACGTAAGTGGTTAGGTCTTAACCTTTTGGGTTCTCTAGACTCCGTCTTAAAACACAGAGATATTTGGTAAATTTCGAACAATTATCCAAAATTTGTATACCGCACACTGTAAAATTATTAAAAACTTATTAAAACTTCCCGTTTCAAGTAAAACTAATTTGTTTAGAAATGACTTTTGTTCTCGTGTAAAGCACACGCGAACGTACACTGTTAATTTAGTAATTTAGTGAACACGTACACTGTTAATTTAGTAAAAAAAAGTATTCTAATTGCGCTGGTTAGCTTACTTCTAGTGCCATCTAACCAAGAAATACCGTCATAAAATACCGTCAACAACCAAGAAACCGGATTTATATCGAATAGCTTTTTTTCGCAACGCCCTTGTAAACAAATAGCAAATAGTCAATCGGATGCTAACTGTTTATCACGGTTGTGTTTAAATTTCTCCGAACGCGCTTGAAATAATATTTTTTTTTATTTATTTAATCTCAAAAATTATCTTTACTTTTATAATAGTAATAATAATTATTAATTTACGGTTTTGTTTTGAAAACATTGTATATAATATACAATGTTTTCAAAACAAAACAAAGAAAGAAATAATAACGAATTTAATTAAATGCCTGAATTATAAATAATATGAAATATTATATACACAAGAGTGACTAGCTCTCCTTATGCAGTTGTGATATAAGCTTCATTAACACTGTCACATTTACAGCTAGCATCGGTTGGTTTATATACAAACAGGCGCGTACACACGCGTACATTCACACACATACGCACTGACGCAGCATGCACATATAAACACGCTCACACCGGTACATACACACATGCACACCCACATGCACCCACATATACATATAAACACAGTTATGCGCACGTGCAAACACACGCATCCACATGTACATATATATTGTATAATTTACATTTAGACCAATATATGTATTTATGTACAAAATACAAATACACATCAATAACGTACATATGTAAAAATAAGTATTATATAAAAACATAAACATAAGGAAGGGGCATAACGATTTGTGTTAAATAAAAAAGGAAAAAAGCTCAAGCCGATCTCGTATCAAAAGAAATAATATATATATATATATATATATATATATATATATGTATGTATATATATATATATATATATAAAATTATCTCCTTTCTAGAAGTCGCTCAACAACAAAACTGCTCACGCACGCGAGACACGGCGTCATGTTACTTTTAGCAACTTCTATATTTAACGGATTTATCTCGACGTAATTATCTCGACATGTGACATCCCTACGTGCCCCACCCCTACATTTATCCTCATAATGATGCTCATATTCCGAAACAACGATTAAGCAGCTAAGCTCATAACACGTCGTGTTCATTAATTAAACGCAGATCACGGCGCAGATTTGAGCCGAGCCAAATTTTAATTCCATATGAAATATCTCATATTTATTTTGTGTTTACATACTAAGCTTAAATAATTTTCTCGCAAGAGGAATAAAATGTGTGTGATCTACACACAATTTTTTTTAGCTTGTTAGTAGTCCGTACTGCAGAAAGGTAGGTGGTATTAATTACTTTTTTCATGCATAAGCCATTAGCAGTATAATATCCTAATAAGGAAGCACTATACGTTTGGGGTAAAACCAGTCAAGATTTTCATCAAAAAGAGGCAATGCATGAAATATACAAATAAAAATATGACACAGCCGCAAGTTAATATTAAATCAACGATCGGGACAATGGTTGGGACGATCTGAGCTGTCAAAAAACATCACCATAGCAATGACCTTAACACGACAGTTCTCTTTCTTTATGGCAAGCGCGCAGATTGCCAGTAACTTTGTAGTGTATAAAAATCAGTTTTTGGTCTGTATCTACGGATACGAATACCTTCCTAATTCTAATTAATAACAAAAGATGCCATCTATGCATACTATTGCGAATAGCTATTCTAATTCAATTATTTTTTTAGTTTTTATAAAACATAGCTTTAAAAATTTTGATGGCATATCTCAAAGGCGAAATCGCTTTTCGAACTTGAAACTTATTTTTTATTCATTCTATTGAGCAATATGAAATAAAAAAGTCTATAATCAATTGGATGCTCCCTTCAGATTTGATAAGTCTTTGAAAGTGAACATATGTACGTACTTACATAGACACGTGCCTATAAAAAAACGACGTTACTTGTGCTTATTCACTAACATATCCTTTGGTAACGCGGTTCTTCTCTTATTTCCAGTACCCCTCCTGGATGCTAGTGCAAAACTTTCATAATTTTGATTAAAGTACAAATAAATTGTAAGTAACCAACTTTAACCCGCATCTCTTTTGATTAGAGGTGCGGGTTAAAGTTGGTTACTGAGGCGAAATTTACACCTAAGTTTTAGGCTCCAGAAACACGTAAGTAAAACATTTATTATATGCGTCTTGTCATCTATTGACATGTATAACGTATTTTTCAGTACATCTATGATCTTTTAAATAGAGATGTGTAATTCATGAGTAAAAGATATAAAAGGTATAGCTCACGTGTTACGATCATATCTATCACTCGCTCACTTAAAATCAAAATGTATCAGTATATCACTAGCTCAGGAGGGATCGGTGTCTTTTTCGTTTCACCAAATCAATCATTTCACTCACTCGTCGCGTCGTGAAGATAGATATAGAAGATATGTTTTGACATTACATGAAAGAGAAAGAAAACAATCGAACTGTTAAGTCAAATATAATTCAAATATAAGTTTAAGTCAAATATGCAACTGGATCTATGTAGACGAACGTAGCTACTCGCGATTGAATGTGAACGCTATGATAAAGTATACTTTAGTTTGCTCAAAATATTTGAGTAAAACACACAAACACTTTATTTGTTTCATTTCAAAATTGTAATTTATAATTGTGTATATACGCCAATCTATTCCAATTTATTTAATTATCATTAAAGTTATTTTATGTATAATTTGAATCTAGGTTGCTGACCCTAAATCCTAAACCTGCAAAGTATTAAGCAATGTGGATACTCTTGTATAATTTATTATTATTTTCAAACAATAGTGCGAAACATTCAGTCATTACTTTTTATCAAAATATTGTATGACCACTGTTCAGCGTATGCGTAATAAATAATTTCGTTAATAACTCGGAGTACCGAGATACTGATCTACTGAGCTAGAGATATAAATGATTGGTATATATCTTTCCAATTAATTGATATATACCACTCTTTTCTTTTCACTGATACATTTTGCGCACCTCTACTATCAAACAATACTCCACACGTTAGGAGTTAAAAAAAACCGAGCCCTTAATTTTCCCTAATTAAAATTACATGGTACATTTGATGGTTTGTAAGTATTAGCTATTGAGTTATGTACAAGTTAATATATTTTATTACTAAGCCAAATTTCAAGTTTCTGCGTCAAGGGTTGTGACAGAGAGATAGAGACACGTGAGTGATATTAGAAGGGTTCCTTTTTTTCTTTTGAGATATAGAACCTTAAAAACAAGATGTTTTAAATTCGAACAGTATTTTTTTTATTTTGTAATTTATATTAAAATAATGTTTATGATAATTTAATGAAGATTGCGTTTATTTCGGAGAGGACCAGGCAAGAACTGAAAGCTGGCGCTAAGCCAAGACACTTAATGGTTGTTTTCGTACACTCAACATTAACAGACGAAGGCTATCAGTTTAGTTTGTCCGTTTATAGTTGGGATAGTTGTTGCTCTACCAAAATATGGCATAAAAATATGAAATCGCTGTAAATAGGGGACTTCTGACAACGCTAACAGCAACATGTGTTTCTTATTATTATTTGCAAAAGGGATTAATTATTTACAAATTATTTGAAATGTTCGGAAAAATACTGATGAAAAGTTAGTTTGGAAGGAAGAGATCAATTTTTAATATTAATAAATATTTCCTATAATATATTGAATGATTTCAATGTATGTATATATTATTGTGTGTGCGTGTGAGTGTGTTTGTGTGTGTATATCAATATATGCAAAATACATAATATGAAATTTGTGAGGTGTACATAAATAGTTTTAATTTTTGTAAGATATCTCAAATAGTTTCTAAAAAATAACCATTTTAAAGTAAAATCTCCCATTTTTTTCTGACTGGTTGGGGTTGGAGATGCTCTGTAATTGGGTGTAAATATATTTAAAAGCATATTTAGCAATTTTCCTTCTTGAAACTGTTTTTAAACGCTTATTTGTCTAGACCATTTACATTACTTGCTAAATAAGCATATTTGTATGTCGACTAATACTTATATTCACTGAGTTTTTTTTCGAACTCACAAATAAACAATCTTACTTCTTCGTCTTACGTCTTCTTACTGACGCACATCCCCTAAAGTGGGGACATTTTAAGTGTTTCTTGACGTAGAATAAAAACAGATGGCCTTAAGCCAGAACTATAAAAATAGTTTCCTAATCATAACTTTTTTCTTTTAAATATCCATAGTTTATCATACGTCCAAACCAGATGCTAGAAATGTCTTGATACAATTCTTACGAACAACTAACGCACTTCTGCAAAAGTGGCGATATTTCAAATATTTCTAGTTGTATGATAAAACAAATGGCCCTTAAGTCTGGACTATAAAAATAGTTGCTTAATCATAACTTTTTTCTTTTAAAAATCTGTGGTTTTCTCGCGATAAAAATATCGAATCTTACGCTTTAACGTCAATTGAAAACATTTTTGGCACCGAAAATGTATTATAATCTTTTGTCTCTTGAGATGAGGGCAGAATTAAAAAATAGTAGCTGTTAATCAGTAATAAATAGTAACCATTAATCAGTAATAAATAGTAACCATTAATCAGTAATAAATAGTAACCATTAGTCGGTAAGAAATAGTAACAATTAATGAGTAATAAACAGTAACCATTAATCAGTAATAAATAGTAACCATTAATCGGTAAGAAATAGTAACAATTAATGAGTAATAAACAGTAACCATTATTCAGTAAAAAAATAGTAATAGACAATTTGTCACTGATTGCAAATATTTAATTACTTTTTTAGGTTTATCATGGTGAGATATTCTCATTTTAATCTTTATAATAAAGATCATCGGAGATCGCAATATAGTTTATATTATTCGAACAACGCGTTTAAACATATTTTTAACGTTTCGTGACTAATAAATTTTATATTAATAAATATTCGTACAAAATACGATAAAAAATTGTCAAAATCACAATTTTCCTCCAACTAACAGAAGTTGACATGTCTGCTTTTTTGCAAAAATTCGTTTTCCCAACTTTCATATGATTCTCATTAGTCACTACAACAGTCGTACATTATATCTTAACTCAACCTCTAAGGTATGACATATAAAATGGAATTAAACTAATCACCATTAGGTTATTGTTAGTTACGCTTAAAATTGTATGGTATCAAGCTAGCTCGAACCACGAATTAAAAGAAAAATTTCCACCGAAGCTAGCGCTGTCCTGACAAAAAAAATTTCAGCTATCAATTCTATATGCAGTTTTATGTTAACTCCGATAAAAATTTGTACGACAAAACTTAGCTCGCACCACGAATTAAAAGAAAAATTTCCACCGAAGCTAGCGTTGTCCTGAAAAAAAAAGTTTTAGCTTTTTATAGACCTTATAAACGAGAATTGAACCCCAATTAAACAGCGTTTGGCGTTATTAAAGCTCTACAGTAGCTATATAAGCAATAAGGCTTACTTGGTCTTTGGTCTTATTACTAAGTGTATAAGGAAACATTAATTCTACAAATATTATCTTAAAAATATCTTGTAACGGTAATACTTTCAAATAAGTTTTTGAAGAGAATGTGTGGAGAATTAAAATAAAAATATGTTTATCTGAAGCGACAATTAATTAGAGCCACATTTTATTTTGACTTAAGAAAGACATATTGATGTTCATAAAGGTTATTTTGGACTTGAAATAGCTGTTATAATTTGTGAACTATGAGTGCGAAATATAATTTATTATCGTTAGGTGTATGTTTTTTGTAAAAATATTCTCACACCTGATAAATAACAAGAAAAAACAAAATGGAATTTACGATCTAAATACGATAAGTACAATTAGACGGAATATAAATACGATAAGTACAATTGGACGGAATCTATATACGGTAATTACAATTGGGCGGAATTTAAATACGATAAGTGCAATTGGACGGAATCTAAATACGGTAATTACAATTGGGCGGAATCTAAATACGATAAGTGCAATTGGACGGAATCTAAATACGGTAATTACAATTGGCTTTTTAAGTTACAAGTAAAACCGGTATTTAAATCTTATATGTGAAGGTACCAGCTATCATGATTCAGTCTAAGAACAGTGATACGTTTTTCATCGATCGTGAAATTTTAATTGTTATATTATAAATTTTTTTTTTAATTTTCAACAATGGCGACAAATTATTAAAAAGTCTAAATGATATTTGAAATGTATAATAATCTAAATAACTTTATAATATAAGTTTCTTATTGCTCAAATTGTGAATAAACTTTATTTATTATTAGTTTTGAATAAATGTAGCTAATAATAAAAATATTATATTTCCCGCTTTTCCCAAAGATCTTCAATTTAAAAAGTTTAGCGCATATTAAGATGTAATTCAAATTGATTTGGTTTTCGTTCAATGTCACTAAAGTCTAAAAAATATACCAATGGAAGTGGCAATATATACATGACTATAATTTTTCAGGCTTAGCTTTCAAGACCTATGAAATAATTAGAAATATATATATATATATATATATATATATATATATATAACGTACATACGATAATATTAATCTCCCGGTTTTCAGACAAATATTGCAAGAACTTAGTTTTCCAAAAAATATTTCTAATTTCCTTCTCAACCTCCTCCTAGACAGATCAATCGTCCTTCTAGCTCCCAGGATCTCACCCTTAATAAAATCGTGGCCTTCCCCAGGGCTAGAACTAAGCCCTGGGGAAGGCCAATCCTTTTCAACATATATTCAAATATTAAATATACTTGGCGTTAATTTTGTAAAAATTCACTATTCACAATTAAATAAAACTATGTAATGTAGTATTATTTCTACTTTCTTTAAGTTCTTTACGACGACATAAGTTTCGTTGTATTACATCTTTGCTAATAGCCCACCTGAAGATGTTGTAATACAACGAAACCTAGGTCGTGGTAAAGAACTTAAAGAAAGTAGAAATAATACTACATCACGTAGTTTCATTTAATTGTGAACATATGTTCACACAAAATTCATTCTTCTGTTAATCCATTTTGTAGTATACCAGTTTTATTTTTGTAGTATACCATTTAGCAGTACGCTCACGATTTGCTTTTATATACCTCTGATATGTCAATCGCGGTCACAGAAAATGCTTTAAATTCTGCCCTTCCTAACTTGAGCCAATGGGTAAACTCTCTGGTATGGATCTTTCGCCTTCCAAGAGTTCTGTAATGATCTTTTCTAGAAAAACAATAATTCCTCCTGTTTCCATCTCCTTCAACTTTTCACACATTCCTATCCTCTCCAGTATTAAATTTCTTGGTATTTGGCTTGTTGGCCTTTGGCTTGTATTCAACTGTTTGATAGGATTTGTTCATCATTCGGGTTTAACAATTTTTTCGCACATCCTTGAAGTACCTTGTAGTTTTTTTCGCACATCCTTGTGAAACATAAAAATTTAGTAAATTGATATCCATACACATTGAACTTTAGAGATACGTATAAGAAGTGAGAAATCTTCAGCAATTGCGACAAATTAAGAGACATGTTAATCACATCGGTACAAACAAAAGCTGTACCATAACTGTCATTTATTCTTGTAGTACAACAAAACCCTCCTAGACATAAGTCATAACACCAATGACTTTACAAGAGTGTATAGCTGTGGTATCTCAATAAGTCTTAGAACGAACTTCGTATATACCACCTGTACAAAAAATAGTACTGAATGATACTATAATAATAAGTTAGTAATCACATGCTAAACACAGCTTTAATGATAAAAACTAGCCTGAACTATAACAAAATGCTTAAAGTTATATAGTAGCGTTTTTACACCCTGAAGCACTTATTTAACCTCTAATCAATTCTTTATATATTCTGAGCCATATTATAACTCACAACACACATTATATAACTCACATTATAAGTCACATATTATAACTCACACTCTTTTAAAGTCAAAAGCACCCTATGACACTCATATATGTCTGTAATTTGGCTCTTTTAAAGTACCCTGTGATACTCTTATATGTCTCTAATGTAGCTCAAAGATCTTGACGGGCCGGTATATTAATGTGGAAAGAACTTGCTTGCTACTTAGGAAACTAGCTCTTAAGCAATTAGTTCCATTAAAATCTCGATCCTAAAAGTATTAAAATCACGTTCCAGACAATGGATTCATCTGATTTAGGATCTGCATATTGATCGAGTGTCATCCTTAAAATGGTACCAGATGTTTATTCTTTTGTATATTTATATATATTAAAAAAAACAAGTTTTCTAAATACTGTTTACTGTATTATTTATTTACCAACTAACGACCAAGTCCAGCTTTGCACGGAACGACAGAAAAATTCTCAGATTTATGGTTTTTTCTGACTTAATCCGTATTTATCGCCATAGATCGGCTAATTTACAAAAACCCTACATCAATTGCATACCATTGCGGTAGCATTAAGTATCTATGTCTGGATCTTTTATCTGACGTACTGAAGTAATAAGTATATCTATTGGGCTGTTGCGTAGAGCTTGTAGGTTAGATTAAAACACGACTGATGTGGATTTTTTTCTAAATTTTTTGTATTCATAAAATAGCGTATTCATTATTAAACTTTAACTAAAAATATCAGTGGAGTTTATTATAATATGAATTTAAAAAATATTTAATCCAAGAGAATCAACAACCAGGAGAATTTCTTTATAGATGAACCTAAAATATTTGTTTACGTACAACATTTATTACTTCCACCGGATAAGGTGCAAAAATAAACATTATATTTTGATGTCAACATCACAGGACATCGTACAATACGGTAGTTGACTCATTCTAAATCTTGATATTTTTTTTTACAATATTGTGAAATATAAGTTAATTAAAAACCAATTTTGAAAAAAATTCAAAAATTGATTGAAAAATAAGCCAGTTGTAGGCTTTTAAATTTGAAGATACTGGCAGAGTTGGGTATATCCCTGTATCGTTTCCTCTCGTAGAATATAATGTACAATTATTAAAAATGACCTCACAACACAGTATTGCCGTCCTTCCCTAAAGGTTAAATTTAAACTTTTATAACTCGGTCAAGTTTTAAGATTATTAAAAAAAATGTTGACTCTTCATCAGCTTGTACCTTTAAATTATGATTATAGAAATAAACAAATTTAGTCAAATACCCAATTGACCATGTGAAAAACATTGAACGCTGAGATCAATTCCAGTAACGTTTAAAGTTCGGTCCTGTGCCTTATTTATTTTCATTCGAAATGCTAGCAGCCAAAAAAATTACAGATAACACTGTCATACAAAACAAATAACGATTTACGCTACTCAAAACCTGTTAAGCTTTCAGATGTCATGATTTTTCGACTTACTAGACAATTTTTATCACACTTCGGATAAGTTACACAAAAACTTCATAAATTGTACGTCCAAACCTTCCTCGTGAATCACTCTATTTATTGGTAAAAAATAGCATGAAAATCCATGCATTCGTTTTTAAAATTATCGCATTCAGACAGACAGACATACAGAGACTCTGTTTTATATTACGAGTAGATAATGATGTAATAAATATAACTATGAAGCAAGAAATAACTAAGAAGCCAAGTTTTATGAAACATTATTTCGTAAGTTCTTTTTACACGCGTTTATTAACATTATATTTCTAGCTCAAGAAAACAGTCGATTCTTTAACACGTAGACTGAAGGAACATACTTAAAAAGAGTAAATAAAAACACGAATAAGACTTCACAAGGAAAAATCATTAAACAAACCAGGAAATAAAATTAACTTTAAGTTTATATTTAAAATAGAACATGGAGTGCAAAAGTCCATCCGTGCAATTGTTTGTTTTGTTTGTTTATTTATTCGTGTACATTTGAAGAAGATAAATTCAGAAACTATTAACTAAAGAATGCTTAATTTATCTGATAAAATATTTAATGCAAACGCAATAACACAAGAAGGCTTAAAATTTGAGAAAAATATTTTTTTTACATATCCATATTACTTGTTAGTATTATAAAATCTAAAATATTACGTATCGTAATATAAATAATTGTCATTCGTAAATAATCAAATCATTTAATTAATTTTGAAAATATGTTTTTAAATCGATGCTCCGATTTGAAGTTAATCAAATTGTATACTGCACTAAATTTATTTAGTTAAGAGATGGTGTAGTTTTTCTTTTTTTCAGGACGCACCACTTATTTTCATCAATATAGTCCTATGGAAACCTAAGCAAAGTAAAACTAAATTTACATTCATGCCCTAAATATTGCGCAGGTCAGGTCTTATTACGATACCGTTACAGAATGGCAGATAGTAAGCCAAGACCAGAAAAAGTCATTATCTATAAATAGGCTGAAATAATATAATCTAACAGAGTAAAGAATATTAAACTAAAATATAATATACGAATAGTTTTACTTTATCCAATATTAGACTTTTACTAATGATCAACGAGAAGTTCTATCACACGTAAAGTTTTTTCCAGTAATCATTAAAAGCGAGTTAATTCCCAGACCATCAATAACACCTTGGACTAATTCCGCCCAAATTACTCAAAGTTTTAATAACATACGAACGGAGATTAGACAGTGGAACTTCAGTTCCATCCAATTCAATTCAACTTCAATGGAAAAAACAACCTCTACGCGCCATTCTACGTCTCGTTTTATTTATAACGCAAGTTAATGACATAATCAATATCATACCGATGTGGATTCGGCGGCTCGTAGCGGCGTTCTGACGTGGGCACGCCTATTGATCGGAGCTGGGAACCACGCCCCCTGGACACGCCCCCCCTGGCCCGCCCTCGACGGTATCTGATGAGAAATAGCTTACACGGATACAATTATAGAAAGACCGGATCAGGTTCGCATCAGCATTTGGTCCAGCGATGGTAATGGGAGCTCGATTACAAAAGCGACAATTAGTTTTAAATATATTATATATAGTACTGGACAATAGTTAGAACGAACGATCTGGCAGCAAACCTACCAAACAAAGTTTCCATAGATATTTATATATATATATATATGTGTGTGTGTGTGTGTGTGTGTGTGTGTGTATAATTTATAGGGGTCAAAGGAACACTAACGCCAAAGAGACAAATTACAGTTTTACATAAAAAAACTTAAGTATTATTTATTCTAGTTTCCCGGTGTCTACAATTTAACACAAAAAAAATCACAAAACACTAAAATAACTTACGAGTCATGAACTGTCAAACAGCGTAACCTTAGCAACGACAATAATAACATACTAGTGAGAACCCTTTCTACAGCAGGCATGTGGCTTATATACACTTTTGCGCCGATCCTACCAACTGTTTTAGTAAACTCGACATAATTGCCATCAAATGTAATCTTCGGCAAAATTCATAAATATACAACTGTCATTTGTCGCGTGGAATTTTAGTTTTTAGGGTCCCGTGCGCCAAAAGAGAAAAATAAACTCTTAGAGCATCACTTCGTTGTCGGTCTGTCGGTCCGTCAAAATTCTTTTTCTCAGAAACACATGAAGGTAATAGATAGAAGGAACCATTGCTGTTGGTTCTTGTAATAAAATCTAGCATCTAAGTCGATGCATTTAAGAAGAACCCCAAAAATATTTATGCCACATATTTTGACACTCGCAAATAAATCAAAACCTATAGGATACTTCCCATTTACCTAGAATCATAAAGTTTGACAAGAAACAAGATCTCGTAGCACAAGCAAAGGAAAATATCTGAAAATATTTAATTTGTAGGTATTTCAAATATTTTTTTAAATATGCGCCTATGAATAATATAGTAGGCAACACATTTTCGTTCTAAAAATAATATTTTGTAAATAGTTTAATTTCAATATTATGTACCATTAAATGTTTATAAATGCCTAATTGTGTACGAAACCCTCGTAGTGCAAGTTCCACTCGTGCTTGAGATGTTTATACTTTACTTTTAACCTAAAATAAAATAAATTTTGTATAAAATACTAACAATAACAACAAACAGTAAACATTACTATAATATGCAATGTGTGTTAAAATACTAATGAATTATCATAAAAAAAGTTTTTTTTTTGTGAGACCTTGAAAACTGTTATAACAAAAGACAAAATATATAAAATGTTTTAAACAAAAAGAAAAAAATAAATACACTCTAGAGATGTGGTGTTGGACTGGATTGAATTCCAAAATCCATACTCCAAGATATCTGTATCAAGCAGCATCTATCGACCTTACTACAATTTCGGACAACCAAATTCTTTACCCATGCCTGACAGCATCGTGCAGGGTGCTGCAGAGAGCGCCAGAGCGGACGGGACGGTCACCCGTGCAATGGACCGATCAGATAAAATCTGATGTGGGCGGATCATTGTATTCAGAAGTAACAACAATCAGAAAAGTATGGTGAGTGCCGACAGAACCTCATGATGGCCACAACTGCTCTATCAAGAGGGTCACGATAGAGAAGAACTGAATTATGCGATTATATAGATTTAAATTCAATACGTATTGCCTTAAAACCTGCTGTCAAATCTTATTTCGGGTCGTATGTATTTCCATATATACATCGTCTTAAGATAATTTGTTCTAAAGTCTGTTCTGTTCTATTTCTGCTCTTGATATGTATGATATAGAGAAAGTAATCCATATTATTATAACACTTCAAATATGTAAATGTATCCTACTCCAAATTTAAAGTTTATATTTTTTTATCCAAATACTTTACTCAGGAAAATTGTGACTCCGTTAAAGTGCGAGTTACTCTCCCGATAATAAGAATATATAAATATATGTTGTTCGTATTGGAAACTGATAATAAAATTCACCACCTATGTTTTGTTGATGTTTCTGTATAATCTTAACTTAAATTCCATTATATTGATGTGAACTATCATAAAGATATCACCGTAAGAATTAAAATTGAATGAAATATATTTATAAAATATATTTTTGCATACTACGCGTATAACAAAATTGTAACTGAGTGAATTGAGTAATTAGTTCTTTTTGATTGGCTACTAACCAAAATCGTATTTTTCATAGGTCTGAGATATTTCGAAAATCTCTTTATTGGACCTAAACCCAATCAAAATCATGGGCACAATTTTTAGGGTCCGACCTCAAAAGAAAAAGAACGGAAGCCTTCTAAACCACTCGCGTCTGTCATAGCATTTTTCCTCAGAAATGGCATGTTGCGGAAACATAAAATTTAACATAGTTATTAAACATATTAATCCACACATATATCAATAAAATTTTCATGCTGGCATTTCAGCTAACACTTATAAATATTTTCATAGAAATTTTATGAGAAATAGGTTCCCCTTTATTTCCTTAACTACTGTACAAAAAATTATAAAAAAACACGATTTTAGAAGCCCACCGTGGTTGTAAGAAAATTATAACATGTATAATTATAACAAATATATATATATATATATATATATATATATATATATATATATATATATATATATATATATTAGTGATGACGTTATGATAAAGTAATTTCACTTCAAACGACGAATCAACGACCCAAACTGGCGCTCGATTGTTTTTTTTAAGAAAACTTGTTCCAAGGAGATAGATGAAAGGCTGAGAAACAATTCCTTAGCATTTCATAGACGTACATATAACGCTATCGTGGCGCCATCTTTCGATTAATATACGTAAGTATTTCTATAAAGTCATCTATGTAATTAATGTTGAAATTTTGATCACAGACTAAAAACGATAGATATGGCTCATTACATTTATTACTTAAAATTTTCATATTAAATTATAAGAACGCGCCAGTTAAGTCTATAACAAATAATATAAATAATAATTCATATTTTACATAACAAATATAAAAGTGATTAAATTAGATACAAATATATTATTTACAATAAAAAAGTTTCAATTCCAAGTCAAGAGTTCCACATAATATTTACTTAAATATTTACTACAAAGATTTGCTGAACACATAGGATAATTTGTTACAAAAAAAACATTCAGAAACCTAGTTTGTTGTTGTATCTTATTTTCTGCACGCATTTCCAAAACGATTGTACCTAATTTTCACTGATCAAAATAAATCTTTCCTAAGAAAATAAATAATTCAATCAGGTGTGGAAAAAATAACATAATTCAATCGTGTGGAAAAAATTAGACCAAATATAATAAGATGACTAAAATGATGTAAAATAATATTTAAGTATTTTTATTTACATGACACGACGTCGTTTTTTGTTTCCTAGTAATTGCCTCTTCATATTAGTTTTCCAACTTTTGGAACTTAATAAAACCGTTGTATTTAAGTAATTTATTATCCAATTTTTAAAAGAATTACTATATGTTTTATATCACTATAAGTTTATCATTTCAGTGATTTTCAATACTTCAATGGTCCATTCATCATTGGACGAATGATAAAATAAAAAGAGAAATAGTAGCAATTGTACCGCAGCTTTCAATGTAGCACTACGCCGCCAATGTATCTCTTTTACTAATTTTTATAAAATGTGAAATATTTTGCATTAACCCTGTAGTACTTCTTTATTAGAACTTAATACGATTATCTTTTTTTAAATTTAGATTCATTTACAAAATCTACTTCAAACGCTTTTTTCAAAAATATCTTCAATGTTCAAATATCCCGATTTAACGGGGTATTTGATAATTTTTTTTTTATTAATTACAACTTTTAAGTAATTTTTCAAAAAGTCTTGAAAATTTACCAAATTTGAAAAGTTTAAATTTAATTTTTAGATTAAGCTTTTAAAATTTGGTAAATGGAAATACTGAATTATGACGTCATTTTTAGTGACGCTCATTGTGTTCTACGAGAGCGTTTGAGACAAGGAGATTTGCTCACTTTTTTTAAACAATTTTTTTAATGTACGTATAGTTTCATGATGTCTTACTAAAAATATTAAGTTAAACTAAAAAAGTAAAGTAGACAACTACATTATTTTATAATAGTCCAAAATTGTATACAATTTTATAACATGGGAAGTAAAATAAAAAATACAAAATTTAATCCGAAATTAGAATATAAATCTAAAATGCTCATAAAATAAATAGCATAATATATACAAAATCATACGGTCCTCGTCCGACAATAATTCTTACCATGTTCAACCGCCTAATGAAAAGTGGTAATGACACAACGATCCCCGGGGAGCCCGATCGGACGGAGGCTGCAACGGAACAGGAGAGTGGGGGAAACGTGATACAAAGTAACATTTAGATTTTGGTTTGAAGTGTTTTTGGCATTTCTTGCATTTCTTCGTTTACTGGTTAATTGAAGACCCAAAACAGTAGTTAATTTTAAGTTCGGAAACAATTTAATAAGCAAATATTGAAACAGGTATAGCTAACAATGCATATTTCATCATTTACTATATTTAGGGCATTTGTATAAGAACGTATAGAGGATACTGTTTACACAGTTTGTATTACTTGGCAGAATCAACAAGCACCTCGAATCTACTACCTACTTTGATATTAATATTTTATTTTCTCTGTATACAAGAAGTTATCTTATTGTAAATGTATATATACAATTTTGCCATTTGTTTCACCTTTATAATGCAATAACATATTATTATATTGTTTTTAACTTAAAAGTAAAATAAAAATCTCCTTTGGTATTAGTGTTCCTACTATGGGAGTTCTGTGCACACTTAGGTACCCATAAAAGTTAAAACATTTAATGGTACATCATATTTCTATTAAAATATTTATAAATATTGATATTATTTTTACTCTATAAATATATTTCCTTATATTCCTTTTCCAAGTGTCAAACAAATAATCGATTATATATCTTTATATAAATTGATCTATAAAAAATTCACACCACTATTAAGACGATATGGCGAAGAATTATGTGCGTATTTTTATATAAAAATGGTTAATTAATATGATTCCACTTTACGGCAAAAAAAGAAGGACACGTTGTGAGTAAAATAAAGAATCTAGGGGATCAGATCTTGGCTCTTCGATTCATTTGTATCTAGTGACAGAACAGCTCAGTATAGTTAGAAAAAGAGTCAAATAAGTGAATAATCAATAGTGTAGTCACTTATTTGACTCTCCTTAGTTAAGTGGCCATATTTTCTGCATAATTCGATAAGATGGCCAATGCCAAGATTTTAGTAATTAACACATTTATCATAAATAATTATTTTTATAATAATATAAGATCAGTTTTTAAAAGAAATAAAATTAAGAATCAGTAAATAATTAAAGCATTAATATACCTATATATAAAGGCTATATATAAAGGCTTCCAAATGGCTTTGTAAAAAAGTATGACCATGTTGAAGTAAAATCGTATTAATTTGTGATGTTTATATAAAAATACACGCATAATTGTTGAATGTAGTTATATCAATATATCATCTTAATAAAAAATTGGCCATCTTACCTAAACGGTGATGTGGATTTTAATCTTTGATATCATTGGATATATGCCATATGATTCATGATATCATTAGGATTCCAAAATGGCGGTTGCTGGCGGTGATTTTGTAGTGAGCAACTTATTGTTTTTAACGACTTTTTGGCTGAGGTATGGACAAATAAATTACAAATTATATAATTGCCAAGTTCTTACTCCCGCTTTCATCAACGTTAGGGTTGACTGGAGGAGTTCTAAAAGAGTCCTAAAGTAGTTCTCTGTTTATGCCTCGGTAATAAAATTGCGTGAATAGACGAAAATTGGCGCTCATGGCTACTAAAAACTAGAAATAACAAAAATAATTCAAAACATTAAAAAAAACGCGCCTACCTAGTAAAAAACCAACTAAAAACTTGTAAGCAAACATAAGATGATAAGGCGACATGTTTAAAATTACTGATGATACAGCTGCACATACAAATCTAGCGTTACTTACTGACCTACGATTCATTTTGAGGTTGCATTATCGTAGGTTATGTTTAACGAGAAAAAAAAAACAGAGAAAAATATCATAAAACGTAAAACTAAAAACATTATAACCTCATTATTATGAATACATAAAAAAACCTGGGTTCCGTTCAAAAGTTTTATTTTCAAAAATACTTCTTTTGTTTTAAGAAAGAACACATTTGCAGCATATTGTTTACATTAGTAGCCGTTGTTTTCTTTTATTAAATAGAAGTGTGTACTGAAATAAATAGTGAAGTACCCAGTAGATCTGTGTTCCTATCATCGACAATTAGGCATAGCTATTTTGATAGCATATAAATGAACATAACTTTCAAACAATATTATAACAGTATCTATATTACTACAAGATAATAAAATCGTAATTATACACTAAAAATGTTTTAAGGGTGTGTTTGGAATTAATTATCCGGATATCTTTATATTTTTAGAATATTTATTTGTTTTCGTTCCACTGTTTATTCCGGAATCATGCAAAAAAAAACTGAATTAATTTTAAAATATTCTTTGCTTGAAAACTTAGTGACCAACCTAAAAGCAGTACCTCTCATTGAACAAATTGAGCCGGAGCAGAACAATAAAACCAGCTAAAAGTATAAAAATCTTGTTCGTTCATGCATTAGGCAAATAAACAAATTTCGAAACTAATAAACTAATAACTCTACTGTCGGTTCAGGCACACTAAATTAATTTTAAAATATTCTTTACTTGAAAACTTAGTGACTAACTTAAAAGAGGTACTTTTGTCATTGAACTAACCGAGTCAGAACAGAACAACAAAATCAATTGAAAGTATCAAAATCTTGTTCGTTCATGCATTACGCAAATAAACAAATTTCGAAACTAATAAACGAATAATTCTACTGTTGGCATCAGGCAAAAAATACAAAATTAATTTTAACAAAACATTCTCTATTTGAAAACTTAGTTACCGTCTTAAACCTGAGGTACTCATAAATATCATTAAAACATTATATTTTCATCTGTTCATTCATCACGATTGAACTGATAAACGGATTTAGAAACTAATAAACGAATACTTCACTATTTGTTACGGTATCACTTAAAAAATATTAAAGTAATTTTAAGAACATATTCTCTATTTGACAACTTAGTGACCAGCCTTAAAACTGAGGCGGGTGTATATCATTAAACTAATTGGGGCAAAGCAGAATAATAAAATTGGTTAAAAACATTAATCCAACACACCATAACCGCCACCGTGATGTGTTGCATTGATAAACAGACTTACATCCTTTGACAGCACGACGTACCACGAGGCTCCGGGTTCGATTCATGGTCACTTGTCGAGCGGGGCTGAAGTGATGTTTATAATTGCGTAGCTAAAATGCACAGATCTATGAGTAGTAGCGCCACTTGTGCAAATAGCTACGCACTGTGACCACCAACCCGCCTGGCCAGCGTGACGTTTACGGGCACTATCTCCAATAACATATGCATTGGGAAATACTCGATCAGTAGATGGAAACAGGCACTTAAAGATGAACAGCATTAAAATTTTCCTTATTCATGCTAATAAATTGACTTTGACGAAACTTTGAAAGTTTAGTGGCAACTTAAACACGAGTTTACTGTATTACAATAAAAAGTAAATTAAACTACGTGGTGTAGTATTATTTCTACTTTCTTTAAGTTCTTTACCACGACCTAGGTTTCGTTGTATTATAACATCTCCAGGTGGGTTATTAGCCATCATTGCTAATTAATCAGAATAATGTGTTGAAGATGTTGTCATGGGACGAAACCAAGGTCGTGGTAAAGAATTTAAAAAAAATTGAATTAATACTACATCACGTAGTTTCATTTAATTGTGAATATTAAATTTCTACAAAATTAACGCCAAATACAAGATATTAAAATTTGATCAGTCATTAAATTCGATCTGGTAATGCTGAAAATATAAAAGGAAGAAATTTTTGAATAAGCGACTCGCTAAATTTTAAATTATATAAGTCGCACTAAGTTATTCAATTTAGTACCGAGAACGAAACCATCAACAGAAGCTAGTATGAATAAAAATATTAAACAATAAACATAACAATAAAACGTTTAAAACAATTGCAACCATATTCATGGAGTGTTTTAATCTGAAATCGTTGAATCCAAATATTTTAATACTGTAATGGGACGAAGACAGGAATATTGTCTATTAAAACCGATGAATTTATTACAAGCACATAAGATAATAAAATGGTCTAGAATAGACTCTTGCTGTAAATATCTCGTACCAATTGTAATTGGTACAAGATAATATATTAGACTCTTGCTATAAATATCTCGTACCAATTATAATTGGTGCAAAATAGTAAATTAGACTCTTGCTATAAATATCTCGTACCAATTATAATTGGTACAAAATAGTAAATTAGACTCTTTCTATGAACATCTCGTACCAATTATAATTGGTACAAGATAATAAATTAGACTCTTGCTGTAAATATCTCGTACCAATTATAATTGGTACAAGATAATAAATTAGACTCTTGCTGTAAATATCTGGTACCAATTATAATTGGTACATGTTAATAAATTAGACTCTTGCTATAAATATCTCGTACTAATTATAATTGGTACAAGATAATAAATTAGACTCTTGCTGTAAATATCTCGTACCAATTATAATTGGTCCAAGGTAAATACTTATCTTCCTTACATTGCGATCTTTAGCATTAACATTTTCAATTTGGGAAATTAAAATGAAAGATTTTTTTTTTCTATCATCGATACTATAGTTATTACAACAGATTTAACGATTTCATCGTTAAATTGTCTATTGTCGAATGAAAAAATTAAAAAGTTGTTCAATTTTGTTATTTCTTTTTTCATACATTCAATATATTTCTTTCATATTTTTCCTATTACCACTTTCGGTGATAAGAACGCGGTAGCATTTTTATGGATATCTCATTTTAGTGACACGTCATTTGTCGATATCTCATTATTATTTTTATCGATTTCTGAGTTCTACAAGGTACAGGTCGATGATATAAAATAATTTCATTAGACACTACTCGGTGATATAAAAATATGTTAAACGGGGCCGTTCCCTTCCACAATTTGAATTTAAACACAAACATTTTTATTCATTGATTAAAAATAGTTTCACATCCAAATATATTGCAAAATATAAAATCTGACTTTTTCATATGTTAAATTATACAAACACGGTACTTCATGTTATGAATGTTCCTTCACTGTTCCTGCTGCCAAATGGTGGAATAAATTGAACCCTGATATCCAAAATGGACCGTCATTTCATGCGTTCAAAGGTCGTCAAAAAAGTTCCTTTCGTGACTCCCCATCGTCCCCTACTTGTTTTTTTCTCCTAAATCGTGTCCCTCTCTTTTGTTTTTGTCATTTCATAATATATTTCGTTTTTTTGTATATTGTTTTATACTGATTACTTATCACTTATTTTTTTTTTGTTAGTTTGCCAATGTATTTATTATTGTTTGAACACTTTTTTTATATTTTGTTTTACAATCTTTTTCACAATCTATTGCAAACTTGTACGATGCGTAAGAAACTTTATAAGTTGTTTTTTAAAGAAATTGTTCTTGTAGCGAGAAGTACACCTCATATTTTGATATATTAAAAGCAATAAATAACGTGTATATTAAAACCAATAAATACATGCTTTTACCGAAACAGCTAATAAACATTAAAAATAAAAACATGCGAATAGTATTTAGAGCCCCTCTCTCCTCTTCTAGAAAGTCTCTTTAAAAAGAGAATTGCCAGACAGCAATAATTCCTATTATCTGAACATTGAGATCTATAATCGTGTATAATTACAAAATATCGTACATAATACAATGACCCAGACATTTAAAACGCCAGGTAATCTATTTTAATCCGCGTTATAATGAATCGTTTATCATTTAATTCACCCGTTAGGCTTAATTAAGAGTAGTGTTTTAATTACGGTGGGTTTGGCAATTGCAATCTTAACTTTTTTTAGATTTAATGTCTCTATAATATGATAATTAAATTTAATATATTAGTTTTAAAATAATTTTATGCGAAAGTTTCATTATTTTCTGTCAAATGCGTATTTAAATATTTCGCATTTAAATATATTAAGTATTAAGTTAAATATTTGAGTCCAAGAATATTAAAACAAATGATTTTGGTCAGTGTAGACTAGTAGAATCTGTTTTTAGACTATTCTTGTACTGTTAGTGAAAAATAAGGACTGTAATCGGTCTTAAAATAAAATGTTTTCCTATTTTTAAGAAATTTTTAATTTTTATCATATCATTGTTAAAGCTTAATGATAAGAGGCCTTTTAAGGGTTACGTATTGCAGAATAACAAAAACGAAATCCTTAAGAAGCACTTTATTGCCCCTTTGTCTGCCAAAACTCCTTTCCCAGGCATCCTTTAAAATATCTGTTAATGTCTCTTAATATTCAAGCTTCCAACTCAATTCGCCACACACAGCCAGGACTCTCAGTCAGATTTATTGATAGTTAACAACCTATTTTCTATGCATATTTTAGCGATTGGATCGTACAATAGGGCACGGTCGGTAAAGTAGATTTTTGTTCCGACTCGACTGGCAGTTAATCAGAAACAGAAATAAATGTTTAACTGTTAGTAAGTCCGATTGACAGTCCTGACCGTGTGTGGTGCATATAGGTGTGAATCGTTTCAGAGATGTGAAAGGTTACAATAGTAGAAAGAGACCTAGGTATTATAAAGTTGGTTAATAAAATTTAACATATAAAAATATTGGGTATTTTTGTCGAAAGTGCCCTAAATTGTTGTGTAGAATATTTCATTCATTTATAAAGTTGCAATGTGTGAGTCTATTTTTAATATTTGGATTTATCATATATCTGGTTGTTATTATCGTCTTAAGATCTTTTGTGACTAATGTCACGTTCTTAATCATAAAAAGATTTTAAGGTCGTCTGAATCGTTTTACAGATGTGAAGGGTTACAATAGTAGAAAGAGACCTATGTATTATAAAGTTGGTTAATGGAATTTAATACTTAAAAATATTGGGTATTTCTGTCGAAAGTGCCCTAAATCTCTAATACTCAAAAAATACGACCATTCTCACCTTTCTGACCTTTATCACGTACTCCAATACAGACTCTAACATCGAAACCATTAAATGTACTTCCAGATGGGCTGGAATCTTGAAATTTGGTGCAAAGAATTTTATCATAGCCCAATTAAGGGAGAAAATCCAAAAATGATCCATTTATAATTCTATTTGAAATCATTAATAAACTAAATTTTATGGGTTTTCCGATTTTTGGTGGTTTTTTGCATATTTTTAAAATATGTACTTACTAGGTTTTACGATAATATACCAATATGAAACCATCAGGGTGCGAAATCTATTCATATATGATCGTCGTTTTTAGATATAGAATGAAATTCTAAATTTGTTTTTTTTTTGTTTTGATAGTGTATTTGTTAAACAGAATCATCATGACAGAAAATCAGATTTAACTTTTAAAGTTTACGAGGACAGCACGTAAAAATCTCAGAATTGGCCATTTTTAATAAAGGCAATATAAAATAAATTCAAATTTTTAAAATCAAACTCTTTGGAAATCGTTGAAGTGTTTTTCTTTAATTTGTCATTTTGTTTTTGCAAATTGACGGCATTTTGAAAATTGTATATCACGTCGAGATGAATTTCGAAATGTTCGTTCGATGATTTTTTTATTTTCATTGTGATCGACAACAAAGTTACAATCGACTTTGATTAACATTTTATGACAAAGCCCCATCTCTCACTACTGTTTACAACTAGTTTAACGAGTTCAAGTGTGATCGTACCAATTTCGGTGATAATTTACATGACGAACGTCTCCCAAAAACGATAAATGAAGATAACAACAACACTATGCGGCCAATGAAAATGATTGACAGGAAATTAGCTACAACTAAATGAAACTACGTGATGTAGTATTATTTCTATTTTCTTTAAATTCTTTAGCACGACCTAGGTTTCGTTGTATTACAACGTCTTTAGGTGGGCTATTAGCAAAGATCTTTGCTAATTGCCCACCGGAATTGCTAATAGCCCACCTAAAGATGTTGTCATATAACGAAACCTAGGTCGTGGTAAAGAATTTAAATAAAGTAGAATTAATGCTACATCACGTAGTTTTATTTAGTTGTGAATAATGAATTTCTACAAAATTAACGTCATATATATTGAAAAATAAGAAATTGACTTATCAGCACATTCAGATAACTTTAGTCATTAGTATAAGTCAAGTATAAACAATTCTAAACGAACATTTGGTGTCAGGTAGTTTTGTGCTAGGTGGATATATCATGATTTGACCAAATTAAAAAAAACAGCCACGTTGATTGGTGTCGTGAAATGTTAGGAAAATTCGACGAAGGCTACCCAAATATTGTATTTAACATCGTGACGGGTGATGAAGGCTGGATATACCATTATGAACCCGAAACTAAGAAGCTATTTGAATAATGGGCATTTCGTTTTGAAGATTTGTCTAAAAAAGTGAAGAAAGATGAAATACTGGAAAAAAGATGGTTCTTTGGACGGACGGAATAACTGCACTGGAAAATTAAAAAAAAACATACACCCCCGACCTCGCACCACGAAATGTATTTCTATTTATTCTAACAAAAGATAAACTGCGAGCAATACGATCTCTGCACCTCGAAGAAGCAATCACTGCCTTTGGAATGACCGTAGAAAAGATGTCCAAAGAAGAATCGGTCCACTGCTCCTGTCAGCAGACTCACCAAATGAAACGATCATCGATGCATCGCTTCATTTCAGGGAGACTATCTCCAATAAAATAATATATGAATTGAACACTTGTAATTTTTAAATTGAGCCAACTAAGTTCCATTTTTGATATTCTAAAAACTTTACTATTGTATATTTTATTATTCTTAACTTAGTATTATCTATCATAAAATCATTAAATATGACGCAGAATATTTCTATATTTAAGTGACATAAACGAGTGCTACACAAAACCTGTGTCACCATTAGTTTTTCGAAAATTTTAAACGATATTTTCTGACAGGGTGCCTCCTATGTGGGACATGAGTCTCCAAAACCTGTTTTGCAGTTTATATCCCACTACAAAATAAAAACAAGATATCGGCATTTAGTAAGTACATCAAAGTAAAATTATTTCGATCAACTATATCAGTCAAGTCAATAAAGTTTTGTACTTCCTACACATCAGAAAAAGAACGGATTTTTATTAATTATTTTGTTATTTAATATTTGATATCTGAAACATTGCAAGAGGGGGCATTAGGTATTTATGCTATTTAAACAATAATAAATAAATTTAAATAAACAATGTATTTCTTCCTTTTATAAATAAAGAAGTATATTTTAAAGGTGAAAATTAAGCATAAAAAAGTTATTTTATCAAAAATGTTAAAAAACGTTGAATAAAAAATTTAATTTTGATTTAGTTAAACACAAAAATGTAATATCAAATGAATAGTAGAAATAAATAGTTGAGGATAAATATATTTGCATGGAAAATCGTTGCTATATACTGTAAATAGAATTTTCGTGAAAACGCACAATAGAATCTGACCTTTTATTGTTCAGGTAAACTGAAGATAAAACGGATAGATGTTTTATCAGTCTTCTACCAACTCCTGCCCAAATTACAACCTGTATATCTTTGCTTTTCGGAGTGAACGCATATATTTTCAACCAGCTATGTATAAGACTTCGTTCGCCTGAAATACGAAATAAGAAGTTATTAGATTTTCTTCATATATTGCTCTCTGGTATACCAAATTTCTTCAAAATCCGTCCAGTAGGTTTCACGTGATTGACGAACAAATTAACAGACAGACAAAAGTTTTAAAAACGGATTCTCTTATCTTCTATTATCATTATTCATGTTAAATCAGTCACTCTTTTTAAAATATTTTTCACGTACAAGAATTCATTGTGTTACAATTTTAGTAATAGTTTTACGCATTTTATTTACGAATTTTAAGTGTTTTTGTACTCAAATAATTAGTTATTAATAAAAATAAGTAAATAAAGTGGACTATTAAATTAATCAGTGAAACAAAACTAGTTACAATACAATAGAAGAGGCAATTATATGCCTGTACCATTGAATTTATAAATAATGATTTACAGTTTATATTCAACTATATATATTATTGTGTATATTTATTAATATAATTGAATAATCATTTATCAACAATATATGATATAAAATTAATTTTTCTCAATTTTTTCTTTTTATTCTACGAGTATTCTTTCTCGTTACTAGTCCTATCACTGTTTTCCTTCAGTATTATACTCGTATAATTCAAATCTATTATGTAACAACAATTTTTTTAATTTCATTACTACGTATGTCATAGGAATAACAATAAATGTCGTAGACTCTACAGAAAATGTTAACAATGTGTAATTCGAGTCAAAATAATGAAAAAAAGGGGGACAATCGGTATTAAAGTCAATTGCTATAAAACTACAATAAGAACGGATGTTTAATAATTAAAATAGTGGCAAAAACTTTACGTACATTCCAGTTGACATAATTGGTTTACATAATGAAAAATTATTTCAGTGGGAATAAATAAAATTACTGCTCCAAAATAAAAAATTTGGCCCAAAGACAGGAAAGAAAAAAAATTCTTTCAATTGAGAAGAAAGTTGTTTTCTTTGCATAAAACCTTTGCTCCATAAAAAAATTAATCAATCACAGAATATATACGCTGTCGCTTCATATGCCATAAAAATTAAAATTACTAACGCCATTAAAAATGAAAGAGACGACTGAAGACAGAAAAACTGTTAATTCACAGATTATGAAAGGAAATTAAATTAATGACAGTCGGGATTGTCAGTTTTCTTTGAGAGAATTAGTTATTGTAGCTGATGATCCACCAAATGTTCTACTAGGAAGCGATTAGAGCAATACTATGGAATTGAATTGGTGATTTCAAATATTCAAAGTCTATCAACTCACTTATATCTTGGAATAAAACACCACGGTATTAAAAAAAACCTATAAATAAATAGAGTTTTGATACTGAAATTGAAAGTGTAAGGAAAATTAAAGGGGTTTTAGAACCAATAAAATCAGATATTTACGAAGAAACATTCATTAATGACGTTTATCCTAATGATGTTTATCACCGAAAGTCAGAATGAAAAACAACTATGTCTTGACGGTATCAAATAAGTCCTCGCATTGTTTAGCGCGAAAGCAGCAGAAAGTTTACATAAATTAAGATTAACAAGATTTATAACTCAAATTTATAAAAATTAAACAGTACAACTTTATTCACTCTCTCTGACAGAATACGCAGCCAAACAACATATTAAAAGAGTATATTTGTAAGTTTAGCAATGAGAAATAATATAATATAATTATTCCCTGAAAATGATTATCTTCTGAAAAATGGGGTTGGAAAAAAGGATAATACTAATATAAATTACAGAACCAGCAGCACCAGACATTATAAAAAATATTTCTGCTGATATAAAACTGGTTATGGTGCAGCATATGGCTACAGTAAAATTGGTTTGCAGTAGGAATAACTGCGCCAACCACGCACCAAAACAGGAAAATGTATATCTACATTAACGGAAAAAGTTAAAAGTAACATTTTTTTTATATATTTTAATTACAAATCGGATCTTTACATTTTTACAACCAAGAGAATATTAATTCCAAACCCGAAAATAAAACTTAATAAAAAAAGCATGTAAATTTTTTAAAAACTTCAAATTTTTATCCCAAAATATCTACTTTGTCCCCCTTCAAAATTATCTCTGATTTTAGATAATGTATTGAAACAAATGTTTAAAAAAACCATCAAAATTGAAACTGAGGACTTTAAAGATGTGACGATTTTCACACTTCAATGACTTTTCTAATTAATGGATTAAAAAATTTAGGTAAGCAAGTGATTTTGTTTAAAAATGTATGGCAATATATAAAGCCTGTGAAAAATATACTAGACGATATATTTAAATAATTTTACTATTGCTAAATAGTTTATGGTGGTTATTTTGTTTAGATTATTAAAACACTACGATCATTAAATATAAAATAAATTGATATGTACTTAAGTATGTATATTGCAGTGATTTTGTTTAAAAGTGTAAAGATATACTAGACAATATATAAAGCCGGTCAAAAATATACTAGATAATATATTTATATAACATTACTATTGACAAATAGTTTATGGTGGTTATATTGTTTAAGTTATAAAAATACTATGATCATTAAATGTAAAAAAAAATTATATGTACTTAAGTATGTATAGAACCGTTGCAAATAGAGCTATGCTCGTACTAAACAGGTTTATTTATTAAAAGATTGCGTGCAGTGTTTATTTGCTTCCACGTACTTATTTGATACGTTATTCAGAGTTTCAGTATAAATGACCCACAACTGCAAACAACAAGTTAGCAGATTGGGAAAGTAAATTTTATTTGACATACTCCTCCATTTTACTAGTAAAAAGTCAGATTTAGACTAGAAAATAATGATTATCCATAGAAATAATGATGATTATCCATAGAAATAATGATCATAGAAAATAATGATGTCCAGTAAAAATTATATAAATAATTTTTACTGGACATTTAACTATGAAGTCTATACTGGAGCACATACTAAAGCCTAGATGGAGCTGAAAGTATAAACGAGACACCATACAAAGAATTCTCGTCTTCTTTGGCCACAAAGCTCGACGTGAAGAAGAAAAGCTGATAGTGGATAAAATAACAGGTAAAATAGCAAGAGGCCTTTTTTTAACTACCTAGTCAAATCTAATATAAAAGTTATCTTGTATGCTCCTCAACGAAGCCATGCGACATGGCCGAAACCGGGAGGGAAAGGAATAACAAAATCATGCAAACCGGCAATTAAAAGGGGACACGGCGACTAAGAAACCTTCCACAAAATTCTAATTCCAAGGGACACAACGACTAACCTTCCACAAAATTCTTTTGGACGGGAATCGGTGAATTCTTTGAAGGCTGTTTCAACCATCTCTTGGAAGTTACTTTTTTCTTCTTTCGTTTGTTTCCACAAAAGTACAAGTCTTTTTGCTAGTGTTTGTTCAGCTCATGAGATATTCTACAGAGCTTCTTTATTTAAGGAAATTAACACAAGCAATACAATGTAACTTTCATATTGATATAAAATTCTGCCTCCAGTTCAAATGCCGAATTTTGGAGAGATAAATTTTCATAAATATTCATTCTCAACTATGGAATTTTTACAAGAAAAACACAATCATATCTTTATTTGATTTGTGGAAATTGAACCAGAAACAAAATACAGAATGATTAATAAATGGCTGATATTGGAAATACAACATTTTCTAATCAATATATTTGAATCAGTTCAAACCAGGATAATTTATTACAAAATGATTAGTAGGAAATTCGACATCCTGTTAAAATATATTACACTTTTACGAGATAGCCTGTTTAATAATACTAAGCGGTAAATCCCTCAATCCAGTGACGTATTAACCACTTGATGTGAATATTTGTGTTTACTCTGGATTCACAATTCAATGAAACTACGTGATGTAGTATTATTTCTACTTTCTTTAAGTTCTTTACCACGACCTAGGTTTCGTTGTATTACGACATCTTCAGGTGGGCTATTAGCAAAGATATTTAATTTCTACAAAATTAACGTCAAATATATTGAATATTTGAAAACAGCCGATTTGGCTACATTGGCGATATTGTACCGTCGATACCGAATTAAATTTCGGAAGACGATACAAAGCATTTAGTGAATCTTTGCTAATAGCCCACCTGAAAATATTGTAATACAACAATGATATGTAAAATATTTTCCATTGCATACGTTGCGCTCATAGTGTGTGTGTATATATATATATATATATATATATATATATGTGTGTGTGTGTGTGTGTGTGTGTGTGTGTTAAGGGATTTATCGCTCAGTATAATTAAACAGGCTATCTCATGAAAAGCGTAATATAGTTTAAAAAGAAGCCGGATTTCTTGCTAATAATTTTGTAATAATTTATCTTAGTTAGATATTGATCCAAATATATTGATTTGAAAATGTTTTATTTCCAAAATCAGCCATTATTAGTCTTTCTGTATTTTGTTTCTGGTTCGATTTCCACAAATCAAATAAAAATATGGTTGTGTTATTGTGTAAAAATTCCATAGTTAGTTTATAACGTTAGTTTCCTTTTGGAAATTTTGGTCTGAGAGGCAAATTTTGTGTTTGTCCTAGGTTTAAAATTAATAAGGATAGAATGAAGATATTTTTGGATATTTATCTGTCCAAAATTCACTCAAATTTTATAAATTTTACAAACAAACTTGAAAAAAATGAGAATTGTAAATGTCTCGAAACTACGGACATAAACGAATTTTAATGACACACACCAGACCCAATTTATAAATTACCTCATTTGAGGCATAACTGTTGACAAGGAAAAATATAACAGCGCAGTTCCTGTCGCCATGGCTCGAATAAGGAAGAAAAGAAAAAGCTAGTATGTATATATATATATACTAACGTGACCCATGCGAAGTCTTCGCATTATTTATTCCATTATAAAGCTCAGATGACAGATCAAACAAATATTTTACTAAAATTGACATATAGAGGCGCAAGTATCAAAAGCATTGAGCTAAAGCGCCACTTTATTTATACGTGAGTGGATTTGAAATTAAACAAAAATTTTACCGACTGTCAATCATATTGACGTTGAGCCGTTAGATGGCAGCATTGCTGTTTTGTGTATATAATTTTAATAATTAATTAATTTGCAAAAACAATAGCAATAATAATTTTTTTAGTTGTGGATGCCGGTAGAGCAAGCAATTATCTATAAAATGATATATAATTTATGTGGATTAGTTGTGAGGTTTTTTCTAAAAAGGGAGAGTAACATCTTAACCTTAGCGTATTAATATATATGATGATATATATACATATATATATATATATATATATATATATATATATATATATATATATATTAAAATATTTTAAAAGTTCAATAGGTTTGCGTACTGCACAAATCGGAAGTAATTCACTTCAACCTGACGGACATAATTTTTGATGCATTTTTTAATGATTATATTAAATCATTACATTAACAACCCTTAGATGTGACCTAATAAAACAATGTCATAATCTATTACACCTGTTGTTCATAGGTCTTTCGTGCATTCGCATTGTTCAATTGTTCAATTTTTACAATATTGTTAGATGCGTTCTGTCTGGATATTTTTTCTGCTCGTTTACTTCTTCAGGAATGGGCTTATAGAGTTGCTTAGTGATTCAAGACTGATCATTAATCAGAGTGATGTTTATTCCAATTGTTGTGTCTTATTCGTAATTGTTCTTACTACATTTGTTAACATTTCTTGTTATGATACTAAAGTATGTTAAACACTTTGGGTGAATACGTAAGTTGACATTGAGTTTTCAGGAATTTTGTGGTTTGACAAAAACATGACTTAACCGGTTGGTATGAAAGTTTCTACATCGTGTAGTTAATAGTATCCAGCTGGATATAGGGTGTACAAAATATTATTAAAAATTGTAGATAATGAATAATAACGACTAAAGTAAAGGGCGCCGAATTAAGGTAGATATATATTCTAAAATAAATACTTAGGATTGTAAGTTTTTCTTTAAAACGTCTTCAAAATTTTCTACCAACTAAAACGAAAATCAACCTTTGTCAAACACTCCAGTTACCGTTGATTGATTATGGAGATGTGTGCTATTGTGATCTTAATGAAGAATATTTGTATAAGTTGGAATGTCTTCAAAATTTATGCATCCGGTACATCTTCGGCCTCAGAAAATATGATCACATTTCTGAATATAGGTTACTTCTCAAATGTCTGAAGATCCGTGATCAACGCCAACTTCACATACTTACGCTTCTTTTTAATATATTAAAAATCTTTATACCCCAAATTATCTTAGTGGCAAATTTAAAGATTTGTCTGCTCACGGGCTTGGGCTACGATCTGAAAGTTCACTCACCCTACTTATTCCTAAACATACCTCTAGCAGTTACGAAAAATCCTTCACTGTCCAAGCAGTACAAATTTAGAGTCACCTAGATCCTGACATCAGGAAAACCACGTCCCTAAACATTTTCAAAACCGAGTGAAAAAGTCCTGCCTCTCCTGAAACCTTTTCCTTTGTGCCCTTGTCCTTTCCTGTCTTTCCCGTCTCAAATCATGTCAATAGTTCGTATTGCTTACTTTTGTATTTTTTGACTAATAAAATACAAAAGTATAAGTAATACAAAATAAATAAAGAATGTTCGTTGTAAAATATCTTACAGTCTGCCGACTAAATTTCAACACCAATTGTTACGGTTGACTGGAAGAGATTGCTCATGTAGCAATGAGTCCGCCATATGTACTATCCATAAAAGGTGATAAAAAAAGAAAAAGTTTTACGTCAGTACTTCAATTCGCTTGGATTGTTAGCATGTTATTTTAATGCGATTTTTTTTTAGATTTACATATCTCTTTGATCTTGTTAAAATTTCTTTTTTGTCTTAAGGGAGCAGATTTATTTATAAAGTTGATGAAAAACGGTTGACTTATCAATTTAAAATTTTGTTTAAATTCATATTATTATTTTTTGTACTCACTGTACTCGCGACTTCAATCGAATGATGCCAGAACTCTATGAGCATGAAGTTTACTAAAAAGCTAATAGATGGCGTTAGAAACACCAGATCATAATATATCTATTACCATAAAGTTTACTAAAAATGCTAAGAGGTGGCGTTAGAAGTACCATATCATAATATATCTATTACCATAAGTTTAGTTAAAAATATAATAGATGGCGTTAGCGATACGTGATATATCTATTACCATAAAGTTTTCTAAAAAGCTAATAAATGGCGTGAGCAGCGCTGATATCGTAATATTCACAAAGTAATTTTTTTTTTCAATAAAATCAATCCCGTGCCGCTTGGATCCATCTGCTTCCGGCTACCTTTACCAAGTTATCTGTTCATCTAGCGAGGGGCCGTCCTGCTCTGCGTCTTCCGGTACCTGGTCGCTGTTCGAGTACGTTCTTCTCAACGCTTGTCGATTCTGCGCGCTATATAACTTGCTCATGGCGACTTCAGTTTGCCAATCCTACAAGTTATATAGGTGTGACCTTGGTTCTCCTATTCCTCAAAAAAGGAAAATTAGATTATTTATTATACTTTTTAAAAATTTGATTTTTAAATACATACCGTGATCAAAAAAGGCTTTCATATTGTTTAGTCAAGGTGTAATAGATTTTAATTACATCTCGTTATAATTCATTACCATTTGTAAATTTAATGATTTATATGTCTAGTACTTTTATGCGATTTGTATGTTTCATAATAAATTTCTTGGATAATTAACCAGTAAATAAATTTTAATGTAAATCCAACATTTGTTATCACCCATTTGAATTAATTACCAGTCAACTCACGATCTAATCAACGTATCAAGTTAGCGCAACAAGGCCGTAAACATGACAGAAAACAAGACAGGCGAGCGATAGCGATTGCGACACTTTTCCCACAGGCGACGCGTCGCGATCGCTATCGCGTTCCCAGCATTCAGTAGCGCATCTGTCGCAACGACGCGACGTACTGTTGCAAACGTCTTTCGTTTCTGATTCGTTATGACTTTGAAGAATGCGGAGACGAGGAACAATGCAATGTGACCATATCGTTATTATCTTTTTCATTAACAAATATTAAAATGGAATAATATTTATAGAGTAATGGTTACACTGCATTATTGTCTTGTAGTTTCACTATTATTCACAGAGTATTGCACCAATATACACATATCTGTATTAAAATTAAAAGAAAGATAAGTGAAATCAGTATTGAACATATGCATGAACGCCCATGTGTGCCCATTTATACGCGCTTGTTACCTACATATATATGCCAGTGTGCACGAATATATACGCATGTGTGAGTATGCGTGCTCTAACTTCTAAAATACCAGAGAAGGGGAAAATTATCAAATCGAATTAAAGCTAGATTATAATAGCTAACAGTGTCTGTGAGTGTATGTACGTGCACGCCCGTGTGCGCTTTGTGCACGCATTTTTAAACGCACACATACGTACACCTAGATAATTAAAAATAATTCAAATGGAAAGAAAATAATTTTTTTTTTTCAAAATTATTTTTTAAGAATGGCTCCGTCAATTTCGCTTAAATTCAATACGTTAATTGTATATCTCATTCCTAATAATAGGTAATAATTCATTATATCCAGTTTAATTAGCGATTTAATTAAAAGCCTAACCACTTAACTAAAAGGCGCGTTCAGTTACCGACCTAAACGACGTTCAGGCCTCTGTGTTATCTGCTAGCCAAATACAATGGAGGGTTAATTAATCATAAATTTTCTTTAGGAAAATTTACAAAATTATTTAAATTTCATAAATATTTGAATATTTTCATAGACATTTGTAATTCTATGTTTTGTTATGGAAATTGAACCATTTAACGTGTTTTAGTTTGATGTGAATAATATTTTACAATTTGTAAAACTAATTTTTTTCTCAAGCTCTGGTATTCCATTCCGTTCATTAAATATTACATTAAATTTTAGTTATGTTTAATTAACTGTAAAATTGAAATATTAATTAAACTAGATGACTGAGATATATAAATGTCTAATAGCAATTCTCTTGAGAAATATTAGGAAGATTAATACAAAACTTGGTATTATTTCTAAGAGTCATGTTCCTTCCGTTATAGTATTATCAAAATGCATACTATAACTAAAGGAACAGGACTCATAAAAAATCATTAAAAGGCTAAATTTTATTTATCATGATGTCACAGAATTTAAATATTTATATAAATTAACAGGTAACAGGCAAACGCACTTTACCTGAACTGACTTTTAGGGGTATCTCAAAAGGAAACACGATACCCTTATAAGTTCTCTCAGCTGCCTGTGTGTTCACAGGCGTTTTTCTCAAAAAATGCTTCATGTAGAAACTTAATATTTTCCATAGTTATAAAACATATTAACCCGCCATTATAAAACATATTAATATTTTGAGACTTATCTTGATAAATAAGACTCAAAAATATTTACAAACAAATTTTAAAGAAAGCCCCTCATTTAAAATTAAGTACTTGAAAAAAATTAGAATTTTATATACTTTATATATACATATATATATATATATATATATATATATATATATATATATACATGTATATATATATATATATATATATACATAAATAAAGCTTCCTGTAACTGTAACTAAAAACGTAGTGTTACTTTTAGTCTTTCACTCGCACTTATTGATTTCTTCATAACCATATCTCGTTTTTTTTATTACAGGCTTAACCATTTTAAGGAATTCTTTATAAAGGTGATTCCTTCATAAAACTTCTCAAATAATTATTTGGGAAAATTTTCTCAAATTATTATCAAAATAATGTGGCTTCAAGCAATGATTGATTCTGAGATTAGTTAAATTCTTCTCATTTTTAGAAACCTTTTAGGCCATCTTCTTCCACCTTTGGATTTTTGACATTTTCTACCACAATTTAAACTTTTACTACGGCGAGGTCATTTAACAATCTACAACTACTAACGCTTATATTAAATACACAAGCATCTATAATTAAATATCCAAAACACAAGTATCTTTGCAAAACTGAAACATATGATTTCTATAAAATATATCAATGTATAAAAGCAGTAGCTTGATAAATGAGCACGTTGCAATATTCCCAATAAAAGTTGTTTCGTGTTCAGACCTCATCTGGGTAAGACATGTCTTACCCAGATGAGGTCTGAACACGAAACAACTTTTATTGGGAATATTGCAACGTGCTCATTTATCAAGCTACTGCTTTCGTAAAATAAGTATGCAAATGATAATTATCATTGCAAAATTTAAATACAGTTTTCAATATTTCTCCAAATCACTCAACTCATAAGTAAACTGCGAGCCGGCAAGATATGAACCTTGGACCTTTCAACTCTCCGACCGACAGCCGCACAACAAAATTGCAACCGTTGTAATGTCAAATGTTAATTATATATAATCTTCCCATCGGAAAGCAAACCAGCGCTTTCACACTTCAATTATTTAAAAAAATAAAACTATGTAATAGAAGTAGAACTCACACCGCGAGGGTCATATATCTATGTATGCGTATGTGTCTCTGTGTGTGTGTGAATGTATATATATATATATATATATATATATATATATATATATATGTATTTAGAAAAATCATATTTTTAATTTGCTTGCAACTTATTCAAAGCTATAAAAGCCTTCCTACTTAGAGTTTAGTTTAAATAAGGTAGGTAAGGTATATACTCTGTGTGGTTTTCAGTTTCAGTTCAGTTTCGTACCTCGAAAGGAAAAACGGAATTCTTTTAAGAGTACTCACGTGTCTGTCACAGCATATATATAATGCGGGTTATTATGATCCATTACATGTTAAAAAAAAAAAAATATATATATATATATTTAATTACATACATACATATAATACCTGAATTTTTACTTTTGGCATTTTAGCCGAATACGTCACCTCGAAACAATGCATTTAATTTATATTTTCAATTTAATTGATTGATGTCCAATATGGGACGCGAATACACAGAAATTCGTACAATTTTGCAAATAACGACTGAAATTTTATATCAATCCCAAATAACAAGAAATGATTTCCTATAATTATTTTCAATAAATTCAAATTTACGTCTCAGTTACTCAACTCTAGATTGAACAGCGTCCGGAGTTGTTAGCCAATGCGTTAACCAAATTGGCAAAAAACCAATAAACATCAATATAAATCATGAAACAATATCTCCCACAACGTCTGTCTATTTGTCTGAACTGATTTTTAGCGGTATCCATTAATAGATAGACTGATTCACGGGGAAGGTTTATAAATGTAAAATATATATATATATATATATATATATATATATATGTGTGTGTGTGTGTGTGTATATATATATATAATATATTTAATAAAACTCTAACAGAATGTATTCTGTGCGTGGGAAATATATTTAAAAAAATGGTCTATTTTCAGAATTTTCATCTGTGTGCCTGTTAATTTGTTCTTTAATTATGTGAAATCTACTAAATGGAATTTGATGAAATTTGGTTTAGTAATAGATTATAACCTCAGTCAACATATAGTATATTTCTATCTACGTATTAAAAGTTAAAAGAAAACCCCTGACATGCTGAACATTACAATATCTATACTGCAAACTCTATCTATTAGCATTTTTAGTAAATTTTACACTAACAGATATTGTAAAAATAGACAAAATAAACGGAAACGGGGATGTTCATTATTGGTAATAACTTTCTTACCCCGAATTACACGCGAATGAAATCGCAGGTACAGCTAGTTTACTAATATTTTATTAAAATTACCGAATCTGTGAAATAAATTTCGGTAAAATTGGAAAAAGCATTTGTCGGAAAAGCATATTGGCGTGCATTACTTGAGTTTTTAGGAATATATGTATAGTAAACTTGTTCTTTTCAAACAGTTCTTCTGTTACACACAGTACAGTATCCACAACAGCATTTGTATATATATTAATCCATAAAAAACATTAAAATTTTTAATTGATCTTTTTGAAAATGTTACTTCTTAATGTTGAGACAAAAAATCAACTGATCTTTCTGGAGTTTTTTGTACAAAATTGTCTTTTTAATATTGAGCCAAAAATTCTACTTCTTAATATTGCAACAAAAATCGTACTTCTTAACATTGAGACAAAAATTCAACTGAACTTTCTGGAGCTTTTTGTGCAAAGTTGTCTTCTTAATTTTGAGCAAATTAAATTTTATAGATCATTCACACCTAACATAGATCAAATTTCCCTTGCCTGTTGTAGTTTACTAACGAATAGTTCAAAATATGTGACGGGTTTTTTAAGTAAAGAAAATAATAAACGCAGGCTTCCACATACGGGCACAGAACGTGTAAATTATTAAAAAATCTTTACCTACTTATGTGAAGCCGGGATCTTCTTTGACACGAGAGTCAATAACGGGCAATAAACAGAAACAATTACTAAATTAAAATTATGAACGGAATAAATACAATGAACTCAAGATATAACTACAAAGGATGAGTGGATTTGGAAACACCCAAATCTTCCAGTTCTTAATACTAAGGTCTAGAATCGAACAGCGTAACAAGTTAACGAATTAAGCAAATTAAACGCGCGAGATATTGGAGATCGCAACCGGTTCTTGCTGCGTGCATTCGCTAAATGAAATAGTAAATAGATGCCTTCTCACTCGAGCATGAAAGTCAGCAACCAAAACGGCACCACTCCTGGCATCTGTGGTTGTCAAAATAACTAAATAGCATTTTGATTAAAGACTTAAATAACGTGTTATTTAAAGGTTTAGATCAACTCTGTGTTGATTTGCAAGGTTGACCATGACCGAAACAAAAGACTCATCTTTCGGTTGAGTAACTAGGGAAATACGCGTTATAGAAACATTACAAATCGTAGACCGATAGATTTCAGTAATGATAAGAAAAAAATCAGAAATGCTTTTATTAGCCTTTTTCAGCGACTCCCGCCACCATCTTCATGATCGACGGATTGTCATGTTCACGCAACCCTTAGGGTTCTGTGTTTTTTACAATATATCTAACGAAAGTTGACACAGCTCCATAAACCGAGCAACTACCCTAATATTTTAAGCATATACACGAAAACATTTCAAAACTCTAATCATTGGTGAAAACCCAAGTAGTAAAAGTCAAGTTATAAGTGAGTTGACAAAAAATCGACGATAGAGATGGAATTATAATAAATAATAACGACAATTTTTGAGCTGTTTCCGGTAAAAATCATAGAGCTACGAAACCATCTCTAATAGAAAACCAATGCATATTTCATGATAGGCCGTGAAAGCAATACTTTTTATCGCTTCGCTGTACCAAATAAAAATAATTGTTGTGTCAGTTTTTCTCTTAACAATCTAGAAAGAATCATACGATTATTTTTTCTGCTCCCCGCTACCATCACCTCCCCTCTGCGCTAGCGACACCGTATCAGTATAAATTATTATCGACGACGTTTCCAATAAATTCACCGTACACCGACGAAACGGTCATACTTCTATGGGTATAGACACAATCGAATAACTAGGCATTTAAATAAAGTGAAAAATTCCGATGACATTCGGTTCTACATCCTGGTATCGCAAATAGATCACGATTCGCAAGTGCAAGAAGTTTTAGGTGGCTAAGAAAGAGAGTTTTTAGCAATACAGAACGCTAAAAATGTATCTATTTAACAATCATAAAATTAATCCAAAAGTGAAATATGACTTGCGAAGAATAATAATCTGGTGTGTTCGTGGTAAATTTTGTAAAAAATATGAAGCGAAAGTAAGAAACGCGAACAAGTAAACAATTGAATTAACGTACACGAACAAGGGATAAGTGAATTAACGTACACGAACAAGAGACAAACAGAAAGTTTCAGGACATATATAATACAACAAAATGTTGCATTGTATATGTCCTGAAACTTTTGGTACAAATTAATTGAAATAATTTCATTTAAAAGTTGTAGTAAAATGCTGGTTTTTGAATTTTTTAAATTAGAGAGGGGACTAATTGCAAGTCATTAGGTTTTCGTACCTCAAACTGAAAAACGAAAGCCTTATAAAATCAGTCTTGTATCTGTATGTCTGTTTCTCACAGCCAATTTTTCAGAAATCCTGCGATGAAGATTTTAATGTATAGCGCCCGGTATGAAGTTTTACGAGGAGTAAAATCAGAATTTCAAAGTGTACGAAGTTCAAAGCGTTAAAAAAGTGTAACCGTTAGGTGGCCTCTCCGCGCAACATTTCTGAACATCTTTAGATTGAGATATCAATTTGTTTATTTGGCATATTCTTATGGCGTAATTGCAATGACTGAGTCTGACATACATTTGGCATTTTCTTATGGTGTAATCACAATGACGGAGTGGGACACACATAGTTTACTATACTTCTCTTATATCAAGATGTAATCATTAAATGTCATTATGTGTGAATATTTGGTGTCTTCTATCCTACAAAATTAAAAACTCTTTTAATTTTAACTAGTCCGACGTTACTAAATATTGTTAATTTTATTGTATAAATTTGATCTTGTTCATTTGTGTTTTAATTAAATTGTCGGCATTTTTTATTACATAATTTTCAATTTATATTTAATGATATTGATATTTATATTTATATACGGTGTTACCTATTTTATACATTCCAAAACAATCGTACTTAAGGAGTAAATTTCATTCGCATCCGTCGCTGAAACGCACACTTTTTTTTAATTTTTCTTTCCTCTTCTTTAATAAGGCTACAAACCGGAATGATAAAATATACATAATATTTAATTGTGTAACTTTATTATCATTAATTAATTCATTTAATTAATTCTAATTTACTGAAATAATTTTGTATTAATATTTACCTAAATACCGTCACATAATTTTTTAGAATTTTTGACATTGGTGATTAAAAAGTTAGGAGGAGGCGGAGTATACACATTGTAATAAACTTTACAGACTCTAATCCCGCAAAGGAAGCGCCGTTTAAAAAACGATCCTAGACCCTGCTGATTGCATTTTAAAAGACTTTTCTAATAATGGTGACTCGATGAGATCCTTGAAAAATAAAACAAGCCACGTGCGACTTCCGCTCCCACATTGAGGGTTACTTACCTCGCTTGGAGTGAAATTACTTTATATATCATTACCAATATGGACTTTGTAAAGCAGTTAACATTTAACAATACCTAACAAATTTAATTACGGGGCATCAACACTATGTAATCTAGAAACGTTCTTCCAGTTTTCCTTCAACCTTTGTGCAGGCTTCAAAAATCTATCTATTTTTTTTAGGTGCAGTAGTCTCGAAGATTAAGGCGGGAAACCATTCTTCGCATATTTTCCAATAATCTGCACTACATAAATTTCATATACATATTATCTATAATTATGAAAAAAAAAATGTTTTAAGGCCCTTAATATCCAGTCCATTCAATTAATATGATACTCCAACGTTGTACATGGAATTTCGGAGTTTTAATATTTTTATTTCTGAGTACATAATTTTGGGTCGGCCACACCTCCCCTCCAAACCTCCCTCCACCTCCCTTCCTAAAATGTACATAAAAATATTTTTTTGTGTTTTCTATTATTATATATGCAGACTAATATACTTTATTAGAGGTTTCTGAGAAAGACCGCTGTGGCAGACAGACATACGAGTAATCTTATAAGGACTCCGTTTTTCCCTTAAAAATATTCATTCCAAAGTGCCATGTATGGCGAGGCAAGGCAAAAAATTAAAATTAAAATTTCCTTCTTTTATTCAATGTATTTACGTTTTCCTCTAAAACTTACTTACATTCGATCTTAGACTGAAAGAACTATTGTGCTGTGGCGTGCGGACGGACAGACAGACACGACGAAATTATAAATGCAAATCTAATGACACGTCAATTACTTAAACCCATTGGAGTTTAATCCTAGCATCCTAGCTCTACAAAGGAATAAAGACACTTTAAAAAAAATTGTAATCCTTTAAGTGAATTTGAGAGCTTATGTAATAAACGAATAAAACGTTATTACCAGCTTCAGCTTAGTCAAAAATATATTATGATAAATATATTTTGAGTCTGAATGAGCTTCAAATTCACTCTCAACTGATAATGCCCTAACAAAAGTCACAAATTAAGTCTAACATAAGCCTCAACTTCAAAAAATTCCAAAACACATTAACCCAAATCAGCAAATCACTAAATACGAAAATCGTATTGCAAATACAAAAATTCCGACCACTATAAAAGCCAACAAAACCAGTAGGTCACACCATACCACAGACAGATCGACAATACTATCTCCTTAACAATAGAACAAATTGAACCATTACGTAATACGCCGTATGCACATATTCAAATTGTATTTATTTACTTTCTAAACTAATGAACGGTATTAAGCCATCAGTTAAATTATATAACTCGAATCGCAATTACATAAGCCCATAACCAATAAAGACCCAAGAAGGTTTAACGACAGGTTCCAGCGATAGGTCGGTATGGTTGTTACTAATTACTGTAGTATCATAACTATTGGGTAACACTCGACGTGTAGATGTTTGTAATTAAATTGATTAAATTGAAACGTGAATGGTATTTTTGTGACATGTGAAAGCGACGGGTTCGCATGTTTGATGACAAGATTTTGTTTTATATATTTTGATATCACATCGGATGTTGGTTGGTAGGCTAGCTGTCCGTCAAAAAATCAAAAGGTCCAGGGTTCACGTCTTGGCTCGTGAGTTTTTAAAGAGGATGACACGAGTTGTACTTATTTAAAGAATTTTTTAAATTTTCTCTTTTATAAAAATGCCAACATGCATTTGTTATATCTGCATTAAGTCACATTGAATTATTTAGTTAATGTAAACCATGAAACCGCTTATGACAAGATTGTTAATTTAAAAAAAAATGTATCATTAACTTGACCAAACGTTTTCCATTGAAACAAATCAAAGTGAAGCAAATAGTACCAGCATTGCGTAAAGCTACTCTAAAAAATGTCTCAGAATTTTCATATTAGTATAAAGTACAAAACGGATTTCCTATTCAGAGCAGTGAAAATATTTTAGAATACTTAAGAACAAATGTTCAGAAACGTGTAGAAATTCCAAAAAATACCATGTTTCTAGATATATTTACTGCCTACATTTAGAAATTCCTGGGTTCTTTTCGAACCAAAGTCCAAGTTTTCATCTGTTTAAAGCAATTATTTACAATCTTGAAGTTTTAAATTCCCTTCCAAAAGAATTCAACAAAATTTAATATTTACTTAATTTCCATTATGAATATTCAATATTTAAATCACGCGAAATGATCTATATTTATTTACATATAATAAAATTGTAGAATTAGAATATATTGAAGATATTCACGAAAAGAACTCGCACTACGGGAGTTCAAGAAAGAATATCTATTTAGACGCTAATTAATATTTCAGGGTACGTATTATTTAAAAATATTAATTTTTAACAAAGTAAGTACTACGGGAGTTCTGTACATATTTGTTTAGACGCTAATTAATATTTCACGGCACGAAGTATTCCTATTATACTATTTAAAACTATTAATTTTTAACAAAGTAAATACTACGGGAGTACTGTACATATTTATTTAGACGCAAATTAATATATCACGGCATGTAGCATTTCTATTATACTATTTAAAAATATTAATTTTTAACAAAGTAAATACTACGGGAGTACATAATTATTTAGACGCGAATTAATATTTCACGGCACGTAGTATTCCTATAATACTATTTCAAATTATTAATTTTTAACAAAGTAAATACTACGGGAGTACATAATTATTTAGACGCGAATTAATATTTCACGGCACGTAGTATTCCTATAATACTATTTCAAATTATTAATTTTTAACAAAGTAAATACTACGGGAGTACATAATTATTTAGACGCTAATTAATATTTCACGGCACGTAGTATTCCTATAATACTATTTAAAAATATTAATTTTTAACAAAGTAAATACTACGGGATTACATAATTATTTAGACGCTAATTAATATTTCACGGCACGTAGTATTCCTGTTGTACTATTTAAAAATATTAATTTTTAACAAAGTAAATACTACGGGAGTACATAATTATTTAGACGCTAATTAATATTTCACGGCACGTAGTATTCCTATAATACTATTTAAAAATATTAATTTTTAACAAAGTAAATACTACGGGAGTACATAATTATTTAGACGCTAATTAATATTTCACGGCACGTAGTATTCCTATAATACTATTTAAAAATATTAATTTTTAACAAAGTAAATACTACGGGAGTACATAATTATTTAGACGCTAATTAATATTTCACGGCACGTAGTATTCCTATAATACTATTTAAAAATATTAATTTTTAACAAAGTAAATACTACGGGATTACATAATTATTTAGACGCTAATTAATATTTCACGGCACGTAGTATTCCTGTTGTACTATTTAAAAATATTAATTTTTAACAAAGTAAATACTACGGGAGTACATAATTATTTAGACGCTAATTAACATTTCACGGCACGTAGTATTCCTATTATACTATTTAAAAATATTAATCTTTAACAAAGTAAATATTTTGCCTACTATGCCTTTCCAAGTCGTAAAAGGTTGGTGCATATGTGAAAAATTACAAGATCTGGGATAATCGCTATCTTTTTTTCTTACTATCTTTTCTTGTTATCTTCTAGTCAGATTTGACCAACCTTTTTTTCACTATTTTTGGCTCAGTTGTTTAGGAAATAAGGGGCCGAATACAGTATTTTAACATATTTTTGTGACATATTGTTAAATATGCAATAAAACATTGTTAAAAATATTTTTTGTATTCTTCATAACAAATCCTTTTCATATGAAGGCTTTATTTACCGCCTCTTTAATTCTTATATGAATATTTTCAAAAAATTAACTAGGAGAATATATGGGTTAATAAGATATATTACTACTCCAAATTTCAAGTTTCTACGTAACGTAGTTTATGAGAAAATTGGCTGTGAATAGAGAAAAACGTAAATTGCCTACTACGCCTTTCGTAGGCGTAGCGACATAGGGCATATTCAAAATATTATATTGTGACGTCTATAATCGTAGCTATTGTTTTCCTACAACCTTTACGTAAACTTCTGAAAACCCATAATTTTAGGTTGAATAGTTTGGGAAATAAAAAGGTATTTTTTGCAAATTTTTCAATATAAATCTCTCAGCATATTTTTCAATTATATTTGAGCTCTTTCAAACCACATTCCTCACTATATAAGGGATTCTTTTTTTCTCGTTTTTAATTTGTCTCCTTAAAATTCGCATATAAATATTTTTGAGTTTTAGCTATTCAAACATGTCCAGATTAATATGTTTTAATGCTACGCCATAATTTCGAGTTTCTACGCTAAGCAGTTTCTGAAAAAAACGGCCATGACTGACGAAAAGACAGATACGTGGGTGATCTTATAGGGGTTCCTTTTTTTCATCTTAAGGTGCGGAACCCTAAAATATTATCAAGAGGATATAATAAACGTAACAGAAGGCAAAAATATTGTTATTGTCTATTTATATGTATGTAACAAACATACGCTATGTTCGCGCATCACGCAAAAATTACTAAAGACATCTTCATGGGTGGATTCTGTTATTCTCAGATCAGATATGTCCCGATCAAGTGATTCGGTCCATTATTCTGAATAAAAAAATTAATTATTTAGAAATGTATATAATTTTTTCAGATTTTTCTTTTTTCAAAATTATTTGATGAATCAGACGTATTAAGAAAATTATGAAAAAAACGTCACGCCGACATTTTGCAAACAGTCTTTATCAGCTTATCTCATAATAACATTTAATTTTGAAAAAGTTTATTCGTACAATTTTCATAGTTTTGAATTTTTGGAAATAGTAGGAATCGATGTAATAAATATACTGGAGGTAGTTGTCTTGTGACATTAAGATCCAAAAAAATTAGTATATTTTTTTTATTGAAAATTATTTTTTCCCAAACTGTTAATATAATATCATTTTAATAGCAAAAAAAAATTTTTTTTTAAATAAAATAAAGTGTAATGAAATACTTACTTTTCCTGTAATGATAATTGTACAATTTTTAAAAGCGATGTTTACCAAAAATAAACGGTTAATGATTTTTTCTTCAAAATATTAAAATAACATAATTTTACATTAACTTTGTTTTTTTGACAAATCACTCGACGGATATTTTAAATAAAATTAAAAGTATGGTAAAATAACTACTTTTCCTGTAACTGTTAACTGTACAATTTTTGAAAGCGATTTTTATCAAAACTGAACGGTAGATAATTTTTAAATTTTAAAACAAACTAGATATTTATAGTTTGAATAATGTATAAAAAAATCAGCAAATTTCGTCTGGACACGATAACAATCTTAATACAGTTAATTAACAATCCTTTTTGAGGGCGATCATCTCAGAAACAGTTAAATTGTTTCACATCTCCCAAATATATATTATGTTTACAAAAATGAAAGAAATTAACCTTATGAAAATATATTGTGAGAAAAAATATATGCTCTGTCTAAATCTTAACTTAGTTTTATCTATATTAAATACTTATACATATAATTTACTAAAAGGTGAATGCAAAGATATATAACTTTCTACTTTCATTTGGTCCATAAATTATTTACTGTAGAACGTCTAATCATATGTCTTTGTCAATTGTGATTAGGTTTACATGTTCCATTAATAGTGGAAGTCTATTTAATGGCGAATGCAAACGTATGTACCTCATTAATATTAGAGTCGAATTACTTACAAATCATTTGCGGAAACTATATCAATTCTGTGCCTGTTAGGTATGAAAACAAACCACCAAAAGAGATAGTTTTAAGCAGCGCAAAAAAATAACAAAAAAATAAGGGGAACGGTATTATTTCAAATTGAGTATTTTGTTTTCTTTACAAGTTATGAGTATCTTATTTTAATATTGCAATACGGAAGATTTTAAGTAAGAAAAAACAATATGGATTTGCTGTTGTATGTTTCTGAGTTATGGAATTCATCTGTTTTTGTTCAATATATTCATTATTTCTACTTATATCGATGTTGAAAACATTATCACTTACGAGTAAAAAGGGAAATTGTATTATTTCAAATTGAGTATTTTGTTTTCTTTACAAGTTATGAGTATCTTATTTTAATATTGCAATACGGAAGATTCTGAATGACAAAAAAAGAAGATGGACTTGATGTTCTATGTTTCCAAGTTATCGAATTCATCTGTTTTTGTTCAATATATTCATTATTTCTACTTTTATCAATGTTGAAAAAAGTTATCACTTGCGAGTAAAAAGGGAAATTGTATTATTTCAAATTGAGTATTTTGTTTTCTTTGCAAGTTATGAGTATCTTATTTTAATATTGCAATACGGAAGATTTTGAGTGAGAAAAAAACAATATGGACTTGCTGTTGATTGTTTCCAAGTTATAGAATTCATTTGTTTTTGTTCAATATATTCATTATTTCTACTTATATCGATGTTGAAAAACATTATCACTTACGAGTAAAAAGGGAAATTGTACTATTTCAAATTGAGTATTTTGTTTTCTTTACAAGTTATGAGTATCTTATTTTAATATTGCAATACGGAGGATTCTGAATGAGAAAAAAAGAAGATGGCCTTGATGTTCTATGTTTCCAAGTTATAGAATTCATCTGTTTTTGTTCAATATATTCATTATTTCTACTTTTATCAATGTTGAAAAACGTTATCACTTGCGAGTAAAAAGGGAAATTGTACTATTTCAAATTGAGTATTTTGTTTTCTTTACAAGTTTTAAGTATCTTATATTAAAATAGCAATACGGAAGATTCTGAGTAGAAAAAAAAAGAAAATGGACTTGCTGTTGATTGTTTCCAAATTATAGAATTCATCTGTTTTTGTTCAATATATTCTTTATTTCAATTTATATTGATGTTAAAAACCCTGTCAAGTTCGAGTAAAGCTCGCGCTATGGGGTGTCTGTATGTACTTAGGCACTTGTGAATATTTAATGGTCGACAGTATCCATATTAAGCAGGCGTCTTTGAGGCTGGTCGTAATGACCTGGTACATTATTAAGTTCGATTATGTTATTAATATTTATGTATGTTGCTGAAATTCTCAATGGTGTGAGTTAAGACATCCTTCTCCTGATCGCAAAACCTTTCAAGCGGACATGAAAGTAATTGGATCTGAAAAACTATTATTTATACAGTAATTTTGTATGCAATTATAACAAGTTTGATTAGCTTATGAAGTGAGATAATGTGAGAAAATTTTATTATTTTGTTAATTTTCAAAAATAATTCGTAAAACTACATACTTTATCTGTGAGTATTTTTATCTCAATGATGCCAAGTTAACCTATTTATAATATTTTTAGTCACGTAAATATATTTCCTAACAGGTCCGTCTCAGGCGTAAAATTATGGTGAAAAGCTCAAAAGCTATGAAGTTTAGAGTCATTTGTGTGCTTTTCCTGTGAACTTCATTTAAATTTCCAGTAACGCCATTTTTATAATTTTGACTTCAGCGTTTTTGGAGATAGAAGGGGTACATATTTTCATGTATCAAAAAAAGCTTTTGGTACCCTTGTAATTTTAATATAATAATATCCGGCACAGTACATGAAGTGGAAAACATCTAATACTTTATTTACTATCTCAAAAATATATTGTTATTTTTGAAATAGTAAAAGAAGTATTATATATATATATATATATATATATATATATATATATATATATATATATATATACATATACATATGTATATATATATACATATAAAACGGAAAATGAAAAGTTTTAGCAAACTTATTATTCGCTCTTTGATTGATGTCTTATGCAACACAAAAAAGGTAAAAAAATGTCGATTAGATACTTTATGTGCACTTATAAAAATGAAAAGTTTTAGCAAACTTATCATTCGCTCTTTGATTGATGTCTTATGCAACACAAAAAAGTTAAAAACATGTCGATTAGATACTTTATGTGCACTTTTAAAAATGAAAAGTTTTAGCAAACTTATCATTCGCTCTTTGATTGATGTCTTATGCGATGCAAAACAATAAAAAAATGTCAATTGGGTACTTTATGCGCACTTATAAAATTTCAACATCAGCATTATTGAAAGTTACCTTTTAAGATACATGCTATTGAAAGTTACCTTTTAAGATACATGCTATTGAAAGTTACCTTTTAAGATACATGCTATTGAAAGTTACCTTTTAATGTACATTAGCACGTTTTATTACCTTCTACGCCAAAAGTTTTCTGAGAAAAAATGGCTGTAAAAGATAGGCAGATGACAGAATACGTGAACCATTATAAAGTTCCATGTTTTGTTCCTTTTGAGGTACCGAACCCTAGAAATGGTCAGCTATTAGAATATTTGTATCTCGTATGTCAATTGACATTTCCATTGGTATACGAGAAATATTCTACATTCCATATTTATAAATTCTATTAATATATTCTACATTCCATATTTATAAATTTTGTTAAAATATTTATACATTCATACGGCATACGAGAAATATTCTACATCCCATATTTATAAATTCTATTAATTTATTCCATATTTATAAATTTTGTTAAAATATTTACATCTCGTATGCCAATTGACATTACCATTGGCATACGAGGAATATTCCATATTCCGTTTTTACAAAACCTGTCAAGTGCATGTCGGAAAAAATTCGATTGGCACCTGAATAGTTTTCTTAATTCAGTTCCTTAGTTATTCCAAAAAAAAAATTAACACAACATAAACGAGGTAATTTTGAATGAATGTGTTCATTTAAAATTATTACTTTAACAAAATAAGAAAAAACTGGGGGTTTCCCCGACATAAGATCACAGATGAGGTGAAATTTCTGTAATCGTTCATGTTATTTAATAATTAATAATAATAAAATTAGTTTTCTAGAAGTGCTTTCTTTCTTTTTCTTGTTATTCTAATTAAAGCTATATTTTCAAAAATTTTAGCAATGTACTTAATAATTTCGCTTATAATTTTTAAATGATACAAAGCGAGACTAAAGGCTCTTAAATCGGTGTCGATCTGTCGATTCATATATAGATTAGCCTTTAAATACACTTTATGATTATGTCGGTTGCTATATTGCTAGCTCTCGACTAACAACATGGCGATTATTTTCTCAAGCGTTACACAATTTTAACGTGACAGAATGACTCAGATCTTGTTAAAGAAGTCACACTTCAAAAAACACTTGTATTAATTAACTTATAGAGAGATGCATTTCATTTTTAGAGTTCCTACTCTCTCTCTACCCAATGGATTCTTAACCCAAAATTCGCCTTGAAAAATTAAAGAGTAAACTTAAAATCCCACTCCTAATTAATCTTTTCTAGTGGTTTATCTGGATAATACTTCTATGCGGATGCGAGGTCTGGACAATTAAGGAAGATCTCAGGAAACATATAGAAACATTCGAAATGTGGGTCTACATCTTGGACTCAGAAAATCACTAATGATTAACCAAAAATGTAAGCTTTTGCAAACCATCAAACAAATAAAGTTGCATGTGCTCAAACGAGAGAGTTCTTACAACTAAAATGATAGAAAAATTGTTCAGAGAAGGAAAACTGATCATAAAAGAAAATCATTATTATGTAACGTCGGAAAATAAACAGGTATTATGAGTACCGCCGAACTTTTAAACCTTGCCAAGGACAAACCAAGACCAAATATGCAGAGCTGGCTGTCAAACATTGCTAGTTGAAGAGGCACCCTTAAGAAAAAATAAGAAGAAACACAATGGAACTTTTTCGGTTAATATCACAAAATGTTATAGAAAAACGTGGTTAAATTAAGTAAAAACATAGAAATAAAAATACTTTTCTAAGAATCGAATCAAAATTGGAGAAATATCCTTTGTCACGAACGGTATGTCATAAAAGATATCTCTCAATTTATAATAAGAAACGTGGACGATATTTTTTATACGCAATCTTCTTCCCGAGATATCAAACCACAAAGCGGTTTATATTTTCTAACACATTCCGGGTATTGTGATCATGTAGTTGTCACCGAATGAAAATATCGACGCAACACGCGAGACCAAATATTCATCGCCAAAATGCCGCCAAGCGGTACTTGTTGCTTAAAACAACTAATTATACGTAAAAATGTGAATTTTAGAAATAACATTTTCGTTATTTGGAAAAACGATTAAGTTAAGGGAAAGTAATTAAACTCAAAATGCGCTATTTTTATAATAATGCATACGATTTGAATTAAGAACTTCGCCTTAATTTGAATTCATTTTATTGCAAAAGCCCAAAAAAATTATTAAATCGCGCCACATTACTTACAGAATATGATTAAATACTGCAATTATAGTTCACGGAGCAACAGATCATTCACGACCGCGGCGCCTGGTGGGTACCAGAACTAATTAAACGCATCATGAAACATATTACAAAATGTTGGCAAATAAATTGAATCTAAACTGGCGATGCGCCCAATAAAAGAACCGAGTCACGAAATTATTAACGCGCTGACGGTCTAAATGGTTGTGCAACACAAATTGTGGCACAAGGAAATAGTTAGAGACTGGTAGTTTGGACCAGGGTCGCGCTGTGTTTTATTTTGTATGCACCAATGTCAAATAAAACTCGATCAAGTCCAATGGTAAACACTTAATGACTTTGATCAGTAGACCTTTGTGATTGAATACTCGAGTCTCGACTTAAGTTTACTCTATCTTATACTCTATTTGGTGGTCTCAACTGAAGTTTGCAACAATAAATCTGGAAATTGTTTACTCAATCTTAAGCTCTATTTAGTGGTCTCAACGTAAGTTAACATCGATGAATCTGAAAATGGTTTACTCGATCTTGAACTCTATTTGGTGGTCTCAACTTAAGTTAACGGCAATGAATCTGGAAATGGTTTACTCGATCTTAAACTCTATTTAGTAGTCTCAACTTAAGTGAACAGCAATGAATCTGGAAATGGTTTACACGATATTAAGCTCTATATGTTGGTCTCAAATGAACAGCAATGAATCTGAAAATGCTTTACTCGATCTTAGACTCTATTTTGTGGTCTCAACTTAAGTTACCAGCAATGAATCTGAAAATGGTTTACTCGATCTTGGACTATATTTGGTGGTCACAACTTAAGTTAACAGCAATGAACCTGGAAATGGTTTACTTGATCTTAGACTCTATTTGATGGCATCAACTTTTGATGACAGTTTCCCTACTGTTACGGTAGATTTAACTTACAGTATTGAAATGATTCTTAACGACGGTGGAAACTACAATTTTGGAGTTAAATATCTAGTTGCGTTGTTATTTGTACCACCTACTGTGAGTATTGATGCCAAGCTTGAATCAGTCAGCCGCAACGCATCACCAGTTAATGTCTTAGAATATAATTCGAACTTTTGAAGTAAAACTTCTTTACATGTGCTTGTCTTGGGGAGTAAGCTGGTAAATGCGTGACGAAAGCGTTACGAAAAGTGTGCTCGGGCGAGGCGAACGGAAGTTGAGAGGGAGGTATAAGTTAGGGAAGACAGAAAGACAGAGAGTTACGTTTCGTATATTACTGTAGGGACAAGAGAGAGAGGTGCGAGCACACATTTTCTTTCTCTCTTTCTCTCATAGCCAAGTTATGTTTCGTATATCTAAGACACAGTGCAAGCCTATTGTCTGTATTACACTGTAGGAGCAAGAGAGAGCAGTGCGCGCGCACATTTTCTTTCTTCCTTCCTCTCATAGCCAGTGCATGAAATATATATATATATATATATATATATGCGAGTTTGCTAGCGTTACGCGATTGTAAATTCATTTAAAGTTCATATTTTGTGAATTTGAAGTTTTACTTCAGTCGTGTGGTCTAAAGCACACTCGTTTTTTTTGTTACAACTTCGTACGCAACGAGACATACGTAACGAGACGTCACAAAATTAACCGATTACTCAAAAATCACAGCTGTATGAAAAATGCGATAAACCTAAAATCACTACGGGGTTAAAAGAAAAATATACTTATTTTTCTTATCTCGAGTTTCTTAAATACAAACCAATTCGGGTTTAGGATTTTTCTGTTGTCTCTTTTTCTATTTGTTTTGGTATCACGAAAAAATACGTAGTTTCAAAGGAACAAATAAACTTTTCCACTTCATATATTAGTATCAATAATGTTTTTCATTACGTGAATCAATAAAAATATAACTATGGTAGAAGTTTTATTTCTAAAACGTAATTCATAGAATACATAAACGTAATTCATAAACACGTTGTTTATGATTAGATTCACCTTTATTAATTGGCCCTAAAATAATCACATTATCATATTTATGCAATCAAAACATTAGTGTATACGTCCGTTTTTTAATAGAGAGAGAGTTATGTTAGTTGATCCAAAAACTATTGCCTTATATAGACTACACATACTAACAACTGGTTTGCTAAACAACAGAAAAATCAAGTACATCAACTAAACTCACAATTAAAAAGTTTGCATAGAGAAGCGTATACTCTTAACCGAACTGTAGCTCATCGAGGAACACGTGGACTTCTTCGTCGGAGCTCGTCATAGAAAGGGGATTACAACAGTGAACGTGGGTACCGGATTTGGAAATATAAGTGTTTATATGATAAATTTATGAAATTAGGAAAATGACTGTCAGTAATTGTCTTGTATATCTGTCTCCACCCTACCGGCTCGCTCATATTTTGAATCCTTTATCAATAACCATGTCCTTTTCAAGATTTATATCAATAAAACAAGGACATTTGACTTGATGACTTTGCCAACTCTTAGTCTATAGCTTCGCATTCCCCGGAAACGTGTCAAGAATGATTTATATATTCGATAAATTTAATCTACAGAAGACTGTAAGAAAAGTTACAATATAAAATAATAATAACAGCAGGATATTTACATTTAGTGAAGACCAAACTTAGAATACAAGTATTGATAAAAGTTAGAAAGTAAGAAGGAAATCAAAGCGCAGAAAGATTTCGTTGAGGTAGAAATTTTCCAGTCGATCGTTAAATACATTTATTGAGGATATTTTCCCGATGTCAGGATCTAGTTAATTCCAGAGGTTTTCTGATAAAACAATGAGGAATTTTTCGTAAGAAGTGAAGGTATGTGAGGTGTAGGAGGTGAGCAAGTACAAATATTTTTCGACACTACTTATATCTTAATATTAATAGATGCAATCCATCGTACTGTCACTCAAGCTATTTAATCTAAATGAAGTCATTAAATTTCAGCTACTCAACAGAACTCGTCTATATTCGATCCGAAAAAATCGTAAATTTGCAATAATCTAGTACTGCTTGTCAGCTAAAACTTTCTCGGTTCAATCTTGTGAAAAGTTTATTCAACAAGTAAATTACTACCGCTCGTAATATTTGGGCAAACTGTAAATAAAACAATATACGGAAACATTAAGAAACCTTTCTAAACTTCGAGCCGTCAAAAGACTCATTTAAATGAGTGTCTGGATGCAAATTGGTACAAAAAGTTACAAAAACGAAAATGATGATGAAGGTGATTGAACATTTATACGGATGAATAAAAAATTTATTTTTATTTACCTCAAAATAATTGGAGTATTATGTTGTCATCCAGTAGAGAATCTATTGAAAACAAAGACCGAGGTTGTTTTAGAGAAAAATGTTTTCAAAAAAATTGAGAGTACAAACCATATCGGAGTCTTTGAGCATACATACATGCTCTTCGTGTGTTTTCAAAGGCTCTTCAAAATCAAAATGAGTGTCCTATTTTCTTCAGGTTTATTTGTTTTAGTTAATAGTGCTTGATGATTTGTACATGTGTATCGACATATTATAAAATTCGGAAACGGACCGTTCTCGAAATATAACTATTTTAACTTACGGACTAATTTAACTTACGAATACTTCAATATTTAACTCATTGGATTCTAACCGGATAAACTGCGAACTCTTTCTTTTTTGTATGTAGATGAAATCTACTGTTTTCAGTTAAAGTCAATAAAGAAGCTTAGGAGAGCTGCCCAAGAAACAAAAAAAATTGTCTGTATACTCGAATGTCACTGGGAGGTCGCACACCTACTATATAAATTTGACTATCGTGTTGATGTAGTTGCTATGGTTACGTTATTTGACAAATCAGGTTTTATAAGTTAAGTATTGTTTGTGTAATTATTTTGATAAAACATTGCTCTTTGTATTTAATTGTTGCTTGCGATTAAGTTTATATAATAAATTACTTTAATTTCCGATAAGTGTAATCGTTATCGTAAAGGACACGGTTGAATAAATAAAATATAAATTTTACACATTTCAAGTTAACCGGACTGATTCTCCGACTCCAATGATCGACGTAATGTAAAATTTAATTTTGGTAGCGCTGAATTCTTTTATTTTATATATGTAAAAGCTTATATTAAAAATGTAAATGCTTGAAAGTGCATAAAATCTTATCTGTTGGAACAAAAGAGCGAAAATGCGTCCAATTGCAAAAAGCGAAAATGCGTGTGTGAATTGTAGATATTTTTGAAATAAAGTTCTACAAAGTTGCCATACATTTTTTTACACTAGCACTGTTCAAATAACTTTTCTTGTTTTGTAATTGAAAAAATAGATATGTTTCAGCGTTTAATTTTTATGTTGCCAGTAATAATGATTGAATAAAATTTTAATTAGGAATACGAATACTCTCTTAAAGATCTTGGACAATGAAAAGCAGAAATGGTAATAATACCTACTAAAATTTTTTTTTTCATGCGCAGTAACAAAAATTAAAAAGAAATTAAAAAATCATATCTCTAAAACTATTAGGCTTAGAATAATAAAATTTATTATTTCGTATGTGTAATAACCCCCTCTATTACTGATATTTCATCGTTTTTCAATTACAACGACTACCGTCCGTTTTGTATAAAAAAAGAACGTTGAGAAATGGACTGTCTCAAACAGTTTTCCAAAACCAATTCATTAAAGCCAAAAATAAACACCAAAAATAAAAAGTAAAAGAGTTTATAGATACTTCAATAGCTACAGAACTGCCAGCAGCATATTTCAACAGACTACTTTCAATAAGATTGAATAGAAGTTGCGACGCAAAATGAAATTGAATAATTTAACCGCCGCCGAGCATTGCGATCGACGTGAAGATAAATATCTGCTCGCCTGCGATGAGACCCTCGGGTACAGTAGTAACAAGGGTAGTTTTCCATCACGCCGGATATCCATTGCTCTTTGGATATTTATGAACACCCAAAGCAATGTATTGTTTCGTGTCCTTTCAATTATGTATCAATTAATACAATGATATAGTTATATTTCGCTTTCGTTATTAGTTATTGCAAACGATAGTACCATACTAAAACAATAACTAATATATATTCTGAAAAATTAAATCAATTTCAGATCCATTTTAACTGTGTATTGGATACCTCTAAAAACAATCAGCGACGTCATAAAAATACAGTTCACAATTAAATGCAACTACGCGATGTAGTATTATTTCTATTTTTTTTAAGTTCTTTACCACAACCTAGGTTTCGTTGTATTACAACATCTTCAGGTTTGCTATTAGCAAAGCCAAAGCTTGCCGCATTGCTAATAGCTCACTGGCAAGCCCCACACCTACTATATAAATTTGACTGTCGTGTTGATGTAGTTGCTATGATTACGCTGTTTGACAAATCAGGTTTTATAGGTTAAGTTTTGTTTTGTAATTATTTTGATGAAACATTGCTCTATGTATTTAGTCGTTGCTTGCTATTAAATTTATATAATAAATTAATTTAATTTCCGATGAGATTGATAGATTTTTGTTTGGCGAGTTTTCCGCCATACCGCTGAATCCTTTTATTTTATATATGTAAATGCTTATATTAAAAATTTAAATGCTTGAAAGTGTATGAAATCTATATCTATTAGAATAAATAAGCATTAAGCAACAAGAATTCGTCCAATATTGGATTTTTAATTATTTTTATTAATTTGTACAAAATTAACGCCAGGTCAATATTCAAAAAATACAGTTCAAAAAATGCTCTTTCCTGTTATTAATATGATATTATGAATTTAAAAAAAACTGTAAAGGACTTTTCATACAGAGGAAACCTTTATGTGTATAAAATTATGTTATAATATTACTTTGTTTGCATGGTTTTGTAATTAAACATGATTGTATTTTAGAGTTCCATACTCAAATGGCAAAAAGCTTTATAATTTCATCTTTGTCATGTTCATCTGTCCGTCTGTCTTTCTGTATATCACAACCGTTTTACTCTGAAACTATTGGCACTATATAAATGAAATTTGGATGGTAAGTGTATTTTATGAACCGCTGTACAATAAAATGGTGGAATTAATTTAAAAAAATAATAATATTAAAGATGGCACTAAATACATGTAACTTAGGGATGAAAAAAATCCAGTCTGTGAAGTATCATTAGACAATCTTAAAAAATGACATAGAAGTTCCAAAATAACTTTTTTGTTTAAGTCAGTAGTTGGTGAGATATGCATTCCTAAAGTCTTAAAAAGTATGTGCCCCCCCCCCCCCACAAATGTGCAATTTAATTTCGTTGGCAGATTATATATGTATATAAGCTTCCAACGAAATTAAATTGAATAAGATACGTTGTGTAGTTTTTGAGATATGCAATTTTTCTAATGCCGAAAGCAGCAATGAATTTGTTTTTAACAGCATCTTTGAGAAATACAAACTTACAACTTGAATATTATTTGGTGCTACCGAAAACCTTCGTGCATGAATCCGACTCCCACTTGGCTGGTTTGTATTATAATAAATATGAAATATTTAGTATCATTTCAGGATGTTAGTTTAAAAAAATTGTTTTAAATTATAAAAATAATAAACAACGCCATCTATAATGTTTAGTTTAAATTTCAACATTTATGTAAATTAATATCACAAATAATATTGAAAAAATTCTAATACCATCTATAGACCAATATAAATTGGCCGATAGATGGCATTAGTATAGCGTGAAACGTTGTAAAATTACTCCTCGATGTTTCATCAGTCGTTACAAAATAAGAAATACTTTGAAAACAAATTAAAAAAAAACTGTATATATTAATAAAAATATGTTTAATAAATACGTTTTTTATTAAAAATAAAGTCAGTTAGCCACGCTTTCCTGTAATATTTGCACATTTACAAGCTTTTTTTTCAATTATCTGTCTTTAAACTAAGTAGCAAGGTAAAATAATCTTTACATTGTTTTCCACTATTTTCTAAAAACCTTAAAGAAAAGGAAATTCTTATAAATAGGACTATTCTCATATCCAACTGTAATCAAATTAAATTCAATGTCAGTATCACATTTAAACAGAAAAAAGACCGTCTTTTCTTCTTTTTATCTATATGTCTATTTGTTCCCCTTCCTGTCTTTCTTTGCAGAGTATAATATTTTTCTTTACACAAGATAAAACTAACAAAGATAAAATCTCTAAAGATCTCTGTTCCGTAAACGACATCGCACAAGCACAACTTCTATCAAAGTTCATACACGATAAGGTCGATTCTTAGAAAATGTTGTTGTCAATACCTATATAAATTTTGGCGATAAATGGAGATAGCGTAGCGTTAAATTCCAACGAAATAACATAGTCTCACATACATAATATCACTTATTCCTTATGTCATATTTAATTAAGGACAAATTCATCTCCTACACTTCTTTAAGACACTAGATATAGCTCCATTTTAATTAAAAAATAAGTACTATGATTAAGAAAGGGAATAAGAAAAAGAACTCATTTTTGAATAATCCCAATATCAACAGAATTGACAAAGCTTCGAGGTAAACATAGCAACTGAAAAATCTCTTTTCATCATCATTTTCATATAAAGTCAGTAGTTAGGAGATGAGGAGACGTGTCCGTAAGTCAGAAAATGTGTCTCATATTACTGAGCTATTAAACTGCGTTTATTTTTAACAAGTTAATAATAGTTATATTGAGCAATAATTAGGTTAATAAATCCAATATGTCAATAATTCTAGATTTGTTTGATTTAAACAAGGAAAAATATTAACATGTAAAAAAAACACAAAATAGTTTATATACCTAAACAGGATATTAATTTGCAATAACTTTCAAATGTCCCTCTTTGAAAATTTCAAACCATTCAGAATTGTAATAAAAAAATTATTCTGAATTTAGTTCGAATGATATGCGTATATGTTTTAAATAAGCTTCCCGAGACAATTTACATGATGTAAAATAAAATATCTTTTTAGCCAAAATATTGTTAAAAAAATTCATCTATAAAAACAAGTTTTCTAAAGTTACTTTTTAACTATATGCAGAAGCTAATTTTACATATAAGCTCCTAATTTCTACTGAGGTCGTTTCCAAATATGATGAAAAGTTTACGTAATGAATAATTAAAAACTGAGAAACAATAATAATTCTTTACGCAATGTTTTGGTGTCATATTTTCCGATAAAATTTCAATTTCAACTCACATCTTACAAAAAATCACTCATTTTCCATATTTCATACAGACTGACCTTCTTTAATAAAATTACCGTCCATAAACAATTGTTAAAGAATACGTAACTCGTACGATCGCGTGCCTAAAATATAACTCTCAATAAGGTCAAAATATAACTAATTGATGGGCGTTTATAACTGGTATAGCATCTTCTCATTTCGATTATGTCATAAGAATTATTATATTATTAGTCGTTTATATAACTCACGTCGATGGATCCAGCGTGACTAGTTGCGTTCCCACGCAATTTACGCAAAGCTAACGCAAAAAAAAACTGTACGTAAACGTTCAAGATCACGCAACTATGTGTTTTCCCAACTGTACCGTATATTTTATGCATAATGTAATATTTTTTCCACGAGTTAGCTTGTTCCGATATTTTTATTGTGGAGAAATCTACGCACGTATATAATAAGACTGTAAACTGTTTCTCTTTTTTTGACGCATCTACATTGAAAATATTAGAAAAAAAAGTAATTGGGAGGGGATAAGTTATAGAATGCAAGATTATATAATTACTTTTGTTCAGTCGTATATTTTGATGTGCATATATCATGTAAAAGCTACTGGCATAATTCTAATTAAGAGAAAAAACATAGGAGTCTACTTGAAATAACATTTATTTTTTATTCCATCGCAATCGCTTTATTCATTTAAAAGACAAGCGTATTTAATGCTTCCAACAATTTATTTACTTTGCTTTAGTATAACAACAAAGAAAGAAGCGCCTAACTGCTCAACATGTAGTAATTATTAATTTCACAAACGTATAGTATATCGAAGTACGTTAATAGATGGCGCTACGCGCATTATAAATCGCGCAATGAAGTTTTCCACCCAGACCGGTGGAATATGGAAGTGAACTTATAAAAACGCTTTGTTACGTTGTTCAATGGTGTGCGCGTACGAATTTGCGGGCATAGATAATCAGAATGATTGAGAATCGAGCAAGTTTAACGAAAATGCTACACATCCCCGCCAAAATATCCTTACTGTCCAATCACTATTCGGATAGTTGACCACTCAGTAATGCCATATGAAGCCAATTTAATTAAAAACAACTCTTCTCTTTATCTTACTTTGCGCATACAAATGTGTATTATTTGTTCATTTTAACTTTATAGCAATGAATGGTTTCATTTCAATTATAATTTTTATATTTTTGATATTATAGCATAATAACATGTATAATTTTTCCACTAAAATATTATCCTTCCGTATCAACTTTTTTTCACCAGTTCATAAACGACATATCAAATTCTTAAGAATTATTCAGAATACGTTTAAACTAAGTGATAAATAAAACTTAGATGTAATCGCAGTAAACAAAACAGACATATTGGTAGCAACATATTAAAAAGTTTAAAAAAACAGTTTACCTAAAAAAAATTAAAAAATTCCTATGCATTTTTATTGCTCAGAAAAAATTAAAAAAGCCAAACTTAAAGACTGTTAAAGGTTGGGTGAGATTTATTTCTGGCTCTTTCTAAACTCTTCTACTAAGCAATGCTGTTTGCAGACAGTGAGAAATTATTATAATTATTTTTCTAATATTTTATAATGTATATTATAGCCAAAATATTTTTTTTTATTTTAATAATTACGGCATTTTCGACCTCCATATCAATTTTCCAAAATAACACTTTCGTTACAGAGAACAATTTTCTAAATATTATTTTGTAACTTTGGTCGACTTTTGACTCAATAATTTTGCAAACGATCCTCTATTTATAAGTTACCACCTATTATATATATTACATGTATCAATTTAGATTTTTTTCTTAAAAATACATATTATATATAGAACATGGATTCCTTTAACATGTAAAAATAAAAGAAATATAGCGCGGTATTCTCATACGCTAAAGCATTAGCTTAAAAGTGTCATCCAATGTCATCAATAAGGCTTTTCCATATCTTTCATATTAATTCTCATATCTTTCTTATAAAGAGAACAAGAACGCGTAACAAAGAAAGCGTAACAAAACATAAGAAATAATTATTTCTAAAAGGTGTTTTTCGGTCGAGCGGCTCGATCTCTTTAACTACTGCACCAAAAAAATACCCACTTAAAGCTTATGTTTTCTACTTTGGGCGAAAAATATAAAAAAATTCGAAAAAAATTTTTTTGTTAATAAAAAAATTAATTTTTATAACAATTGGCATGAGTGCCATCTGTGGGCGACACATCAAATATCTTAGCCAAATTGTATACTTGGAACACGCTAGATGGCGATATAGTGCGAAGACTTCGCACGGGTCAGCTAGTAAGAAATAAAGCATAACAAAGAATGTGTTTATTATTCATACAGCTGATTCTGTCCATCAAAGCGATTAGAAAATATTAAGGACCTATGAAAAAAGTCTTAACCATATCTGAAGAAATCACGGTCAAACTTGCAATTCTAAAAAAAATTATTTAATTACAGAAACACACCTAATCTTTTTTAATAACAATTGAAGTAATGTGAGATAACTCCATATTTATCAACAGATAATAAACTGTGATTTTTTTTTAATTACTTACTTTCTAGTTAGCCTTATGTAGTTATTTTATTCCCTAATTACTTTTCTACTTTCCTAATTACTTTTAACTTTTTCCTAATTAATTACCTAATTAATGACTTTCACTTCGACACTTTGATTTTTTCATAAAAGTACCTTAATTTTTCTCTATATGTGTACTTGAAACACCCACACTTTTGCATGAAACCCCAAAAACCAACACATTTCTCACGCGCGCCAAATGTTGAGAAGCGCAGCCGATCACCGTTTATCGCCTGACGTACATATTTATCTGTAAATGTTGGAGGAAATAATAAATCTCGTGAATACTAACTATCCAATACCACTTTCGCCGAAATGCGCGTGCTTTCTGCGACTCTACCACGCCACTAATTACTACCAGCCAACGAGCCCCAAGCTATTTCGCCTTTTGTTCCGATCTTTCGTCAGGTTATCTCCATCAAGATCTAGGCTGCGGGCAGTAATTATGGTCTAGTGACATAAGATTTTAAAATAAACTATTATAAGCCACACACTCTTGCGTACTTATAGAATATTAGACTTACTCGTCGTCACCGTAGTGTATTGGGTTGATCGCAAGACATACGGCTGTTGAGTGCGCGACGCACCGCGAGGACCCGGGTTCGATTCCCGGACGCTCATCAAGCGGGACTGAAGAAGTCCAACCTGAGGCTCCGGCAACCAATTTCCATGAGATCTTCTTTATCTCATGTGGACAACATTACAGTTACTCGTAAATATTTATATATGACTCATATATGTTTTTCTTTTCATATTTTTTATATTTATTGACTACGTTATGACTAATTACACTACACCAACTAAGAAATAATACCAACCAGGTAATGTGTGACATTTGAGAATGATTCAAGAGATGATTGAAAAGTTTCATAAATTTCTTTAACATTTTCCATTCAGTTTCATGCACAGAATTACTTCTGTAAATAAAAGACACATTCTTTTGTTACAACGTATATACACTATATTTCAAAATGTTGCTAGTGATTATGATAGTCGTTATTTACAAATTATTATAGTCAAATGTAATGTTAATATCTGTTATTTAAATACAGTATATTATCAATATAGAACAAGAATATCAAGTGACTAAATACCGAAGTTATCGTGACAGACCTGGTAATAAAGTACGTTCAAAAATGGAAAATTTTACGATTTCCCACAACGTTATCGATCAGTGAAAAACTTTTTACTCAAAGAATTCGTTTCAATAAAAAAACGTCATATAAAATATTTTTGCCCTTGAAATAAAGATAATATTTATTACAACAGACCATAGTTTTATCACAATTTTGAAATTAGTTTAAAATTGTAAACAAAAATTCCAATACTTATTCATCTCTTAACATAGATAATATTTAAAGTCGCTATTTCGATTGTTAACGTCAATACGTGTGGTCCTAGGTTAGAATAAATCATATATTTTCTGTAATTATGAAATCTGAAAATTATCTGTAATTATAAAATATGTCCTTTTTTTAGTAGGTATCTTGAAATAAAACTTAGCCTATATATTACCCCAGATGCGATTGAGTCCATTAGTAAAAACTTCATCGATATCCTTTTTACTGTCCATGCTTGAAGCGAGAACAAATAAATAGACTCACAGACAAATGTTACAATTATTTATTTATAAACAATTAATTAATTATTACTTATAATATGTTTCCCAAAACATTTTTTTTGTTATTATCTTCAATACACCAGTTCTAGAGTATTATTATATACATTGTCAATAAAGTACGTAACATTCAAACGTATAATTCACCTTAATACTAAATCAACCAAAGTAATTAAATTACAACTATTGACAACAGATTCACATTTTAAACAAATTGAGGAAACAAAATAAAGCTTATATCGAATACACGCAACGTCGAACATATTTATATGTGGAAGATGACCAACAACGACGTGTGCCCTCATACGTCTGCCTAGCTTCAGAATACAGTATATTTCATTTCTGGTCACGCCCATTTCGCCAATCTGTGTCCACGTGAAAAATTTTATTTCACGACTTAAAACACACACGCCGTCTATTGATAAACGTAGATACACTAAAAAATTGCGTTATTACTACGCACCAAGTAACTAGCGCTTCTATATTGTTGTTGTACCAATGCAATGTGAATGATTTTTGAAAATATTAATTTCGCGTGTCTTTCGATTGAGTGAATCGATTCCGATGAAGTAAAAACTAAACATTACGTCAAATGAATCCTAATATTTCTCAAATTTTATCTGAAATGATTAAGCAGTTTTTACATGATGCGTGTTCAATAAACAAGCAACTAAATGAACAAACACACAAAAATTCCAAAAACAATTTTTTTTGTTAACTTCAATACGATCGCAAATTATCCGTGTGGTCTATTCAGTTTAATATTTAACATTCAATATAAAGTGGTTCATAAATATGCGTTTAAAATAGATTATTTTACTTTTAATTTCAAACCACAACACAAATTTAGAATCCCATCAATTTACTTTTTATAAACAGTAAGCTTCAAGGCGTAATGTACCTGCTTTTATAATTTCCGAAATAATAAAACTTATTTATTAATTTATTTAAGAACTTTACTACAGGACATATGGCGGTGTACAGGGCATATGACAGACCAATTCCTGAAAGAGCAATGTCTTCCTGTAATAATAAGCTTTGAGAAATTTACTGTTTAGTAGATTATAAGGAAAGTTGCAATATAAAATATAAAATACACGTAAACAGCCTTAATAAATAAAGAAAAAGTAAAGGACAATAAGCATTAGGAGAGGTAGGGTTTTTTCAATGAATATTTGAAGAGATTTATCGAGGATATTTTCCTGATATCAGGATCCATTTAATTTAAACATTTTTAAAGAATTTTTCATAGGGGGTAGAGGTGTTTTTGGGAATAAATAGAGTGAGTAAGCTTTCAGGGCGTAATCAAAGGCCGTGAGCATATAGGTCTTTAAATCTGCCAATGAAATAATCTAGACTCCGACAATTTTTTAATATATTAAACAACTAATTAACCTTCAACGATTGAACTCCGTTCAGAAACCTTGACCTCTGTTCTGAAATATGATTATAATTACTAAGGCTGAAGATGTATAGGATGCATAAATTTTGAAGGCATTCTAAGTTGTTTAAATATTCTTTATTGAAATCAAAATGTAGACACCAGAATAGAATACTATAATAAAGAAAGTATGAAAAGACTGAAAGAAGGTATGTCTCCTAAAATATCCTGGTGCGACTTTGACATACATAATTATGGCCCATTTGCAATGCTATTGGCTATTATTCACTTAAGTTGATTTCTAGTAACTGGGTATTGTAACAAAATGCTGAACTCGATGTATTATAATGCTAAGTTTATTTAAAGGAGAGGTCCCAATAATTGAGAACTGATTCTATCATGTAAGATAACAATAAATATTTAGACAATGCTTAAATGGAACACTCATTTGTTTCAGTGTTTTCCGTGTTTACTTTTTCCACTAATTCCAAATTCCAAAGAAAAATATTAAAGAACTTATAAACACCATGTGGCGGGACTACATTAGGATATTTTCGATGTTCCTCATCCCTCCAATATAGCTTTAGCGACGATATTCCAGCTCTCTCCAGAGGTTAGAAATTAGTATTTGACTTTTATTTCTTCGCCATTTCTATTACCGAACTTATCATTTTATTTCCAAAATTACCTCAAATTGAATTAGTATATTTCATACGACCGCAAGAAAAATAGATAAAAGTAGATAAATTGTTTTTTAACAATTCAAAAGTTTGTTTCGGCTTTTTCTAAAACATCTTAAACTAAAAAAAATGTAAAATTTTTAAAACACTGACACAAACCCCTGGCCTGCGAATCATTTTTTTGACTCAATATCTTATTCGTTTTAATAGATCAATATCAAATATTTATTAATTTTAAATTAATTGATTTTACGAATTTTTAAAACTAAGACCTAGTCAGTACAGAGTTGCATGATCCATACTGGTTATACAATTTGATATTATTAATCAAGTTAATGCATGGCAGACGAAAATTATGATCATAAATAAATTAAAACATAACTGGCTTCGTGTTACTAATGAGAACTACGCAATAAATCTTATCACTTTCTTTTGAAAGTTGAAACAAATTAATTATGAGATTAATTCCAAGATTGAATCGAACGTTAAACGCATGTAATTCTTCTCTTTTCTTAACTAAATTATTACATTATAGAACTAAATATATAATTATTTTCTTTTTATATGGATACATTTGAAGACTCGATAAGTTATTATGTACTGAACGCTCAAAATATCAGATAAATGACAGAATATCTCTATATTCAAGTGCAACATAAAACGTATTCATATAGGTGTTTCTGTGTATTAAACTGAGTAGGAAATGTTAAGGAACTATATAACAAATATTATAGAACTAAATACATAATTTTTGTCCTTTTTTATGGATACGTATGAAGACTCGATAAGTTATTATGTACTGAACGCTCAAAGTATCAGATAAATGATAGAGTATCTCTATATTCAGGTGCAATAGAAAACGTGTTCATACAGGTGTTTCTGTGTATTAAACTGAGTAGGAAATGTTAAGGAACTATATAACAAATATTATAGAACTAAGTATATAATTATTTTCCTTTTTATACGGATACATATGAAGACTCGATTAGTTATTCTGTACTGAACGCTCAAAGTATCAGATAAATGACAGAGTATCTCTATATTCAGGTGCAATAGAAAACGTGTTCATACAGGTATTTCTGTGTATTAAACTGAGTAGGAAATGTTAAGGAACTATATAACAAATATTATAGAACTAAGTATATAATTATTTTCCTTTTTATACGGATACATATGAAGACTCGATTAGTTATTCTGTACTGAACGCCCAAAGTGTCATATAAATGATAGGGTATCTCTATATTCAGGTGCAATAGGAAACGTATTCACACAGGTATTTCTGTATATTAAAGTGAGTAGGATATGTTAAAGAACTATATGACAATTCACGACTATTTCTGAAAAATCACTTCTTTGTTTATATATTAGAACTTCTCATTTTCTATATCTGGGATACCTACAAAATATACTAAAATATAACCAAACGTCGAAATATGATGTAATTTTTTTTCATTTACAATTTTTATTAAAACTAATTACACAACTCACGATTAATTTGTTTCTAAATTAATATACTACGTGCTGTCTATTCAATGTCTAGCAAGCTCAAAAGGTTTTTTTTCTTTTGAGTCTCCTAATAATATTTTGGACATTTGAGAGCCTGGACACCTTTGAATTAATGTGGTTTTGAAGTCTCTTTTGGTGAGAAATAGCAAATCTACTAATAGTCTACCATCCTATAGCGATGGAGATCACAGTTACGGAGATATCAAGGCGCGTTAACTACACACTTAAGCACTTTGTTTTGGAATCTTTGTATCACTTGGATATTAGCCTTATTGGCGCAGCCCCACAGCCATATTCCATAACTCCAAATTGGGCGTAGAACTTGTTTATACAAAATAAGCTTACCTATAAAGTATTTGTTTCTTTCATTCAAAAGATGAAAACATAATTATTCTAAGTACAGCTTTACCATCCTGTAGGAGGTTCATGAAATAAAGGAATTTTTGTATAAAATGGTAGTAGATGGATAAATACCAATTACATCGGTGTCTATAAGTATTTAGGTATGTACGCACGTGTGTATTTACTGTTCGTACATTTTCAAAGGTTTATTAAAATTGAATGGAATATATGACTATCTTCGGAATTGTTTTATTTCGTGATTCTTGGCAGCACAACATAAACTAAAAAAATATTTGGAAAAACTTGTCAGTATCAAACCGGTTAAATTTGTGGATTTTTATTTCGGTACATACAAGGTACCCATTCTTTGTGGTTTAAATTGTAAAAGCAGTCTAGTTGAACTTATAAAAAAATGAATTTTTCCACACAGAGCACTTCTGGACTCACTTCAACGTCGATCCCTCGATCACAAACAGGTATTTTTCTCGAATGTTTATTTCTTTTTAATGACAAATTCCTTAACACGTTTTCCTATTAAAAAAATTTAAACACCTCTACCCTACCCTATATAAAAACATTCGCTTAGAAAATCGGAATAAAATCAAGTAATAACGTATTAAAATGTAAAAGCAATCTGGTTGAACTTATCAAAAAATTTATTTTTTCCTTAGACTTCAATGACAAAACTGACGGGTTCACTGTCGAGGAAAATAAAGGAAATTAGAATCCATGCGCACGAAAAAATGGTCGTGTTGCTGTCGTTGCTGCGAGTATGTTCACTTTATTTGATATAATTAAAGTATGGAAGTGTGATTATTTTGATGAAACATTGTTCTCTGTATTTAGGTATTGCTCGAGATTACGCCCTACGGTGAGAAATTATATAATCTAATGAAAAATATATGATTGGTTTTCTATTTGTCAATTTTTTTAACACTTATCTTATGCTTTGACCCGAGTGTTTCTTTGATCGCTTTGATTCGCGTACTGAAACAATTTTATTTCGTTAAAAATGTTGAGCGACGGGTTTTCCGCCAAACGGCCCGTTTTATAAAAATTTAATTTTTTTGCTTTATAAATAAAAATAACTTCTAAACTTCATTACTATATTATGTATATAAAATTTAAATATACCATAATATTTTATTGCTCCGTGCCAAAATGGTAAGAACGGAGCACTTATGGAATCACTTCAACGTCCATTCCTCCGTCAGAAACAAGCATTTTTCTCGAATATTTAATTCTTTTTAATGTCAATTTCTAAAGACATTTTCCTAATAACAATATTTAAATTTTTTTTATTAGGAAAATGACCTTATCTAAGAAAAGATTCGCTTAGAAAAATCGGAATAAAATCAAATAATAACGAAATAAAAAATTGGGGAGAATTTAATATTGCGTTACTTAATATATATTTTTTGGTATAAACAATTTAATTGTTTAAATCTAAGTTACCATCCAAATACCAATAATGAAAGGCATGTTTATGATTGATAACAAATCATATTTAAAATAAAGAAAAAAATTATATTTAATCTGTATACCTGATATTATGCGCATAAAAAATGTTTCAATCTATTTTCGTATTTAGTTTATCAACATATTAAAACGTTGAGGTAATACCACCAACGCAACCGTTACAGAGTTACGGAATTCGCGCGCTTATTGCGCGACTGCTACGTACTTCACGTATGCTTCGGTGTCACTAATAGTGCAAGTTCTATTCGCACTTAACCAATTTTTGGGTTTCGTATCGCAAAAGAGAAAATGGAAACCCTATAAGATCACTAACGTATAAGTCAGTCTGTCCGTTTATCACAGCCATTTTTCTCAGGGACCATTTAACTTGAAATCTGATAAGATGTATTAACCTACATATATTCAAAAATTATCACTCAAAATATGAAAACTTTATGTGAAACTTTTCGACTTATGAGAATTTCAAAACTATTTATTTTAGAATTTTATGTTTACATTAATTTAGAAACAAATTAATCGTTAGTTATATAACTAGTTTTAATAAAAATTGTAATAATAAAAAAAAAAAAAAAAAAAAGAATTTTATGTAAGATGGTTCTAAAGATATTGCTGAATATATCCACAAAAATTTTCTCAGAAACTTTTTAACGTAGAAACTAGAAATTGAACATATCAAAAAATTAGCATATCAAAAATATATCTATATAAATTGAAGGCAAAACAAAAGAAGTGGATTTTGTTTATAATTGCGTATATCGCGTACGGCGTCAGCTGAAAGGGAAGATTACAGGAAATTTGATATTGAATTTAATTGTAATTTTCTTGGAAATGTTATTGAAAACATACACAAAAAATGTGTTCTTCTACATTTCTAAAATGGCTGCAATCGAAATTATGAAAAGACAATGTTATCAAAAGTTAAAATTGCGAATAAACAGCATTATCAAAAGTTAAAATTATGAATAAACAGCGTTATCAAAATTTAAATTGTAAATAAACAGCGTTATCAAAAGTTAGAATTATGAATAAACAGCGTTATCAAAAGTTAGAATTATGAATAAAAAGCGTTACCTCTAAAATTTAGTGAAAAACTACAGCTACGATTTTAAATCTCATAGTTTTGGAAAAAAATACGATATTTTAAAGCCTGTAAAAGACATACAAGGCAATATTTACGCTGTGAAAAATAATAATTTTTTTTTTAATAACCTAATAAAAATATTTCACACCCTTAACTGTTTATACATACCTAAATGTGTACGTAATCCTGTAGGGCGAAGTCTACTGGTGCTGAAAAATTATATTTTATACAAAATGTACCACAAAAATATATAAATTACCGCACAATTTAAGGATTCGATTGGCTTATCTAATAAATTGATATTCTTCAATTAAAATAATACAAAATTTATATAATCCCACAATGCAATTAACCATTTACATAATCAAAATATTTGTACGGAAACTGGTCAATAAACAAAAGGAAGACGCTAAATGGCAATCCAATATCTTTAAACTTCTACAGTATTGCATCTAAACACATACCTATGTATTTAGCGTGCATCAGAAATGTTGGCAATAAAGTAAGCATTACATAAACAAAGCTTTCAAAATTTAATTGCCTATGTAGAGTGTCACGCTCACAACAAAAGCTGTGATTGACTACCTGTCTAATAATCGACCTATTGAACTTTGATATATCGGCAGCTTTCGTTATGAAAGCAAAATGTATGGAAGTTATGAATCCTAGCACAAGCAAGTGTTATATATTCTTGTCTGTTACATAATCATCTATCACAAAATTCCTAGGTCTTACGGTCTAAAACGTGAAATAAAATTGACACAGATTTATGATCGTATGTAATAGATTTATACGGAAAACAGTGCTTATTCAATTGGAGTGAACTGTTGCAAGCTTATAATTTTTGAAGGTCGACGAATAGTATTTTTATATTCAGAGTCCCTGAAAAAGAAAATAAACACTCGAAATACTGAAAAATAAAATTAATTTTGCAAAAGCAAAAAGTAAAATAAATATTTAGCAAAAGTCCATTTTTCACTAT